>BJBW01004243.1:0-56596 GCA_004320125.1 Scolopax mira
TCTCTGGGCAACCTGTTCCAGTGTCTCACCACCTCACAGCAAAGAATTTCTTTCTAGTAGCTAATCTAAATGTTCCCTCTTCCAATTTAAAACCGTTGCCCCTTGTCCTGTCACTACACTCCCTGACAAAGAGTCCCTCTCTGGCTCTCCTACAGACTCCCTTCAGATATTGAAAGGCTCCCTGGAGCCTTCTCTTCTCCAGGCTGAACAACCCCAGCTCTCTCAGCCTGTCCTTACAGGGGAAGTGCTCCATCCCTCTGATCATCTTTGTGGCCCTCTGCTGGACCTGTTCTAACAGATCCATGTCCTTAATATGTTCTATTTGATCAGTTGACAATAACAAATTCAAGGAAGGCAAATTAGCCTTCAATACAAATTCCTTTCTCCCAGATTCAGGGAGGAGACTATATACTGGCAGGTTTTTTATGTTTTGACCATACAGAAAAGGGTTACTTGATTATGACAATGGAAGTATAAAAGAAGTTTAAGAAAGGCCTCTGAGAGCATTTTCTCTACCTGTCTTAACAGTGGGATGCACCAGTGCCTCCAGCCATACTGGTGACCCTCATTTTGGCAGGTGAGGAGGATTAATCCATGCTATTGGATGTAGTACAGATCTCAAAAGGCACAAGAAAATATGGACTCAGGCTAATTAGCTTGGTGGCTAATGCTCCATTTAAACATGGGTAGGATTTAAAACTAGTTTTTGATTAGTACTTAAATCAGTGACTTTAGTGCTGTATTATATGGTGATTGCAGCAGAGCCTACCAGTTATGGATATCCTAAATTGGTGGGACCTCACCTCTGGTCACCTGCAGACCAGTAGTGCACAGGTAATGGGCTCAGGCTGTCACAGCTTCCTCTGCCTTTTGGCTTTCATTTTAAGGTCTTGATTTTCTATGGCAACTGACAGATTTAAGCAGTTTCTCAGTCAAGATGTTGTCCGTGTGACTTGGTAGGATGACCAAATTGTGTAAAATTCCCTGACAGTAGCACAGGTCATAAATACCAAAATTAATGTGATCAGACTCGATGATTGAAACCTTACATTTATTCCATTCCTATATTTTACTCATTTAAAAGTAAACACTGGGGAGTGCAGCCCAAGTTTTGTCCTGATCGCTGATACATTACAAATTCCAATTATTTTCTTAAGCTTGATAGTCAGCTGGCATAGAAACATAGAAGTAACGAATTTTGTTGATGAAACATTTTCTGATTTAGGATATTGTCAAAATAAGGGTCTCTGGGTAAACAGTAGAGGTAACTAAAGCAGTAATAAAACTTAATGCCTGTTTAGAAGAACACTGTGTGAGAAAAATTATTAAAAATCATTAGTTCATTTAAGGATTCCTCTGTCTGGGTTTATCTTTGTAATTGGAATTATAGGAGAGTAGAGGATACGAGGAAAGTAAATTTTTTTTTTTTTAACTTTTTGATGTTTGCAAGGATGAGGTATCCCCAATCCTGAGAGTAGGTCTGTCTTGTAATTCCAAACTGGAGTCTGGTCTGTGGATGTTGCCTAAAGAGCCCTCCCAGTTTGCTGTGTAAACTTGCTGAAATGAGGTATGTTCTGAGGAAAGCTGCTGTGGATCTAGAGCAGTTTCCTTGGGAAGCTCGCGGGGTGGGTTTGCAGGATTTATTTATCTGGAAGGTAAGAGGTAAAGCTGATGTGATGGAAATGACTGGCTCCCTCATCCTGAAACCTTAGACCAGTTTGTGCTAATTCACTGATGTATGTGCCTAAACACATTAATAAGGCTAAAATAGACAGGGGCATCTGCTGACGCACACCGGGCTGGGGATAATGGACCGGCAGAGGGGTTTACCCAGGATCCGTTCCACTGGGAACAGAGTCTTTATATCCTAATTAAAGGCCGGTAAACCTTCGTTTAGTACTGGAAATCCAGTATCAGGTTTACTGAGCTGATTTTAATTAAAGCTGATGTTAGCCTCGACTTAATGTGGGTTTCTGACCAAAATAATAATTAGTAAGTAGTGTGTGCATATATGTATGTATGTACATATACACCGATCTGTTGGAGTGTACTTGTGCCTGTGTTTTTATTCTGTTGTATTTAAATCTTCTGTAATGAAGAACAGATCATCCCTATCTTTAAACTAGTGATTATTTGTCTTTGAAGGGAATACTGACAAGTTATTTTTACTTCTATGTTAACACCTGTCATCTTAAATCTGGTACCAGGTGAGGGTTCTGTGACCCTTATACTGGGGGAGGTGGGAGGGATGTTTGTGCTTCCCTGCTCTATAAATACCCATATTTGTGTAACCATTGCAGAACCAGGTGTCATGTTGTAGCGGAATAATTCACTGCTCCTACTTATAAATAGAACTGTAATAGCCCAGCAAGGAAAATGGGGATTTATTTATTTATAGTTTGATTATAGAAACCTGGTATATCAACACAGGCATTAAAAAAAGAGTGCACTATAAAGTTTGAGAGAGGACAGCCACCTCCTGTTTTCTGGTCAGGTGGATAGGGATACTCTTAACTAGAAAGCATATTACATATATGACTGTATTTAAAGTGTGTGTTTGTGTGTAAGATACCCATGTGAAATTGGAAAAAAAGGGGAAGAGAAAGAGAGGTAAAATATTGGAATGCTAAACAGCAATTACCTTGTCCATATACCCTTAATTTTCTTCCTTTCCTCTTATACATAGCCATTTCACTTTCATTGTCATGGTTTCTCCTCCCTGCCCCCCTGCAGAATCTGGCTTGTTTGGTAATATTTGATAGATGGTCTAGCATTATAGGTTGTTTAGTAAAGGTGGCTTCTTGTTTTTCTTTTCAGTAATACTCTAACTTTATTTACCATGTGCCTTCTAACCCTGTACTGGATACAGGTTTTCTTTTGTCTCGTAGGATTTCTTATAGAGGTTATTTACTGTTGTATCTATTTCACCGTAATTTTTTTCTGGTAACATCCTTCAAACTTGAGATGGTGTTATTTTTCTTTTATATAAACTCAAACTCGGGTCACTGCTGTGCTGAGTTACTTTAGCTAGTTCTGGTGGAGCTGGTAGTCTGGTAGTCTACCAGAAGCTGCATAATAAGACATTCTGCATTGTGCTTCCCAAATTAGCCCAAGTGAAGCACTGTGGTTGTGCTATATTAAGACAGGATATCTCTGACTTGCAGAGCATTCTGCTGTTTAGACATCTCCTCAGAGGTTATTTAAAATAGCAATATAGCTACCCAACTTTAAAAATTCTGTTTCTCAAGTACTTAGTAATATGATATCTGAGTATCACATCCAGAGGGTAGTGGTCAACGGCTCAATGTCTGGATGGAGATTGGTGATAAGTGGTGTCCCTCAGGGGTCCATACTGGGTGGGGCCAGTACTGTTCAGTATCTTCATCAATGACACAGACAGTGGGATCAAGTGCATCCTCAGCAAGTTTGCAGATGACACCAAGCTGAGTGTCATGGCTGACGTGCCTGAAGGACGGGATGTCATCCAGAGGGACCTGAACAGGCTTGAGAAGTGGGCCCCTATGAACCTCATGAGGTTCAACACAGCCAAAAGTTGCAGGGTCCTGCACCCTGGTGTCTGTGATGGGGTTTGAGAGCAGCCCTGCTGAGAAGGACTTTGGGTACTGGTGGATGAAAAGCTGGGCATGAGCCAACAGCGTACACTGGCAACCCAGATAGCCAACCGTATCCTGGGCTGCAGCAAAAGAAACGTGGCCAGCAGGGTGAGGGAGGTGATGCTGTCCTTCTGTTCCACTCTGGTGAGACCCCACTGTGTCTAGCCCTGGAGCCCTCAGCACAGGAAAGACATGAACTATAAGGAGCTAAATACTTGGTAATATAATCATGGAATCATGGAATTGTCAGAGTTGGAAGAGATCATCTAGTCCAACTCCCCTGCTAAAGCAGGGTTTTCCAGAGCACGTCACTCAGGAGCATCCAGGTGGGTCTTGAAGATGTCCAGAGAAGGGGACTCCACGACCTCCCTGGGCAGCCTGTTCCAGGGCTCTGTCACCCTCACTATAAAGAAGTTTTTCCTCGTATTTGAATGGAACTTCCTGTCTTGCAGCTTGAGCCCGTTGCCCCTTGTCCTATCGCTGGAAACCACTGAAAAAAGTCCGGCTCCAACATCCTTAAATTTACCCTTTAGATACTTATAAACATAAGTTTTGGGCAGCCTGAACAGTACCTTCTTCACTTGCTCTGTCCTTACTCCAAAATGTGGAAAACCCTGGATTAATTGGAGATATAGTCAGTTCCGGTCAAGTCATTGGGAGTGGAAGAGGCTGAGGCCTCTCTTTGTTGATGTGGGATCATTTCTGAAGTGCTTCAGGAAAAATAAAATCTGGCACCCTGTATCTTAGACAAGACCAACAGCATTAGGAAGCTTTTCCTGCGTTGTCATGGGAGTTATAATCTCAGTTATGGACAAAGAATCACCTCCCCTGATCTTGGCTTCCTTCCCTACAGCTTTACTCTGGGGAATTTGGTGTGCTGAGGGTAGTGGAGGTCAAATTGCCCATGCAGAAATTTTGTCCATTTTGGCTTTTTCTAGTCCTACCAGTGACAAGTCAGCAGTGAGCCTGGCTGGGCACCAGGAGTGACACATTGACACGTTTGGTAAAGGCAGGGTCTGTTTTGTTTGACTTGCAATGTTTGTTTGCAATATGCATTGAGCCTGTAAAAATGATCCTAAAATATAAGGCTCAAAATGCATTTTCACATTACAGCATGTACAGACTCTTCTACACGCGAGTAATATGCACCTCTCCTACTCTGAAATTTGGTTTTGACACTTGTTTTAAAAACACAGAGGAAAATAATATAACAGTCTGGACTCCATTACAGTTGGATACTCGGGTAACTTTATGAACTCCATTGGAAAAACTGGCTTATATATTGTGAGAAAAACTAGAGTTTGGACCAATAGCTTTTACTTCAACACCCATTTATTTGAAGGGCCTGGAAGAATACTATTTATTTGATATGGGATGATGACCTAACTGTTAGATCCAAGATCAAAGTTTGCTTGCTGTGCTAGATCAAGCTGATAAGGGTACAGTATTTGTCACGATTATCTGATCATGCACATGGTTTATACTACCTAATAGTAATATTTTCCTTATGGTAGATTTCAAATGTTACAGTATGGTATGTCAGGGTTTATATTGCAGAGCTCCAGCAGATGGCAGAGGAGATAGGTTTTGAATAGGTGAAGTTTTCAGGTACTCTGTTAAATTAGTACAAGAAAATAAGTTTTATTTGAGCTTCAGCAAACCTGCCAGTTTCACTTGACTCGGTTTCATTGAAGTGGAACCAGTGTGTAGGGTTTATGGGGGCTCACATGCCCTTCATGGTTTTTGGGCCCCAGTTTGTGAAAATAAAACATGCTGTAATAGAGGTTGCCCATTTGGGATCTGAAAAGATTACAAAGGTCTCTTTCTCCCGTAAATTCAGTCATTGATTTTAGAATCAGTGCCTGGGGAAAAAGCGACCTCCAGGGACACCCCTGTTCTCTAACTTAAAAATACTTCATAAAAGAGGCATAACCATAAAGGGCTCTGATATTTGTAGGTTTGAGCCAAGGCCTGTCTCTGTTCTCATTTACATCCCAGTAAACCCCGAATAATAAAACTGACACAGTCCATATGCATTGTTAAGAGTCTCAGGTTGGATCAAGATCCCCTGTGTAATCCCACAGAACACTCCATAAAGCAGCTGTGGAAATCTCTAGGTAAGAAAATGGCACGTAAACTATAAGCTGTACAGAGCTCTAGGTAAAGCAGAGCGGAGTGTGCTCCCACAGCTCCCTTCTCCCTCTTCCAAAATGGTTTTGGAGTAGCACCTGAGTGGGAGCTACAAACCTCTCAGCTGGACGAAGAACAGCACAGTAAGTGTGAGCATAGGGGTTGTGAGCTGTGGTCTGAATTCACAGAAACTGACCCTGAGGAGATGTGAAAAAGAGGAACAGAAAGAGGGGAAAAAGGAACAATATCACAACAGCTACCTTCATCTTATTTTTTTGAAAGGGATGTGAACAATTGTTGTGAGGTAGGAGGACCCATATTAGGACATGCTGATACATGAATTTAGGCCTTCAGTGGATTCCCCGATGTACCTCCCCTTGCTTGTTGAGCTTCCTCCAAACTATGAGGGGTTCTGGGTCTCCTGTGATCCCCTTTGCACAGCAACATCAGTGGCTGCAGCAGCGTTTCTCTGGTGGGTGCTCCCAGCCTGGGGAAATGGCTTTATGCTTTGCTGTAAAGCAGAAGCAATTTCTTTATGCTGCAAAGTTGGTGAGTTTGTCCCTGAGAAATTCTGTCCTACTTTAAGAGGAGATACCAGAGAAATTCTGTCCATTGAATTATTTTCGAGGCCACAAACAGCCATAGTTAAATGGGAAAATGTTGAAGAAAATGGAATTGCACCCACTTATGTCAAGAGCAGAAATTATTTTACGGTACTGCTAGAGTCTCTGTAAATAAGTTGTTAACTCTAAATGAAGAAACAGGAGACTACATTATTCTGGTGCATGCTGCACAAACAAGGCAGAGGTTGCTAATACTAACCCTGCCTTAACCTGGCACTAACTGTTACCCATTCCAGATTCCACTACTTGATAAATCACAGTATTCAAAGAGATGTTTCAGATCGTCATGTAGGTCTTTTATTATCGGATACTTTAAAGCTCACCTTCTGTTAGTGAGACCATTTGTGGGGCACTTTGTTGGGTGTTCTTGATGAGGAATTGCTATCTAGCCACTGTGGGATGCCAGGCATTTGTGGAGATCCATGGGACAGTAGACATCTTGTCAACACCTTCTGCACTGCTCTGAGTATTGAACTGTCTGCTGTATCTTTCTGCGATGTCTAATCTTTATTCACATTTCAGTCTGAGCAATCAAATAATCTTTCAGGTGAGTAAATGAAATTAAATGGGAATTGTGGCTAGGTAATTTCACCCTTATGATATTTACCTACATCTTTTGCGATCTCTCAGTATCAACAGAAGCCTGTGAAAGTTTTAACTTCTGTGTATTTTTTGTTTTTGTGTGGTATTATTGATTTGGACTGTGAAAAATGTGAGGTCACTTTATATCTCTTATATCTTGGAGCATAGATCCTAAACCCATGGTTTCTCAATCCCTCACAGAATTCTGAGTAATGACAAAAGCTCCTGAATTCTACACAAGAGTTTTGTACATTATAGGAAAGCTTAATAATATCTGAGAATAGAATACTTACTGTGCTGCTGAGCACACCTGTTACAGGGAAATTTGTGGCTGCAGCAAAACGAGTACCGTGGTTTTTTGTAAGACAATAATGTCAGAGCCAGCAGATAACATGCTTAATTCTAATCAGCTTTCACTAATCACGGAAGGTAAAATTAGTTATTAGTGTTGAGTCACAACTTTCTTTAAGTAGCAGCCTAAATCTAATTACCATAAGTTACTTTACTTTCCACTTAATACTTTATTGTTGTCCACAAAGGTTTTGGTGAACTGGAGGCTATTTATACCTGAGTTGATGATGTGCTGTCTTTCTCTTCAGATTATTTGTACGATTGATGTGGAATGATTAGATACTAATTCAGATACTGATTTTGCTGCTGAAAAGTTTGACTGTCGTTAATCAAGATACCAGACTTATCTCTAATCATATGATGTATTTTGAAGCTGGTTTCAAATTTGTGTAAACTGGCATGATTTCATGACCTTCCAAATTCAGTAAAACTCACATCTCTGTTTGCAGGAAAAGAGGGTTAAGAGAAATGAGAGAGAAAATAATTTATTCTCAAAGTAGGCTGTTAAAATCAAATTGGTTTATATTTTTATAAAATGTAGCTAATTTTTTTTTAAAAATCAAGGTGCCACAGCATAAGAGAGTATCTTGGCCAGGTTCCTGTTGGCTTAAATAATAGCATGACCGTAGTCTGTAGAATAGTAGAACTGAAATCAGAGGGAACAGAATTAGACCAATGCTGTAGGCTTCCAAAAATTCTCTCCTAAAAATACACGTGCTGTCTTATGAGTTCATTCATGTGGTGAGGTCATACATTTGAAGTTCAACTCATCACTTGATGCCTTTAACTCTTTAACTGGGAGCAGCTGATGCCCCAATGAGTGACTTGCTGATGCAGCTGTGGATCTCCACCAGACACACATCCTGCAGGATGGGTAGCTTGCTGTGGGCTGGAGAAGCCGCCGTAGCTGCAGTAGGGAGGCTCCAGCATGAAGGTTGCAAAGCAGCATGAAAGGGCTTGGGCTTGGGTTGTGTCACCCTGCCAGGATCTGTCGGTCAGCTGTAGTGATGAAGGCAGCTTTGCTATCTTGGGTGCTGCAGTGTGTGTGTTGGACTCCAAGTGGCATCCAAAGCCTGTAATCCCAGGGAGTGGAATCCAAATAGACGTGCCTGCTGCTAGGTCTATGTTGGGGTTGGAGAGCAGCATCTGGACCTTTCAGCCATGATGGCTCTGGAGCAAAGTCAAGATCCCTGATGTGTAACAGAGCCAGTGTCTTGCATAACTCTGCTCCTGCCGTGTTTGGGCAGGGTGAATGGGTCCAGTTCTGACACTGAGAGGTGGTGGGGCCAAGGGGCATGACCTCGATACTGAGGTTTTCACTCTTCTCACAACTTTCATCTCATCTGTGTCCCTTTAAGATAACTTTGTATGGATTTGTAGTTTGTATAGATCTGCAAGTGCATAATTTATCCCTAGATGTGGCAATGCTATACAGTAAATAAATCAAAACAATTTTGATTTATAGGATGACTATAGTAAATATTTGCTATGCAAAACTTAGCAAGAAATGTAAAATTTTAGAGAACTAATTTTATCTCCCCAAAATTGTGTACAGAAATTCCAAAACAATTTTAAAAAATTTCCAATCTATTTCACTGAAATTTGTTGGGTTTTGTTTTGTGGTTTCGTTGTGGGTTTTTTTTTTCCAAAAAAGCAATTTCCCCTTTACATTTGAAAACTACTGATGCCAGCACTTCTATAAATGAGGGTGAATGTTGCTGTGAGAGCAGTCCCTGCATCAGTTCAGAAAAACACCAAGATCTTCTTTCTTCCTGTTTTGATGCCGTTGTACATTGGTCAGGTATAGCAAGCTCCGATCCCCACATGTAATTCCACCCAACTCAAGGAAGGTGCTTATCCCTGTGGGAATTTTTGCACTGAAGTGCTAAGGCTCTGTTTTTAAGTCAGTAGAGTTAAGCCTGTCTTTAAACCTGGGCTTAGCCTAAATTTAAACCTCAGAGAGATTGTTCAGTTTGACTTGAGGTTGTTCTGATTTAGCTGATGGCCATGTCTGTGAGTAGCTGTGGTGGTTGAAGGCCTTACTATCTGTGCCGGTGCCTTGGTACTTTCCATCTGGGGCTTAATATTTCCAAAATTTTGCCAGAATAAGGCCTTGTGTAACTTCTCCACTGAAGGCAAAAGCATCCAAGATATTGCAGTAGGCCTCCTTGACTGGTGGTCCATTTGAGTGAATGTATCTTCTGCTAGTAGTGTTTTGCAGGCAGTGGACTCCAGCTGCTGGGTTGCAATGGGAGCAGGTAATCTATTCATGGCTTGAATTTACTACTTATGTTTTTAAATTAATCAAAAATAAGCTGCTTAAATAAACCTGCATGTGCTTGACCCACCAACATAAATTGCTTACAAAATAAATAAAGTATAAACACCATAAACGTAGATCTAAAGCATAAGCCTTGCACTCAAAGGTGTTCAGATGATGTAGGGCACCACAAAAGATGGAAGATCTCTCTGTGGGAGCAAAGGGCCATTCATACATAGCACATTGCTGGGCTTGGTCTCAGTAAGTTCTGAGTTCTGCAAAAAGCTTTTTTTGTTTTCTGGTTTTGGAAAAAACATAATTGTCAGCTACAGCAGGTTGCCCAGGAGAGTGTCCAGTCAGGTTTTGGGATATCGTCAAGGATGGAGACTCCACAAGCTCTCTTGACAAACTGTCCCAGTGGTTGATAACCCTCATGGTAAATGAGGGATATTTTTTTTTCTTATTTCTAGAAAAAATTGTCTGTCTTGAATTTCTGCTCATGCCTCTTGTCTTGCCTTTCCCTGGGCACTACAGAGAAGACTCTGTCTCCTTGACTATCAGGTATTTACACACATTGGTAAGATCCCTCTAAGCCTTCTTTTTCTGAAGGCTAAACATTCCCAGCTCTCTCAGCCTTTCCTAGTATGACAGATGCTCCACTATGTGACCTGAACTCTACTTGCAGATCACAAGCAGTCTCTTTTAATCAGCTGCTAGGTAATTAAGCAGGCCAAGATGGTTTTACTCAAACTCTGCTTAGAGGACAAGGACTTGCTATTTAAAAGTATTTAATTTAGTCAAAATAATTCACATTTTTTGAAGAGTAGAAAAGTGAGTCTCTGTGCTATTAATTCTGTCAAGGTTTTTTTTGTTTGGTTTGTTTTTTTAAATGTTTATTATTTCATCTGGCTTTACCTGTTGGTAAAAGTCTGTGCTACATAGCAGGAAATTGTGCCTGTTCTCACCCTTCATTCCTGGAAAAGTATGAGAGTGTCTTACGTTGCTCAGCTCTGACTTCATAGGCCAGTTAAGGAAATGCATGAGAGACAGAGAGGCTGTATTCCCAACCCAGAATAAAAGTCGTGAGTCAGTCCTCAAAAACATGCAGGCTCAGAAGCTATTTACTGAATAATTATATATTGTTCAAATATCTTTAGGAGAGTCCTATCTTTGGCTTCTGTTGGGTTCTTTTTTAGTCTGAATATTTATGTCATATTCTCAAGCTGCCATTTGAACCTTGTGGGATAAAAATACTTGTATATATAAAAAACAGGTTTTATAAGCATTTCTTATTTATATATTTATATATACATATGCACGTGCATATGAAAAGGTAAATTCTTAACTAAAGCTCTAATTGTTGAATTTGGATGTGTAGAGAAAATCAAAGGTAGTGTAAAAGCATGATAAGCTTGTGTGACAAATGAAGCACTGCAGGATGGGTACAACTCTGTCGGCTAAAGACAACAGCCAGTTGTACTTATTTTGCTTGGAGATGATTTGTGAATGGGAAATTCTGTGGAAATTATCTTTGACTCCACTGTGAATTCAGTAATGCAGCAAATACAATTTTGTGGACTTCAGTGTCCAAGAAGAGGTTTGTTTATTGTTTACTTATATATTTCTTATAATTTATTATTTACAGGTGCATGTGGGGCCTAATTCATCTCCTCAAACTCACTAATAAAACTGAGCAGCATAAAAAATTGGTTTCTCTGTCATAATCTGCACTCATATCTCCTTATCTCACCTCAGAATATTAGAAACCATGTTAGTAGTAGACAAAAAAGAAATGCAGTGTAAGGAGGTAATTTTAGTTCTGTCCTGTAGAAATCAAACAAGTTTCTAAATTACAATTAAAGGAGTACAAAGGGGGAGTTTTGTTTCATTTTCTTTGCTCTTTTAACGTTTTCCCTGCAATTATTTTGCAGCAGGTGTGAGCATCCTTGCTACTGGGCAACTACTTTCCTGGCTAAAATGTAAATACATGATTCATTGTCCCTGTGGATCTGTAAGCGTAGGACTTTAATGGCATCAGAGTTAATTATTAGTATAAACTTATGGGGACATACTCTTCCGTCAGCTGGCTGGGGATGCTGTTAAATGAATGGGGATGATTTGCTTAGCAAAACTTGTTAACTGTTAGCTGGCTGTGTCTTAAAGCATAGCTTGTCTGAAAAATGACATCGCAGGCATTTAATTCAGGTTACATTAGATTTATTATATTCATGAGGTTTTGACTCTCTTGCAGATTTATAAATATTCACAAATAGGTGGATCAAACAGTGTCATACATTACATATCATACGATGTTGTCTTTATGTTCTGTAGGTTTGTTTTCTTGGCTCTACCAGATTTTGCTGCACTTAGACCTATCCAGAGCCCACTGCCTACCTGGGAACAAGGAAATGTGGCAGGTGGGAGTGGGCAGTCTCTTGTGGAGTAAGTTCTCATGGAGAGAGGCTGAGCACCTCTGACTTGGATGTGCCATGTCTTTGTCTTTGCTTTTTTCGGTTGTTCTGAGGCAGTAAAGCAGAACCCAAAAATACGACTTGTAAGAAAGATATGATTTCTGTTTATGATTTTTTATGGTTGGTCTAGATGACCTGAAAGGTCCCTTCCAACTTATTGGAATGTTTCTGTGATTCCTTAATATACCGTGGTAGTACACACCACGTAAACACCCAGTAAACAGATGTCTGGGATGAATTTGTATGATATTTCTCTTCAGTAATCTCACAACCTGCAGATGTTGTAATCTCACAACCCTGCAAGACCTCAGGGGACTTATTTTAGCATCCATAACATCCTTTTTCAGGGGGTTCCATGGACCTGAGGGATGGAATGCCATTCAGAGGGACCTTGCCAAGCTCATGAAGTAGGCTCATGTGAACCTCATGAGGTTCAACAAGGCCAAGTGCAAGGTCCTGCACCTGAGTTGGGTCAAGCCCCAGTGTCAATATAGGCTGGAGAATTAAGGGACTGAGAGCAGCCCTGCCAAGAAGGACTTGGGGGTAGTGGTTGAGTAAAAGCTGGACATACGCTGCCAATGTGCATTAGCAGCCCAGAAAGCCAACTATATCCTGGGCTGCATCAGAAGAAGCGTGGCCAACAGGTCAAGGGAAGTGATTCTGCCCCTCTGCTCTGCTCTGGTGAGAGCCCACCTGGAGTATTGCCTCCAGTTCTGGAGTCCTCAACACAGGAAGGACCTGATGGAATGGGTCCAGAGGAGGGCCACAAAAATGATCAAAGGAATGGAGCACCTTCCCTGTGAGGCTGAGAGAATTGAGATTGTTCAGTCTGAAGAAGGCTCCAAATAGATGTTATAGCAGCCTTCCAATACTTAAAGAGGACCTGCAGGAAAGACAGGGCCTGTTTTGACAGGACAAAAGATAATCACTTTAAACTGAATGAGGGAAGATTAAGAGTAGATAGATAGAAATTTTTTACAATGAGGGTGGTGAAACACTGGAACAGGTTGCCCAGAGAGGTTGGTAGATGGCCCATCCCTGAAAACGTTCAGTGTCAGGTTGGGTGAAGCTCTGAGCAACCTGATCAAGTTGAAGATGTCCCTGCTTATTGCAGGGTTTAAAGGTCCCTTCAAACCCAAACTGTTCTATGATTCTGTGATTATTTGGACTGTGAAAAACTGTGGTGTTTTGCTTCATTTCATGTGACTCCCTGTGATTTTCTTTGGATGACATTTAGCTCTTGTACTTAAAGACACTGAACATTTGGTCCCCATCCACCGTCTTGATACTACTCATGAATTTGCAAACCTTTATTATATCCTTCCTAGGACTTTTTACCCAGGATCCTTTTTATCCAGACTGAAGAGTTCTAACTTAGTAGTTCCTCATCCAGAAATCATTTTGTGTCCTTGCTGCCCTTTTCTGAACCACTACCAGTTCTATTATATCCCTTCTGAAAAGAAACCCAAACTGTACCAGGTGTCAAGATAAGCCGAGGATTTAGTCAGTGGTGTGATGATGCTTTCAATTTTGTTCCCTGTTCCTTTCCTAATATCCTTTTCAATTATTTGATATCCTTTTTCTGACTTTTACTGAGCACTCAGCAGATGTTTTCTTGTGGAACTATTTGCAAATCTAAGATTTCACTCCTGAGTGGTTGCGGTTGTAAATGTCGTTTTATATTGAGGCTGGGTTTGCTGTACTTTTGTGCTCTGCTTTCCCTTTAACTTCATGAATTAATTTGCCATTTTATTGCTCCTTCAGTTCCAGAAATCTCTCTTGGAGTCCCGTGTGGTTACATCTTGTCTTTACTATTGGAGATTCACCATTTTCACTGCTTTCCCCTGTTTCTGAGCGAGCCGGTGTTCCCTCAGTGTTCATTGAGCCTCACTGCAATGGCCTGGTCATCTCTGGGTGCTGACACCACATCCTGAAGGCCAACTGGGCCTACAGGGTTGCTCTGCCTGTCCTTCTGCACCTTATGTGTTTGAAGGCAGAATTACTAGTCAGTTTGATGGCTGATCCTTATACTTTTTAGGGTAGGATGGGTGTGTGTGGGGGGGGTGTGTTATTCTGTTCCTATATTTAATTTACTCCTGTCTACGATTTTCATGTGGGTACAACTTCAGCTTTTTGAAGGACGTCGTCTTGTTCACCAGCTCCCCTTACGAGGTGAGATTCAGTAGTACTGTGTTTTCAGACAGGTGTTTTTCCTTATAATCTCCTTGTAGCCTCTTGGGATTCAGCACTTTTTAGTGTCTTGTTTCTCTTTTAGGTGTGCTCATTCTTTAGCTCAAATACAACTTTGAAAGTAAACAAAGAGAGAGACAGGAAAAAAAAGGAATCTGCCTTGTTGCCCTTGGCAGTAGCCTTGCTGAAGCAGGGCCAGCCCAGGACCTGGTTGTTCAAGTCAGACAATTACTGTTTGTAGTTACATCCCCTTTTGTGAAGTTATGGTGTATCGGAGTTTATGCTTCTGTGTTTACAAAAGCCACAGCTTTTTATATTTAAGAGTTGGTAATATCCTTACATGGTGTTCTTCAACAAGGGATTTCCCTGCGATGAAACAGTTCGTATGTGTGAGCTCCAGTGGGATGTATTTATGAGAGGTTCACTCTTAGAAGATGGTGGGGTTTTGTAACACCAGTTAAACTGGTGCAACACCAGCTCCTGCTGCCTGACATTTGCAGCTGTGCTGCGCAGGGCTGGGAAAATAAACAGTGCTTACAAGAAATGCTGGAAATAAAATATTTGGTTTGTGTTATCATTAAGGATAGGGGAAAGTATGTCATTCAACAGGTTGCAGCTAGTAAAAACATTGATTTATTTTAATTCAATAAACATTACAGTTGCTTGTAAAAAGTTAAAATCAGAAAATAACCAGATCAAAAGACTAAAATATCTTTATAGCCTCTGTCAGTAATAAACACACCACAGTCAGTGAAACGGATGGGTCAAATGGTGAGCAATCTCTGAACCCACTGCTTGGCTTTAGAGGTCCTTTTCTTATAGATGGTTGGGGAAGACTGAAAGTCTTTTGTGAAATTAGGGACTGTATTGTAAAAATATAAAGAAGATCTAGTTCTGCTGTTTGGCAGGTGCTGAGATCTTTGTCTCCTTTTCCCAGCTTCAGGGATCCACCTGGTACTGAACTCAACATACTGAGGTTTGGTCACTGGCTGCAAGTGACTTTTCACTGGACGTCGTGTCTACGAGTCTGTCTGTCCAACCAGGTAGCCAGCCTTGAATTCAAGGCTCTGGGCTTCTTACCTGAGTGGGCACCACTGTTCCCAGTGATGTGACATGAGGTGCACAGTCACTCTGGCCACTTGGTAACGGAGCTCTGTGCATTCCCTCAAGGGCTTGTCTGGCATCGTCACCCAGATGGACCACGAGTGCTCAAGGGATGTGACACCTTCATGGGTTTTCTCCAGTAAAGCAAAATCAGAGTGTTACTCCGTAGCTATTAGCACTGAGAAAAAAATAGAAAGTCAAATAGCTTAGGGCTTGTGGAGCGGTATAGAGTGCAATTACAAAAATAATGTAAAGGCATGTTATACTAAATAGAAAAAGAGATAAAAATCTGTTAGGTCAGAAGACTAGAATATACTCATTAGGTTACTTTTAGATTGCATAAATAACATTATAGCTGGGATATAACAACTGAAATCATAAGTTCAGAACGAATTCTCTGCCAAATAATAAAAACTATTATCTAAGATACTGATGGAGATGTTGATGTTTCTCTATGGCTTGAGGCAATATTGCAGAAAATGATGAATATCCCTTCCCAAATTATATCTATTTGGGAATATATTTGCTTCGCAACAGAGCGTTGTGCCTCATGTTTGTGCTATACTTTTATATAGTAAGAAGGTGATTATACTTGACATAAACAGCTGTTTCCACCTGGATGCACACTTTCTCCATGGAGTCCTCTGTGGGATTTTGACATGTCATAGCACGGTAAAACCAGGCTCGTATGTGCTTCCCAATTAATTGTGATAATAAGTTGCCAAGCTGTGACGCTTAATTTAGTACAATGAAATGGGGTTTTAGTGGATTTGATAAGATTTTGAAACAGTAATAGACAATACACTTTTTTTTTATTTATAACTGAGCTGTTTATGGTGGCACATTTATATAGAAGCAGTTATTCTGCTAACAATTGCACTGTCAACTCTTCTCTCCAGGTGGGAAACCAAAAACATTTGTATTGAACACATATTTCACTGTGAAGTGATATGGGAATTTTAACTTGTAACCTTTCAAAGGAAGTAAATAACGTTTTTTCCCTTTTTGTTTAATGATTTTTTTTTCCCTTCCTAGTTTATCCATTTTTCCCCTTGAGATCAATTTTACTTTTATTTTTGAAGCTTTTCAGTTGTAGGTGACAGTGGACAATTTCCTATGGATTGGACAGGCATGAAGTAAAGTGTTTATCCTTCAAGTCAGATTGCAGGTGAGGGGAGGGTGAAGAATTTATACCTTCACCTTGGGAAAGCTCCGATACTTGATGTTTGATTCTTCACTCTCTCTTGTCTGTGCCACTTCTGGGCAGGAAATGTCTCTGCCAAAGCTTCTCTCCTTCTCTCTTCCATAGCAGTGAACACCAGGAGTTCCAATTGCTTCCTGACCCATGGTACCAGAAGCTTAGTAGTTTCAGTGCAAGCTCAGATGTTGCCATAGGTGGGAGCCAGATTTTTTTGGAGCATGTATTTCATATCACATATTTATATAAAACATGTATTCTAATAGGTAAGTTTGTTGATTTTCCAAGTTGTTATACTTAACTGTAAGGTCATTGCACCGATTTTCAGGTACTTTTCTTTATGCTCTATGATACTTATCATAGTACTTATCCTAAAAGGCTCCCTGTGCTAAAATAAATAAGGAAAAGCTCTACTGGTCTTTTCGCTCCACCTTGTGCTTTAAGACAAACATATATATATTTCACTTGGCTGTATTTTCTATGTGCTCTTTTGCATGGGGGACAGGGATGGAGTTAAGAGTGGCTTGGACCAGTGGCAGAAAATCCTATTGGCTCCACCAGGAGAAACAACTCAGCCCATATGTTTTACTTTTTGGAGAAGTGTGAGATATCTTTGCAGGTTTCACAGCCCCTCTTGGAAGTCTGACTGTCTGAGCTTTGCCCACCTGGTGTTCAGCATCTTGTCAGAAAGTCTATAGTAATTAAATTGTAAAGGTTTTGATTCAGTGTAAGCTCAAGAAAAGAAGCTTTTAAAAAAGAGAGATGATAAAACATAAATGGTGCATCTTATATGGCAGAAATATTGTCTGTCGTAATTGCTCCATCCATCTGATTAGTTTGCAAAATAAACTTCATACTTCATGCAACCACATCTACGCCACGTTTCCCAGCAGAAAAAAACCAAATTGTCTTCCAAATAGCAGTAGACAAAACTGACTTGCAGAAAAATGGATACTGTTAATGATTTAATTTAGAATGACATACCAGTCTTCCTTGATTCATGGCATTGTTGTTATAAATGGCTGTAATAATTTTTAATCTGGTATATTGACCATCTCGAGTAATTTGCAAATGGGGTGAGTTACCGAGCTCTGTGGAAAGTTTGCACTTGAAGTGGAAAGATGACAGAAAAGAATGGGAGTTGTAATTTAATAGATTGCAAAGTAGCAGGAATTAGGCAGTGTCATGTTTTCATGTTTGCTTCATAGTTTTAGCTTTGTTATTTTTTCATATTCTAATGCCTCCCACACACACACTTTTGTGCTCTGGAGTAATTTAGAAATAGCTAGTGATCTCATGGAGCCTGTCAGGCGCTATACTGAAGTAAATAGGGTCATTTAAGGTATATCTTCAATATGCAATGTCATTATTTTTTCTGTGGGTCAAATGGCCCACCTTAATATAATTTGAAGCAGGTTTAGTCTGCTAACTTAGGTTTTGAATTGAACCTTAAAACTTAAAAGAGCATATTAGTCTTTAGAAAAACATTCCCCAAGTATTACATATAAATGGATAGCACTAATCCTGCCTCTTTCTACTCTGTTTTCCCCCAGTACCTCTTCCAAATCTATCTCTATTTTCCTTCATTTTTTTTTGGTTTTTCCCATTTTATGGTTGTCTTCTGATTTGCCAGTCTGCAGTCAGTTTCTGTATGTCGCTGAGACCCCTTGAGTCTGTTTTCCTGTACCTCTTGGAAGGCACTCGGTGTTTCTCAAGGTTAGGCCTCGTGTTAAAATCATCACAGTTGAGATTCATTTCTAATTTTAGATGTGACACCATCTTTTGTGATATGATATGACCAAGTTTGTGAGGAAGGTGTTAGGACAACAGTTATAAATTCAGTCATGTATTTAATATAAAAGCAACAAAGATGAGGAAATCTCGAGGAGTTGATTTGGGTGGACTACGGTTTCTCACTCTTGCATAAATAAGAAAGTATCAAGCAATCCAAGACATTTTTCAACTTAACTGTTAGGATTTTCTTAAAAAAAGGGATGAGTGGAAAAATGATGTAATATTTATTAATATTTATCAAATATGGGAAAAAAGGAAACGGCTGGCTTGATGCAAAGTTTACTGCTGATGCTCAACAGCTCTGCTACTGTTTGTAGAGCTCAAAAAGGTGATCTCAGAGCTGAAGGCAATAACGTGTTGTAAGTGTGACCTAACCTAGTTCATTGCATACCTCTAACATTCGCTCACAGGGGTTATTTTAAGCTCTTCTTTTAATATAACCTAGTAATTTCTTTGCTATTTTTGGCTTAGTTGGTATAAGGCACCTGTAAACACCAGGGTTGAATGTCTTGGGAGAATGACAGACCTCACTCCCTTTTGTTATTGTTACTTCTAGAAAGTTTGTTCTGTCATGAAAACACACTGAGTCACTCAGAGGAGCTTTATTTTTTTTTTTTTTAAATTGCCTGCTATTATTATGTCTTCTTTTTGCGTAGCTTAGCTTTCTACTGTTTGACATAGTGCTTGGTGATATTTATCAATATTCAACTAATAAAGGAGGACTGATGCCAGTCTGGCAGATGCTTAGATAATACAGGAATGTAAACTCCAGGCTGCAAAGTGCTTCAAAATAAAAATCTTCTATTTTAAGAACAGCACCATCCGTGTGTGCTGTTCTTAAAGAATATGAAGCCCCGAGCCCTGCTGATAGTCAGAAGGAATTGCCTGAGCAAACAGTGTTACTATATGCCAGGATTATTTGCTTGCCTTGAGCATGTTTTAAGCCAGGCATAGGAAATTATCCATAGAGACCTGAAGAAATACTAGAAATCTAAACATCTCTATTTTCTTTTCTTTTTTAAAATAGATCCTAGACATCTTTGCAAAGCTTTGCTGTATACTTTGTAAGCTTGTCCTGTTTGGTGGCATTGAACATATGCTTTTAAGTCATTGTATCTTGGTCAGTCTCAGACTGATAAACAATGTGGTTTTTTCCCAAACTGTCATTTTTCCGTGTTTGTTTTTCTAGCAGGCTTCCAAGTTGCACAGTAACTATCCCTCTTCTGCAGCCACCTCCCCAACTCCTCCTCCTTTTCTATTCAGGATGCAGCTCCCTTTCTGTGCACTGTGGGAAAACAGTGTTTTCTCTCATGGAATAAAAAGCCTACCTTTATTTCATGTTGGACAAAAATAGGGTTTTATACCTCTCTGTTTTCCATATAACAAAGGATAAAACTGGTTCTGGAGGGATGAATGATGAATATTAAATATACGAGCCTCATAGTATGTTGTCCGTGTTCTTACATCAGTTTTGATGTGATGAGTTTTCATAATCAAAGGAAAAATATGCTTTTTGGATGCTTCCCCTTTCGATGTCCATCCACTGGTATTGCACCAATTTATAACATGAAAATGGTGAAGTCAAGAGTTGCCTCTGTTCCTTGACTTCGTGGCAAAACAGAAGAGGTCTCTCTCCTTTTGTTGGCTTTTAAAGACCTAGACTTTTCTAGGAGGAAAGAGACACAATATTAACAGCAACAAAACTTAAAGCATGATGTGGAATGATTTCTGAATGCTATAACCACCGTTATCTTCTCCAAAATATATATATATATATGTGACATATATGTGACTTACAAACGTGACAAAATTAGCGTGTTTGATGTTTTCTTTGAATTTGAGGACTCAAAGGAAGAATTTCAGTAGCTGAGAAAACAATTTCTGCAGCATCTCTATAGACAGAGGAAAGATGAAAGTATGCAAGCACAGTAAGAAAACAAGTGGTAAGGAACATATTCTGAATTGTATTTGATGAAGAATGTTCAGACTTTGAATAAGAATAAAGAAACTGCAGGGTACGATGTCTATTAAAGGATCAAAGAGCAAAAGACTAAGTTGTGAAATATAGTGATAAATATAGACAGAAGAAGATTAAAACAGAGAATTAGAGATCCAAAGCTTTTGGGAGGAGAGATTGTGGAGCATTCATTGTAGAAATTATAGAAAGCAAATACAAGAGAGGAAGCATTAAAAGAGAGGGGCATTTATTTATGCACCAAAAGAATGGGAGACCTGATAAATATTTGAAGTGAATTATATTTCTTTGAGGAGTGCTTTGCATCTGCTTTCCGAGTTCAACATTCAGCAGGAATTATGGCAGTTAAAACCCTGTGAAATGAAGTCTGAAGTAATGGGTTTGGAATAAATATGACTTTTTATCCGTGGTAGGTTAAGGCCTCTGGAAGAACAGGAAAGTAGCAATGTAATGATAGTCCAATTTCAGTACAAAGCCACAACCTCTTTTTTTTATCTGATGGAGTGGGACATTTTACATTTATCATCACAACAAAGAGGCCTCTTCCATATAAATTTTTCAGGAGAAAATATCTTGGCTGCATCATACCTGCTCAGATAGAGAAGAAGACAACAATATTGCTTGGTAACATCAGTGGTTTTCTGAGCAAATGATCTCAATTCCTTGTGTGGACTTAAGAAGGAGAATTTTAAGCTGGTGGAAGAACAGCCAGGTATGTGGGGACTTCTGCACAAAAAAGAGACTAACATGGGAGAAGGCTCAGAAGAGTGTTTTGTCTGAGATTTTAGTAAGTGAAGTGTGGAAGAGGTCAGCATTGCAGTATTGAATGAAAGGTGGAGTCACAGGAGGAGAGCAGGACAGACAGTCGTCTGTCTGCAATAACTGAAGAGAGACCAACAGCAAGAAAGGAAAGACAGAAAAAAGTGCTGATCAATTACTTATTTTCTCTTGGAAAACATCATCCTTTTTGATGATGCAGAAGGAAAGGATGATGTTTATAAACATGGGCCCCGTGACAACACAAAGATTGTTCTTCAGTTTAAAAAGGAAAATCCTGTAGAAACCTTTGCCTCTATTTGCAAGTGAGGTTTCCAGGCTCACGGGGAGGGTATCAAGAGGACTAATGTTGACTAGAACAGAGGCAGTTTATCGTGGTCAATCATTGTTCAAATATCCTCAAGCCAAAAATAGACCAAAAACTAACTGAGCATGCCAGGTCTGTGCTGGAGATGAAATAAAGGGAGCAGGTGTGTATGACCACAGCTTCAGCTGAGGGCAGGAAAAAGTCCTTCACTTGATCTCATTAATTCATCAATGTACAACAGTTTTAGTCAAAGACAAAATGTTTGCCCAAAGGCGTGTGTTTGGGTTTTAGATAATTATTTTTTTTAAATGCATTATCTTGAGCTAAAGTAGACAACTTTTTTTCTTTATCATCATGCATTTAGTGTCTACAGGAGTTTCACTCCTTGCCACAACTGATGCTATGCTGTCTTGTTTCTCCTTGTGAATAGAAATATCTCTTAAGTTGTGAGCCTGGGAACCTAGAGAGGGACATAAGAAACCTTTTATTTTAGCTGTGTTTTTTTGCAAGTGGCAATGTTCTGTTTACAGAACTACATAAACTGTTCTGAAGAGAAGAACAAGTTAAGGGAACACAGGTAAAAACAAAACGCTTTTGAAATATGAAAGGAAGCACAGGCTTTTTGTGCTTGTCTGCGACTTTTGAGGGAAAACCAGCTACTCCCATGATTTGGGGAAATCACATGCAGTTTTATTTTGGTAATAATCAGCTATCTGAAATAACTCAGGCTTTAAAAAGCCTTGACAGTCATGAACAGTAATCAGAGCCTTGCCAGTTCCCTGTGGAAGGACGCAGATGACCATTTCCCAACTGGCTCTGCGCTGCAGAAGGAGTTTTGCAAAAATACTTTGGCCGAATGAATGGGTATGTTCTTCAGTTCCACTATGTTTGAGCACCCTTACAGTTTGTCCTCTAAATAGTCATGTGAAATATACTGCAGTTTATTCCCATTTGACTGATGGGGGCCTGGATTGCAGAGTATTGTGGCATGTCTGATCACTGGAAATCTGGAATTGGTGACTTCAGCTCAAACCTGAGTGCCCTAACAACCAACTAGACCATTGTTTTCTTTTTTAAACATTCATTAACCATACCTCCTGGGAACTTTTAAGAAATATGTGATTTTTACATAGACGTAAAAATCTTCACGTGATCTTCTTCGGTATTATCACAAAAAAAAAGTAGAAACTATAAGAAAAAAACCAAAACAAAATAAAACCAAACCACCCAGACAAGTCCATTAGGGTTTTGTATGTATCTAGTGGGTATTTCCTTTCTGTATGTGAATGAATTCAAATTTCCTTCTTGGTACTGCCAGACTAAGACTTCTGGAGGCCTCGTGTTCTGCAGATGAAGGATTACATTGCTCCAGGTAGAGGGACGAATGTTACCTTGTTAAATACGGGGAGAGACCAGCCGTGTGAGTCAGAAATAGATCCTTGGCTCCAGCGAGTGGCACGAGACGTGCTGGGGCTGCTTTGCTTGGTTATATGTGAAATCGAGCAACGAGGCTGTAATTCCCAAGAGGTTAAGGCTTCAATCCTCTTTTCGATCAGATAGGATGTTATCGTATCTTATCTCCAACATGAAAATTTGAAAACTCTTATTAATTGTAACGATGGCTAAAATTAGTTCTCAAGTCCGTGTGACGAGCAGATGAACGTATAACAAGCCTCACTGCGTATCGTTTTTCTCTTGCGTAGATGATAAAAATAAATGTAAAGCTTATCAAAGGGGGTGGCCAAATGATATGGATTATTTATCAGCCTCTCCTGTGACGCCAGCAGAGTCGGGAACGTCCCTTTGCCCTCTCAGTGCACAAATGGCACGCTCCCATTGCTGCCTTCTCTAGGACAGGAAAATTACACGCTGGTGGGGGAGGTTTGCACGTGAGCATTGACAGATGGGGAGGAAACAGTCTAAGTCTTAAGATAGCCTAAATTTAAGCTGAAATTTCATGAAAACCAAAGGCATCAGCTGAAGTCTTGTGGAAGTTACTTAACCCAATAGTCCATGTTCTGCATCACCAATAAATGCAGTTAGTACTGTATAGAAACTAAGTGAAGAATACTGTGCTCCTTGTTAAAGGAGACCTTAATTTTTTAGGAACTAATGCAATTTAAATCTATACCATCATGACCACAAATTACTAGAAACTTGGGGTTTTTAAAAAACTTTGTTTATGAAGTTCTAAGACTTTTTTTCTTTTTTTTTCTTTTTTTTTTTTTTCCTTAGACTTCAAAATACACACAAAGTCAACAGCAGATGTATCTTTAAATGATGTTGGCTAGTTTAGGTAGTCAATTATGTTGATTATATATGTTGTCCTGGCCATATAGATTTCCTGTGATTTATCAGTCTCTTCAAGATGCAAGTCCCCTGTCCCCTTGAATCCCTGTCGTGCCACCGGTGGGAGTTTTGGGGTGGTATAGCACTGTCAGGAGTACAAGAACTCTTGTCACTATCCTCGTGGCTGGATGACACAGAGGACCTGGTGATGATAAAAAGTTCTTGCTTTTCTTGTTTGTGCTCTTGTCGCTTGTACTTTTTGAGCTGCATTGGAAAGCTGATCTGTTGTCCTTTAGAATGAACGAATGAGTGAGTAAATGTAAAATATGTAAAACCTTGCCATGCTGGACGAGGACAGGGGAGGACACGTAGGGTACTCCTTGCCATGGTGCTGCCAGTGAAGCCCCTGCATCTGGGCAAACATTCTACTGATCAGCAGTGCTAAGGCTGTTGTAGTAGCTAGTTTGATTTAGATGTTCCTTAATTGTGGTGTTTAGTACTTACGGCCTTATTTAGGACATGGTCTTACTTAGGGTTCTAAATCAGAGCATTTGTGCTGGAGAAATGGCTGTCTTTGGATTCATACATTGCCCAGCAACACAGGTGTTCCCAGTGGCACTTAAGAAGTGGCTGAAGGAGTCACCATGACCATTCAGTCCAACCCTCCACAGCTGCAGGTCACTCTGTAGGGAATGTGTAGCCACTAAGGGTCTTCTGAAAATCTCTACACCTTCCTTCTCTCCTCCCACTGCAAGATTACACACGTGCCCCCTCATCCTCCTATGGCAAGCTTCAGATCAGAAGGTGACATATCTCAAAACAGCTGAATGCCAGAAAAAGAGAGGAATGAAAGCAGTTACCAAACTTGTTGGTTGCTGGTGTCTGCAGCACGAAATAACTTGGCAAAAAGCGAGATGGGAGCCACAGTACTGCAAAAGACTGACTGATGAAATATTTCTGTTGGCAACCATCCTGGTGTATTTCTAGCCTGAAATTCTTGTTGGTAGGTATGTCTTGGAGATTTCCCCTTGCAAATATAGTTAGTTGCTCAACTTCTCAACTCATTCATTTTCTGATGGGTCCCAGAATAGCATGCTGCCTCTCTGAATCGCTGGAGGCTTTCTGCTGCATCCGAGAGGACACTAAATGAATAAAAGTGAATGTAATGATTTAGGCCCCTAGTCAATAAAATACTCAATCATCACATGTTTTAAGCTAGACGCTTGCTCATGTACCTTTCAGCTTTATTTTTTTTTTGTTTACGTCACTGTATTCACACTTTTCAGCACAGTATCTGCTACTGGTAGCTGAAAGCGCGTTGTTTATCTGCTGATATTTTTATACACATACACACCACCCACGAGACTTATACCTATAGGGTCTCTACAATAGAGAAATACACTTTGTATGCCTGTAAATAGTGATCGAAAGAGAATGCTGTGGTTAGATAGCTAACAGTAGCCTGTTCTTTGAAACTGCCTATATAAAACCAGCTCTGCTGTGTTACTTCAAGTAAATTACTCCTTAAATGTGAGGTTGTCACATTTGTGTATAATCTGAAAAAGGAGAAAAGCATTTGTTTAGAATGGTAAACAAATTAATATTGTAAAGCATGAGGTTGCTATTTTTAGAAGTATTCTCATTAGTAATTAAAAAGGAAAAATAAAGCTTGACCAAATTTAAGCCTCTTTCATCACACTGGTAATTTACTTATGTGGGGTTTTTCCAGCCTTATTATTATAGTGCATCTATTTTTAGTTAAGGCGGTACCCAGTTTTGCTGCACTTCTTCATCAGATAATAGAAAACCAGACTCATAGCTTTAGTTATCTTTCTTTGTCTTCTGAGACATAGAAAGCTTCCTTAGTCACAGCAAGTAAACCATTTCCAAACTGTATGTGAGCTTTTTAGTTGTCTGAGTTTTCCCTCCTGACCTTTTTAGGTTTTCTTTTTTGCTGAAATACTGGCATAGGTGAGAAGATGGAGAATACAATTAAGGTTTAAGAAAACTGAGGATGTGATTTATCTGTTCATTCCTGTGGACACAGTCCATGGGTGATATCTGCCACCTTGAACAGTCTAGCTTTTGTGGCTGGTTACTTTTAGACAAAACTGTTGCTTAGTCTGTGTACAGCGTTAATTTGGGGACTGCTGAAAACCCACTCAGTTTTTCATAGATTGCTGATAACCCTTTGATTGCATTAATTTCAGATATAAAATCAAAGTCTATTCCAAATCTCAGGGAAATGCTCTTAGTAGTTTATTTCATAGGCAGCTGTTTTAACAAGGAAGCGAAGGGGCTGGAAGTGAAGCGCAGTCGTAACACAGACAGGCCAGGCCACCAGTGCCTGATGACTTACGTGAGACCTGACTTGGGATGGGGTAGGACCCCTGATTTGTTGACCAAAAGATTTTGTTTTCCTACCATTATCACCTATCCTGCCATCCTGTCCTCTCGACTGCCCATCGGCTGAGGATGAAGTGCGTAGATGGCTGCTATTTTTAGAACAGGCCTTGAGCCCAAGTTTGATCCTATTTTCTGACCGCTCAGAAGCTTAAGCTCATCTAAAATAGTCTGTCATCTCTGCTTGTGGCATTGGGATTCCAGGATTTGCGATTTACTTTTCATTTATTAATTCGTTTTTGTGCTGCCCTTTCCCAGCAGCTTTTGAGATTTTGGAAGATAGAAATGTAGCTGGTTAGAGTTGATTAGAATGGGAGTGTTGTCTCAGCATAGATTCAATGTATGATCTTCCTGGTTCCTTGTGCTTTCGATGCAAATTATCAATTCTGTCCTGTGCATTTTTTTTAGTACTCTAAGCCTCAGAACAACTGTTCTTCTGCGAACAGTTCTCCTTCCAGAAAACTGGGAGGTTTGGGACCAGCCTAGACCTAGACTTTCACCCTAGAGAGCTTGAACGCTTGTTTCCTTTCAGAATTATGAAACCTTGCTTTCAATTGCATTTTGAATTATTTTCTCTATTGCAGCCTATAAATGTGTTGCTTCCACAAGGAAAATTAAGATCATATTGCTCTTTGGGAGGAATCCTGGTTCTATTGAAGTCAGGGAAAACAATTACAGTTTACCCACTAAAGTCACATTGCTCCAAATTCACCGGTGTGGTGAAGCCAGCTCCCAAGCTGGTGTATCTACAACACTTTGGTTTGCAAATCTCTTCCTTGTCAGAGTTCAAGGCCAGGAAGAAAGTTAGATGAAAACTGGATCTGGCTTCACTGAAATATTTTGAAAACAGGGGGAGAGAATCACAGAATCGTAGAATTGCCCAGGTTGGAAGGGACCTTTCAGATCAGCCAGTCCAACCCTCAACCTGACACTGACAAACCCCATCACTAACCCCTGTTGCTAAGGTCTATGTCAACCCGTATTTCAAATACCTCCAGGGATGGTGCCTCAACCACTTCCCTGGGCAGCCTGTTCCAATACTTAATAACTCTTTCAGTGTAAAAATTTCTCCTAATATCCAATCTGAACTTCCCTTGGTGCAGCTTGAGGCTGTTTCCTATTGTCCTTTCACTTTTTACTTGGGAGAACAGACCGATTTCCCCCCCCAGCTACCCCCTCCTTTCAGGGAGTTGTAGAGAGAGAGAAGGTCTCCCCTCAGCCTCCTTTTCTCCAGGTTGAGCACCCCCAGCTCCCTCAGCCTCTCCTCATTAGGCTTGTTCTCCAGACTCCTTGCCAGCTTCCTTGCCCTTCTTTGGACCCACTCCAGAATCTCAATGTCTTTTTTGTAGTGAGGGGCCCAAAACTGGACACAGCACTCGAGGTGGGGCCTTACCAGTGCCCAGTGGAGAGGGACCATTGCTTCTCTAGTCCCCAGAGGGCTGGGACTGAACTTTGCTGCCATCGTGGTCCAGCCAACCAGGAGGGTTTTGTGTGGTTTCATAACATTAACGACTGGCATGAGATGTGACCTTTTCATAGGTCACAATAAGCAGCAGTCAATTTGTTTCTGCTCTCAGAGACGTGTTTGTGCCTCTCTGTGGTTTTTGATACTCCCATGTTCAGGGGTGAAGGAGCTGGGAGAGGAAGGAGATGGGTGGCACAGTGGAGGAGACTGGCAAGTGCCCACAGCCCAACGCGTGGCCTGCCATCTCAGGTCCGTTCCTCAGCCCACACATTAAAGTAGGACCTTTTTATTGCTTAGTGAAATATTTTTTCTTGGCTGAGCTTCCAATGGCTTCTTGTGGCAGTTCTCTAACTATATAAATAGCTCGATGTTTATAAAAACCTCTCACTTCAAAATTTAAGAGAGAATTGTCATCCCAATCCACATAGGTAGCTTTATAGTGGGGTTGTAGAACGTAACGTAAAAGTCACCGCATCCTTCCATGAATCCAAGCCTGGATTTAGAAAGACTCTACTTTTGTGATCTAGTTCTTTGACTTTAAAGGGCACCTTTGAATAGCAAAACAGAGCAAACACGTTTAGTTGTTGGGTTTTTTTTTTTCAGAGAGTCTTTTTTTCACAAGATGTTTGGAGTATACTCCATTGTGTCTAGTGCAGGTAGACATGGCAGATGCAGTGTGTCTCTGAGAAAGCTGGGCATCAACACGGAAGACATGGCAAATCTACTGCTCGTATCTCCACGTGCCTCATTAATGGCATAAAAGGGGCACTGTGCTTTGCTGGACTGAGGCATTTGTTTGTCAGTATCGGACCTTGCTTTTGGCTCTCTTTGCAATTGACCTCCACCTTGCTGCAAAATATGGAAATTTTAGTTCCAACCTGATAAATAACTGTGTCAGCAGAATAATTGAGTCATGTATGTGTTCCCAAAACCTAAATATTATTTATTTATTTGATAGCTCGCTGTGTGTTGGTGCTTTTTTTTTATTATTTTGGGTTTTTTTAAATATTTGAGCTTTGTGATTCAGGAAGGCCCTTTGAATTTATGAAGCCCTTAAGCATATGCTTAACTTCAGCCTTGTGCTTATAATCAAGGTGTTGTCCTCAATCTAGGACTTAAATTCTGGTAGACTTACTCATGTGAACGGAAAGGCATATTTTAAGAGGAGAAAGAAGTGATAAGTCATCAGCTAGTTCCAAAAACCCTGAGCTAATTTGCATGAGAAAGCTTCAAGGCTCTCTGTATTGTTGTAGGAGAGATGGTAAAGACCCAGACACTCACGTTGCGTAAGGCTCCTTATCCTCAAAACTTCATAAAGTTTTATTCTCCCATTGTCTGTCACATAATCCCCTCGAGCTAGAAATATGTCTTGCTTTGTCCCAGAAAATTCCTTTGAAGCTTGAATTGAGTTTAAGCACATATAGAATTGTGGTTTTGTCCTCACTTGAGAAAATGCCCATCCTGTGGGTTCTCAGCAGAGAAAAAGCAACGTGTATTCCCGTGCAGGCAACACCAAGGGATTGCTACACAGAAAACTAACCAGAAAAATTCCCACACTATGTCTTTCCAAGCAGAGCACATGGGTTAAGCAATTCATTTTTACTCCCCCAAGGGTTTGGGGTGCGATCCCTTAGTTCCAGGAGGGAGCAGAACCAGTACTCCTGAGCATCTCCCCTGATTTCTTTCTGCTCCCCAACCATCTGCTTCTCCGTGGTAATAGTCTTCTGCTGTTCGTTAGCCTGGTTAATCCTCTAGCATAAGCTGTAGTAATTTATGCTGGGTGTTTGGGTTTCACATGGTACTAATGGTACCTAATGAACTGTGGATACAGAAACATCTGTTCTATACAATAGTTAATTTTTTTCTCTCTCTCTTTTTTTTTTTTTTTTTAATCCTGGTGATTAGATATACAGAAAATAGTTAGGAGCTCTTTAGGCTGCAGAGATTAGAATTCCAAGCTTGAGTACTGAAATAGGCCAGATTTAATATTACCCGTGCAGCCTCAGTGTGGCTCCTACTTGTTAATGCTTTGTTGGATATTGATGCCTGTTTTTACTTGATGCTTTCTCACAGAATATTTGCCAAATGAAAAAGGGGCTGAAAGACAGTTGGATAAAGTACCTTTAAGACTGCAGTACCTTTAAGCATACAGCTAGAAGCCAGAGAACATCTATTTTGTTTTATATATAATAGTTATATGATACAATTGAGCAATATGGCAGAAGAATCTATGCAAGAATTCGTTTACAAGTAAGAAAACTGCAGAAGTTGAAACTGAGCTTTCAATATTAATGAAGGCCGTGCTCCAGAATAATGTGAGTGAGAAATGGGATATGCTAAAAACAAACAATAATATACTGTTTGTACTTAACAAGGAAAGTAAGAAGAGAAAAGTGCTACTTAATTATAATGTTGCAGAGTTAATAATGCAGTAGAAATCTTAGCTCCTTCTAATGTGAGTGCTTAATTTCTCAGTCTTAATATTGCAGTAATGCGGTTTTCAGATTTAATTTCCTTATATTTATTTGTTTTTAGCAACTCGGAAGGCAAATAAGAGAAGCACATTGTGAAACCCTCATAATGAGATCTTAGTGCTACTAACATGCCTTACATTTTCTATAAACTCACTGATTGCATTTGGAGTCGCCTCAGCAGCGCTAAATCATTTCAACAGTTTACTCTTGCCTCCAGTGTCATTAAAGTTTTCCAAGTTTAGGAAATGCATTTGAAAAAAGCAGAACAAAGCCCCTCATGTTCCTGTATGAAAATGTCACCTTATAACGTCCATAGCTTTAAAAATAAAAACCAGATTTTCTTCAGGCACGAACCCTTTATCCTTCCCCAGTGGGACTATGAAGGAGCCGTTTAAACTTACGTGATCGTGCAGTTAAAGGCTGGTCTGACTCAGCAAAGTGTTTAACTACATGTTTAAATTCTATTGCCATCAATAGAATTTGAGCATGTGCTTAAATATTATATTGAAAAGGGATGGATTTACACACGTATTTTAAAGCTAAGCATGTACCAAAGAAGGCCCATAATAAGTCAAAGCAAGTGGGAAGAATTCAGGTTGTAAATGCCCTACCTTTGGAGTGGCTGACTTCATAAGTAAAATATTTTGATATAATTTTTATAAGTGATCTAAAATACGAAGCACAGTGCTGTAGTTATTATGGTCTGTGAATTAGCTAACATAGGATAGTTTATGTGTCTGTCCATTTAAAATACGTGCGCCAAAATTAAGAACGCTTGCAGCTAAATATCTGAATGTACATTTTCTGCTCTTGAAAACAGTTGGCTTTGATTTAGTTACTAAAGTATTTGCAGTCGACTGAGAGCTGGGAATGCTATCTTTAAAAATGCAGCTCCCTATATAAGAAATTATAAACACATATGGGTACCTAATACCAGGATCCCACACTCCAGTATTCTCCCTGTTCTGACCTGTTTTTAACTTATTCCTCCCGTGTTTCCCTGTAATACAAGACTTGATTATTTTGAGGCACTGAATCACTAAACAGGGTCATGTTCTTGTTGCCTCAAGGGCGTAAGCAATTCTACTTTTTTTATTTACTTCTGTCTATATAAAGCTTTTCCTGTGTTAGAGATTCCTCTTTCTCCTGGTGATGCCCCTTGCACTGGTGTTAAACATCTTCTGCCCTGCACCCTCGAAGTGCTACGTGTTTCCCATCAAACATCTGGGTATTTTTTATTTTCAGGAGAATAATGGTCACAATAACAGATTCAGCTGTCACTAGTACAACGTGTGACGTTCTGTAACACCCTACCTGTGCCTGTGCTGCCACTGCCCGTGTCTGTGCCCCTTGGCAGAGCTGGGGGCACCCTGTCTGTCTGCAAAATTTGGTGTAGGGAAGAGAGAAGGCAAGGAGACGGGACCATCAGGCAGTGATAGGTGCTAATTTGAGGATCCCACAGGGAAAACCCCGTTCTCAGCTGCTACAGGCTCCGTCTGTCCAGGGGATGGATCCTGACTCTCAGCAGGACCAGGGCATTTGGCACGTGGAGGAAACAAAGGGTTTTGGATGGTGGAGGAGACTGAACCACAGACCTCCCAGGTGCCATCAAGTATCCAAACATCACAGCAGTGTCACAGTACTTTGTTATGGTGAATGTTTCCTCCGGTAACACAATTGTGAGGAGTTTAAAAAGAAAAAAAAATGAAAAATAATTGCCCTTGGCTAGGGTCTGTGGTGTTAGTTGAAGAGCAGAGAGGATCTGAAAGGATCCAGCCTCAAGTACTGGGTGGATTCTTGAGCCTTCACCAGCAAAAGGTGCTGGAGAGAGTTGAGAATTTGGTGGACTTCTGCAAAGCTCCGAGCTGACCTCTGTTGTAGGCTTCTTGATTACAGTGAGGAGTCACATCTCTGTGGCCATAGCTGCTCCCCCAGAGCAGGGATGTGGAAATGGTCTCGTAATTTCAGTAGGACGGTGGTGAGGCCGCCCTGTTGTCTCTGTTGGTAGTGACAGGCTTTGGTCACCTGTGTAACGAGTGCTCTGGGGCAGAGCAGGACCCAGAGGAATAAAGTACCACCCCTAACAGCGACGTGACGGTTATCTATGTGTAGGTATATTAATCAGCACACAAGATGTGCTGCTTTTAAAGTATCGTTATGAAAAACAGACTTCACAGGGCAGGCGTGCAAGCTGACGAGAGGCAGAGGAGCGGGGTGCTCTCCTCAGGTGCACCATCAGACGCTGCTCTCCCGACACCCCATCATCTCCCAAGACCGAGAGAGATGCCACGCAAATTGCCTAACGCTTCTAAAAATAAGCCTGAGCTGCCTTAGCCCCTCGCCAAATTTTCTCAAGCCGACCCCCATAGCGCGGAGCCGGCCAGCGCGTAGGCCGCGGCCTGCCACCCGACTGGGGGCTTGCTGTCAGGATTCTATGGAGCCCCCCCCGCCCTTAGCCCTCTTGGCTTCAGCAATGGCCTCTCCCGAGGCGGCTGCGGGTCCTGCAGCCAAAGCCAACTGCGGCGTAGCCAGAGAAACGGGCGGCAAAAATAGCAGAGCAGGATGGCTGTGCGTGGGCGAGGCAGAAACCACGCTGCCAGCACAACCCTCCCCGGCGTTATTTTTGGGACCCGCACGGCGGCCCTTGTGGCGTTCAGCCGGCTTTTGCCCCAAAAATACTCCCCAGGGGAGGAAGAGGAGGGAGGTGGGGTGGGGTGTTTCTTTGGGTGAGGGTCTGTCCTGCTGCCCTCCCTGGCTCCCCCCTTTCGCCGCGGTCCGGGCAGGGGTTAATGGTGCTGGGGGGGTGTGTGGGGGGTGAGAGACAGCGACTGGACAGCTGTGTTTGCTGGGGTATTTTTAAACGCATTAAGGCAGGCTCCAATCACCCGGCCATGCTTGACCTATTTTTGGCTCAGGCCGGCCATTGTTCTATTTCTGCCGCCGCTGGGCCAGGCGGGTGTCGATTCAAATGCAAATGAGTTATCGCCGCTCCCGCCAACTTCTGCCGGCCGGGAGAGGAGAGGGACGCGGGGGGGGGGGGGGCACCCCCACCGGGCCGGGCTCATTCACCCTCCCCATCCCCTGTGGGGGACGACGACTTACACGGGTGGTTTTGGCTAGGTTTTTTTGAGAGATTTGTGTTTCCCACCCGCCCATTCCCCAAGTCCTGCCAGAGAACCCCGAAGCGCAGCCAGATATTTCTTCGTTCCTTCTTCCACCTGCCGTGGGCTGCCAGCGGGCGGCACGCAGCCCCCCCCGCACCCCGACGGCTCCCTTCCATCAGGCGGGGGCTGCCCGGAAGGGATTTGGGGTGCTTTGTCGTCGTCCGTTCGTGTCCGTCCCCGTCCCCCCCCCCCTCATAGATACTCGTGCAAATGCTTAAACGTTGCTAATTGCCGAAGAATTGTTCTCTTCCAAGCCCGGCCGGAGGAGGTAGGGCGGCAGAGGGTCGTGCCCGACGCCCCCTTGGGCAAGTGCAGCGATGAACCTCTCGTGTCGCTGAAGTGCGGACTGGTTGGAATATGCTGCAGACAATTTACGAGAGTGAATCGTGTTTTTCCTCAGATGGGGTTTCTGGACGCGAACAGCTCTTGGCTCAGCAGAGAATGCACAGTATGATCAGCTCAGGTAAGAGACAGCTCCCTGCCCCGGACATCACTTGGGGGGGGGGATATAATGATACCAGCCTGGCACCACGGGAAAAAAAATTCACCCTTCCTTTAAAGAAGCGACTTGATTTTTTTTTTTGTGGGCTTTATGTAAGTTGTTGTTAAATCGTCGTCCCTGCGGCAGCGGCTGCTGCTCCCGTTGGGAGTTTGGTCTCCATCAGGCTGCCGCTTCCCAGCCGGAGCAAAACCCTCCCGACCCGAAACCGGTTTTGTTTGGGATTCCCTGTTTTGTTTTGGTTTGTTACGGGGCTGGTGGGGCTCCCCTGGTTCCCGGGGAGAGGCTTCCTCAGCCTCAGCCCCTGGCAGGAGGCTGCAGCCAAAGCCCCTCGGAGGCAATTCTGGTCATAGATCTGTTGTAAGCAGGATTTGGGCTTTCTGTGAGTTTTCTGTTTGCATACAAAGGGAGTGCAACGCTAATCCCTTTCTCTTTTCGTTACAGTGTCACTTTAAAACGTCTTTAATATGCACGGCTTCACTGAATTTCACTGAATTTTTAGAGTTGGAAGGGACCGTAGAGATCATCTAGTGCGACTCCCCTGCTGAAGCAGGATTGCCCACAGCTAGAGCTTGTTTTCTTACTTTAAAAATATCTGGGAACCTGGCAATGGTAGTCATACCTAATGACTCACTGAGACGTAAATTGGATGTGTTTTTTAATTAATGTATTTCAGCGCTGTGGATCAGTGATGTTTTCTGAAAGATCAGTGGGTGTTTTCTCACGTGTTTGAAGCTACCCTTGTATTTTCCATTTTCTTTGCTAGCTGTGTTTGAGACCTGCAAATGATGCACTGAGGATGAATTAAGTTGGGAGAATTACTGCCATTCAGATAAAATGTCAATTTAGGAGAGGCCAAAAAAGTCAGAATTTCAGGAGACTATTGCCCATTCTCTCTTAAGCTCTGTGAATTCTAGGTCTGTTTTTATTGGGCTGAAACTCTGTTTTTTGGGGCACAGTGTTACACATTTCATATCTTTTATAATCCTAGGTTTCTGACATTTTTTCATAAAGTTAGCTTTATAGGGGACCTATATGTACAATGAATTGTTTACATGTACTTTAGTCTTAGTTTACCTACCTTTTTCTTCCTTTTCTTTTTTCTCTTTTCTTTCTTTTTCCACCTTTTTTTTCTTCCTTTTCCCTTCATTTTTTTTCTTCCTTTTCCCTTTCACAAAACTTGCTTGTCAGGTTTGAAGATTAATTATGTGTGTAGACCACAGCTGCACATAGTGGCTGTTTTGGTACACCTGTTGAGCTCATGCTTGTTTCTTTATTTGTTTGTTTTTCAACACTGTTTCTTTTTCTGCCTTACAGAAAAAGAACTTCAAGTTTTACTTGCGTTTCTTTCTTATATACAATTTTAGAGCAGATTTGTAGTTTCAGATATGAAAATAAATTTTGAGAGATTGTGTCAAATGGTAATACCTTTACTATTAGAAAAAACAGATATATTTTAACCTCATGATTTGTGTTTTTTAATATAGAAATGATTATACACTGAAAGAGGGAACGAGAGATTGAAAAGTTACTATGTGCAGGTTAAAATGATGAGAATACCTAAAGAGAATGGAGAGTTCCAATTGATAATGTTTAAGATTGGCAATTTTTCTATTCCTTTATAAAGCTGCTGGGTTGGTTTGTTTCTTTTTGGGGTCTCTCAAAGAATTTATTATTTAACTTCTTAGAAGAGATGTTGTTCACCCATAGCAGTTCATTTTTCAAGGGCAGAAATCAGGTGAAACACTTCTTGTGAATATGAACAACAAAGTTCTAGTAAAGACAGAGGGTAAAAGCAGAAGTTTTTTTGAGAACTTATAGTTCTGCAGAACCATCTACCATAAGAGTGTCGACCTCTTGTTGACGAATTATTGCTTTTCTTTGGTTTTCCTGAACAGCTCAGCAGGTGTCCAGTGCTTTTGTATTGGTCAAAGAGATAAGATTGACTGTTCCCCCTCCCTCCTGTTGCTTATTTTTAATACTATGTCAAGTTGAAGTTATCTGTACACAAGTAAAAATCTGGGGATTTTTAGCTGACTGTGCTTTGTAACTACCATCCAACATTGCTTAAGTAATAGCAATTTTCTCATTTGAAACAGAAGAAAGGGAGGTAATTTTCTGTAAGTTTATAGCTCTGCTTTTCTTCACTGGAGACAAGAATATCATGTAGCACTTGATTTTATCTGATGTTACATGAGGCCTATGTAATATGTACAATTTCCCTTGTAGTGCCAATTAGAATAGATAGGGTTTTGCACTTTAAACAAACTCCAAACCTTAGTCAAGAACATTATCCAGGTTAAAGATGTTTAAGTGTATATTCTGTAGAACAAAAAATATTCCTCAGTGTTTCTGTTGGTCTTTAAAATACACAACTGGACTGCAAGTAGTTGATATTGCACATCGTCTGCAGTTTAATTCATGTCACCTGAAACCACAAAGCCTGGTGCTGCTGTTGATGACCTTCGGTTCCCTCGAGTTCAGGGTCTTGCAGGATCAAGCCTGGTAACTTTTCAGGTATTGTCTCCCTTTATGCTGCACATAGGGGAATAAAAAATAACCAGGACATGACAATGTGCTCTGGTGTTTGGAGCAGCTGGAATCAGTCATTTGAATTTTGCTTATTTCAGTGTCCTTACTCAGAGCTATCTTCACTTACGTGTATGTGACTTCTGCTCAGGTTAAAGAGTTTCACGTATTTCAGAAAAGAGCAGATCCCTGAAAATTTACAGTCTGTACCCTTGATATTCTTGAAGTTTTTGAAGCAAGCACAACTTAAACACTCAATGGATTTTTAGGTCTGCCTGTTTCCAGGTGGAGCAGGCACGTATTATGCAAGTCTGATTTTAAACTGGGCTGGAGCAGTCCTCAAAGAGGACAGATTCAATGGCCAGTGGATATGTATTTGCAAAGCAAACTGTCTAAGGAATTTCTGACAATAGCAGGCCTAGGAAATACTGCTTCACGTGAAGCAGTTCTTCTGGTATTCCCTCTATTACTGCTTTGCCTGTCTGTCTTCATCCCTGCTTGTAAATCATACTATGAATGAGATGATCTGGATAGGTACCAATCAAAAGTCTAATTATGAATGGAGCAATCTAGATCGGCACTAACTCAAGAAGCTGTGTAATTTGCAGACACCTACACCTTACTGCAGAGAGCAGTTTCAGCTATCTTGAGAAGACTGAACTAGATTCTGCCATATGGTACTGTTGCTCTGAAATGCAGCAGTAAGTGCTGTGCATCTCTATTTAAGAAAACGATGCTGATGCATTCTTATTTGATACCATAATTATCTTAGTTTACAAAATAGATCTGGAGTCTGAAGACTCTTTTTTAGATGGAAGTGCTATTTAACTATGCTGTTACTTTCATTTTACCCCAGAAGTCACAGATTCCATGTGTGTGCAATGCCACAGTGGACCCTGGACCTCAGCTGGACTCTTACGTTAGCAGAATATGAGTAATAAACTGTATGTCCTTGAAAAAACTCAAAGGAAGAAAAAAACATAGGAAGAACATTCATGAAAATGTAGTCAATAAATAACTAATGCAGGGCTACATTACTCAAATAGATGTCAGTTGAGTGAAGGAGAAGAAAGAACCTTCCCAGATGTCGTATCTGTAGATGTGTGACTTCAAGAGGTAATGCCGAGTTCATTAAGTTCTGGTGGTTTAGCATTCTCTGCTTTTTTTCCAAAGGGTAAGGTTGCCATGTTTGCTTCACTGGCCATGCTTCAACGTACACCCTTGCACTGGCCTGCCTAGATTAGGCCTTGGCTTTTATTGGATAAAGCATCCTCTGCTTCCAGCCCAAAGCTGTTGGGTTGAAATATCAGGTGTTCAAGGAGATCTTGAGCTTAAAGTCATGGTCATCATCATGTTGGCAGGTGACCCGAGCAAGTTACACAACCCCACGTACATCAGCTACCCCTTCTGTAAAACATGGGAAGTGATTCCTGTCAGGCCCGGAGTCTATAGAGCAAAACTATTCCAAAGGGAGTATAATGATTCAGAGCCATTAACTTGATTGACTTCATCTACCTACAGGCTTGCAAAACACCTGCAATTTCACAAATGTAGTAAGAGAATGTAGTCACAGTGCTTTGTTCTCTGCACCAGGCAGGAAATTCAAGCTGTGTCACTTGACTACAAATGACAGAATCAATGCTACAGGCATCATGCTGTACGTGGGTTGACAGGTCCTCACGAGCCATCTTCCCTCAGTAAACCCCCCTGTACAAAATTTATCTCGTAGGTTGTCTCTGGCATGTGGCCGTGTGACCACCTGTACATGTTTGTACATTTACTTTGCCTTCAGGGAAAATTCTTTTGGTATTTGCTCTCCTGTTATTTTTTTTCTGGCCAAACAAAGCTTTCACCTGCTCAACTGTTCCCGTGGAGAGATAGCAGAAGGGAAATTCGTTTGAAGTTTGCGCTGATATTCATTAAAAACTTGATGTATTTGCGTATCTGAATCAGGTAATGCGAACTTCTTACCACATATGCAATATTTTATATCTCTATCTCAAGGAGTAGCTCTTCAGAGAGAGCAAGAATAGATATGCTGAGCTTTTACTTTGTGATTCTCTTCAGAGTAATGAAAAAAAGTAGAGTGTGAAAATTCAGTTCAGGGAAGTTACGGGTAACAGCCAGAGAGGCTTTCTCAATGCCTGCCATAAAGAAAAAAAGTGATCTTATGGTTCATAGTAGTAGCTGAAGTATTTGGATTAATTGTTATAGAAGAGTAAGGTCTTAACCTTAACAATTAATGCAATGAGAGGAGACGAGTGACACAGGCCTCCAGGTCTTACCTAGTTAAATTATCACTGACTTTGAGTAGAGCCTTTGCCCAGTAATGTATCCTGGACAAAACAGTGGTTGTAAATTCAGTTCAACAAAAATGGGGTAAAATGGACTGAAGCTGCTTTTTCTCTTTTACATTATCGAGAAGACATTGAGTACAGACCAATGTTGCCCACTTCTTGTGTCCTCTAATGCTCTAACATTATTTTTCTTTCCTTTTTTTATTTATGTCCCAACTTCTGGAGCCGTGTGATTACCTGACAGCCTTACTTTGTATTAGAATATATATTTACAGGTTGTGGCAAAAGCCTGGAATAAGAATTTCAAAGTACAAGAATAGCAAACTAAAAAAGCTGGAAAGTAAATAAAAAAGAATGCAGAATATAATTTCAAAACTTCTTTGAGCGTCTTCCCTGATACCATTAAAGGCTTCATTTAATGCAGAGGTTCACTAGTGCTGGCACTAGGACACTAGCTATGTTTCCTTTGGTGTGTTGAGCTAAATCACTTTATTGGAAAAGAGATTTTTATTTCTGCTATTTATTATTTTAGCCAATCGTCTTTATACCACCTGTTGCTTTGTGCTGCACTGAAACACACCTGGTTTCAGCCAGAGCCCTCCCTCCTGTAAAACTCTGTGATGGAGTCCACTTAATTCATTAAGGTTTGTGTTGGGTATGAGGAACACTTGTAACTCTTCCTACTACCAGGGCTTTCATCAGACGTCTGTTTCTGGACCGACTAATTGGCCCCTTTCCTCTGCACAGTCTTCAGAAAGAAAACAAAAGCTGTGAGAGAGGAGGGCAGGTACACAGCCTGCAAAAAGAGCCGTATATACACATTCATTCCAGCTTTTGGTACGGATGATGGAGAAGGCTGCAGGTTTTGTTGCAGTTTTAACCTTCCAACTCCTGTTCTGGGTGGGTTTTTTATACGGTGGGTGCAATCCAAAACATCGGAGAGAAACCAGTTGGCAGATATTATTGTTAAGCACATGAAAATCTAAAATGCCCTGTTCTGTGGATCTCTTTAACAGGCTGACTCCTCTGGGTCAGTTATTCTTAGCCAAGTTATTTTCATCTTATGGCATTACAGGTCTAAGATTAGCCTGTTAGGCGTTATCATGCCATCTGAGTTACCTCCTAATATAACTGTACACCGGAATGATTATTTATAGCCAGAGCATTCTGTCATTTTTGCTTTATTTCTGGTAGTTTAAATAAAGAAGAGCAACGTTGAAGAAAAACCACAGATTCCTTCCTGCTGCCAAAACAACACGATAACTGCCTGCGGAGGGGCAGGGATATTGTTTTTTAAAAAAAAAAAAAAAAAAGTGTGTTTGCAGCAGATGCAAACATCCTTTTTATCTCCCCCACTTCGAATAAAACCAGGTAACCTCTGGGTACCACTGCTCCCATCTCCTCTGGAGGAGGCAGAGGGCTGCCAGATGGATGCACCCAGCGATGGAGAAGATGGTTGCTGATGAGAACAAGGATATCCAGGTGCTATTTTTAGGGGCTGGCACTGTCAACCTCCATGTTCAGCGTGAACATGTCACATATGCACACAGCTTCTCCAAAATGGACCCGTCTCGTTTTGTTATATAAAAGTAATGTCTGCTGTTCAATTAGCCCTCTCGGCGCTTTTCACGGGAAGAACAGGAAACTTCAGCAAATTGACACATTTTTTAGCAAACTGGTCTTTATGGCTGCTTCGCAAACATTTCTGCTCACTAGAAAAGCTTGCCATCCCTGAAGGAGAATTGTTATTCAGAAACGCAGCCAGGCAGGTTCTCCCCTAAGGAAGTTCACCGGGATCTTTGTGCTCCCGTGTATTTAACTAGGAGCAAGCCTTTAGTGGCAGTTTAGTGAAGAGCAACAAAAATAGCCAAGTGGCAGATCTTCAGCTGGGTGTCGGTGCAGCCTCTGACCGGAGTTGATGCTCAGGAAGCTGGCAATTTATAAAATAGTGAAATATTTTATATTTATAATTATATATAAATTTATAATTTATAATTTTTATAATTATGTGTTGAACTCCCATCTTTTTTTTTTCTTACATATTTTTCCTCTAAATAAATGGCTTGTTCCTATCTTTGTGCACATTCTGGGTATAATCAGGGGGCACCTGATTTGTTCTACTTTAAAATTTTACCAGTGTAAACAAAGGTCTGCAAAATCGGTGGGAGCCTTTGCACGGTTGAGTGATACGGTGCTGGTTTAACTCCCATGCTATAATAAGCAGCTCATTTATCTTTTTTCTTTTTTTGTCAGGCTGGCAGTTCTGTGCATGGCTGTAAAGGTACCTTGGCATTCTGTATAATCTGGGAATAGCCAACACATCTGTTTTGTTTGTTTTGTGTCTCCTGCTTGTAAACTCCTTCCAGCTGGTGGAGTACACAAACACGACAAGAGCTCCAAGAATTCAAGCCCTTTGTGGATGAATATGCTTGAAATGCTGGATGTTTTATTCTGATGATAACATATTCCTTCTAGTAATGAAACTGAGTATCATCAAAGGGAGGCAAGAGAAGGAAAGGAATGAATTCTTTGAAAATGCCAAATATATAAATCGTGTTTTTACAATCAAAGACTATTGTTCTTTTTCATGATCCCTGTAGTTGAAGGTATTCATGCCACAGGGAGGAACAGCAGCTCTTCAATTTCAGTGAAGTCTGCAATGGAATAATGGGGAAGCTCAATGTTAATTTAATAATTTCCCCCAATTGTTCTGTTCTTAATCCGAGTTTCCTTTTTCTTTCTTGGTGCCCAAGGCCCCTCCTTGTTGATGTTCTGCAGGAACAGCGTGAGACGGAGTAGGGCAAACAAACTTGCTAGTACTTAATCTTACATAGAGACTCTTTTTGCTACTCCTGTTTATGTTTTAGCAAAATGTTAGTGATGGCCTTTTATTTACCTGTTCACAACTATTTTTCCAGCGGAGACAGTGCGTTCTTCGTTTTCTTCATCTACTTGTTTTATCCCTAGATCAACATGGCTGTTAAAAGACATGTATTTTTTCTAGGTCTTGTGAATTTTTTCCTGTGGATACAAAAGAAGTAAAACTCTGGGACTGTTCAAGTTGTTTATATTCTAATTTGAATCTGACCTTGAAGTTTTAAAATGCAGAAAATAAGACACATATTACAATATCACCAAGAAACATAAAGTAAAATATCTAGATTTTTTTGTGATTTCATGCTGACATGAGTAGCGATGGAATTAGTATGAGGCACAGAATGGTGTAAGAAATAGCAAAAGGAAATTATCAGTATGAGTCTTTAAATTAACATCTCTACTTTTACATGTAGATACGTATTCATAGAATCACAGAATGGTTCAAGTTGGAAGGGACCTTAAAAGTCATCAAGTTCCAACCCTCCTGCCATGGGCAGGAACACCTCCTGCTAGACCAGGTTGCTCAAAGCATGTGCAAGATATTTTTGAAGGACTTCATAGTTACCTCAAAATGCTCGTCTTAAAAATCCTTGCTGCACAGCAGCTGCTGAAATCTAGTGGGACCTAAGTTCAGGAGAGCACTTTACCTTGGGAATCGGGTTGATGCTCACCACCCTGTGTCATACAACTGTTCCAGGCTCCAAAGACAGATCCACTCATTCCCATGCACACGTCGGGAAGTTGGCATCCTTTTATTTGCTGGTTTTCATGCAGGATCTGTTTCATAAGAAGAAAGTTTTACTCTGTTGTTTCTTTTAAGAATCGGAAGCAGTTATCATAGAAGGAATTACCATAGGGAATGGTAAGTCTTACCTGGGCTTCTTCTTGGAGTATGAGGGAAGGACTGTCAGGAGGGAAAGAGGTTTGAAGAAAATATGAGAGAATTTTGTAAATGGAGTAGTAGTGCAGAGATGAGCTGTACGAGCACTTCCTATGTTAAAATGCTGTTGTGAGGGAGGGGGGCCAAGGCACTGAAGATGCAAAAGAACTATGTGGGAAGCAGAAACCAGGGGAGTTTGAAGTACATTTCTCACTGTCCATGGACAGAGGGAAAATGTAGGTGAAAACAGTTATGAGAACAATCAGCTTCAGCTGAGATGAGAGAAGTTTCTGTCAAAAAAGCCATAATGAAGAAAACATGAGGAAGCAGGAATCTTTTAGACTTAACAAAACTTGTTAAAAACGACTCAGGGCTGTGTTACTCTTGTAATCACACAGTAAGCCAGTATCCAGGGATTTCCCTCGCTGTTGGGCAGACTATTTTTCTGTTGGGTTTTTTTTTTTTTTTGGTTTTTTTTTTTTTTTTTTGTCTGAGAATGAATAATTTGTTTGGGAGAGGGTGAGGTGTAGGACACTGAGTCTGTTTATTCTGCTGCATCTCACCATCCTGAACTCTCCCTCTCAAATGTAGCTCTGCTTTCCTGGAGAACCTGCAGAGCAATCCCACCAGTGTTTTGCCATAAATTCCCATCGCTGTGCCATCTGCACCATCCCTGCCTTGCCTTTTCTGCTTGGCCTGGTAGGAAGGTTTTCTGAGCTCTGTGCTTATTTTCTGGGTTTGTTTGGTGGTTTTTATCCCCTCTCATGCCAATGCGTACAGAGTGATAATGGGGCAGCTGGAAAACTTACTGGGGAAAGAAAGGAAATTACAAATGGCAGCATCAAAGGGCTATAGGCAAAGAAATAAGGAATGCTAATGCAACTGAATTAAATAATGATGATGCTATGGATGATTAAGGATACTAATACTGACATGGGTATTTTGTTTAGAAGACATGGTTAGAAATGGGAATATTTAGAAAAAATTGCCCTTGGGCTAAAATTCTCAAACGTCATCTAAGAGGGAATGCCTCTTTCTGGTCACTGGTCGTGCATCTGTACTTGTCACTGGTATGCATATACGGTTACAGAGGATGTATATGCAGAGACTTAGCAACAATCTTGCTCCATCCTCCATCAACAGGGAGATTTTGGTATGGCTATCTGTCAGAAATTTCAGGTTTCACAAGATATTTTAGGTAAGCTCGAAGGAGTGCCTATGGCAAAGTGCTTTTCCTCCTCGGGCAGGACGAGCAGCTCACGAGGTGAACGTGCATCCCATAAACCTTCCCCTCTGGCTGCCATTCTTCATCAGCAGGTATCCCAAGGTCTGCAACAGCACATGTTTATTCCCAAAGACCTCAAAAATTCATTCTTAAGGACCTGTTTTTGTTATTCTGTATGGGAATGCCATTGCTAGGGCTGTTCTGGTAGAGACCAGGAGCTCCAGGTGCAGGGCAGGTTATAAAACATTTTGCAAACAAATAGGCTTTAGTATTTTTCTGTAGATTCAGAAAAACGTGAGTGTAGAAATCTGGACTATTCCTTTCTTCGTTTTCCTCTTTCTCCTTATTTTTTTTTTTTAATTTTTTAATCTGTAAACACTGTGTATGTGGTTATACAGATATAAGGCCTCAGCACATAGGAGTGAGTGAGGTCTGTAGAGGTGGCAGCTGGCGTTTCTGGGAAGGAAGAGGAGTTGTCTCATCTTCTCCCAGGTCCTGGGCTCTCATTCCTCTGCGGAACAGTCACATCCCTTGTATGGACACAGGCATTCACATGTCCATCGGGAGTGATAGAGTGAATAGCTGACCCCAGATCAAACATGCTCCCCCCCAGTTCCTTGTGCCACTGCAGGTGTGAGGGGAAGGAGGGCATCATCCTTGGGGTCACAGGGGACACAACCAGGAGAAGAGGCTCAACTATTTCTCTCAGCTTCAGCGGAGATTTGTGTCCCCAAATCCATGTCAAACTGCTGCCTGGGAAATCTTTCACATCCTGAGAATACACCCCTTGCTCCTCTCAACAGTTAAAGGACGAGGGAGCATAAAATTTCACACCCAATTAGCACCTTGTTAAACTCCAGTTAACTACATAGCACTTCACCCTGAAGTAAAATTTGTGCTAGTACTGTCCCTGTGAAGCTGTCAATAATTACCTTTTGTCATCTATAGGGCACATTTAATCTCTTAGTACAGGGAAAGGAAAATACCTTGCAAACATACTTTGTTTGGTATTAAGTAGAAAATTTTATCTGTGTTGGTTACAGCAAAATGACCCAAAATTGAACATGCTGTAAGCAATAGCTCCCTGCATCCCTGAGCTGTATCAGTCCTGGTGTGATGCCATGTGAAGAGTCTGCTCCAGGAAAGCTTTCATGGCTCTTGAGTTAAATTTCTGCTTCATTCTTCTTCTAAATCCTTCTTAGTGGTGAACGTGTTTTGTCAGTCATTCTCCTACTGTAATCCCTCCTGTCCTGCTTTATTTTTGTAACCTAGGAGTGCTCTGGTATCCCCTTACCCTTCCTAGGTAATCCAGAAATCACTAGAATTCAAGTTATGGGAGGGAAATTTTCCATTGTGTGATGCTTTCCCCCGATTGCTGCTTAGGTACTGGAATCAAATACTTCCCTATGTAACCCAAACCCATCAAATAACTCTAACTGATGCTTACATGCTGGCAAACACAGGTCAAAAGGATCATACAGTTGTCATGGTTGTCGTTGTTCAGGTCTTGCTGAGCTCAGTTTCACGTTGAAGGCAAGTGTGACTCTTGGGTCTGGCACTGGGCCGTGCTGAGCCCGGTGACATGATGTGCAGACATTTTTTGGATCAGAACCCTTCAAAATGATGGTGCTCACCACAGGAACGCCCCAAGCAAAAGATGCCAGATCTGAAAGGAGGGGAATTTTCATTGCTGTTCCTTTGTTGTGAAAATCTGAACTGGGGACAGCCACAGACTGTGTCCCCAGACTGGAAAAGGAGAAGTATTAGTACCATTTATATAGGAAATAACGGGTTGTGTCTAGCTTTCAGGACTTGGTATTTGACTAATTGACCAAACCCTCAGGAGAATGCTGAATTTCCTTCTCTCTACTTAGATAACACGTTCAGATGTTTGAACTTCATGACTCTGAGTGCAATTTTAAAGTTTGCCTGGAAGACAGTAGCTGCTTTCTCCAAAAGAGAAAGGCCGTATAGATTAATCTTACACTTTTACACTAAATCTACTTTATTGTTATATATCCCTTACTTGCACTCCTCAGAAGGCCCATAGTTATGCAAATAATTCTCATTTATAATACAGTTTTCCAATATGGATGGATGGATGCTTAGGAGGATACAAGTAGTATGTGTTGCATATGAAAAAAAGTGTAGTGGTGCAAATGAAAATCAGACTCTTTCTACTTATGGAAGTCTTTCCAAGCTCTTAATCACCTTCAATCCAATTAGTCTTTTCCTGTTTTTGACATTCCTCCCCTTGAGATAGGATAACCGAAATGGAGTATTCCTTATGACAAAGCCTCGTTGATGAATATGAAAACTTCCTTTTATCCTGCTTTCTGTACTTCCTGTTTTCATTTTCGAATCTTGCCATACATTGACCACTGAGCTGTCTGCAATGACAGCCATCTGTTTTTAAGGTTATATTAAGGTTAATGAAGTACAGTAAGGTATATTCCACTCATTCCTCCCAGTAGAAATTACCGTGCACGTACAAAAAATGAGTGAACTCTTCTGTTTTGCTCTGTGAGGACCTCTGGCATTCCTCAGAGCCTTCCATGAAATATTCCTGAAGAGATTTGTTTCATCTGTGGTTTTAACCCAATCAATCTTTTTTCCATTATTCTTCTTTCCAGACCTCTATTAAAATAGCAATTACTGTTGCCTCATTGCACTATCGACCTTTTCTTAAATTCAAAAAGAATATTTATTTCCCTTCTGCTTTTTGTCTTTAAAACTGTTTCTGATCAGCGGTGGAGTTCGTGTCGCTTCACGTAAAGGCCAGAGCAGGGCACAAACTCCAGTGAGACACCTTGTGAAGGACATTTTGCAAGTCCAGATAAGTCTGTGGGCCAGATCCTTAACAGTTACCAAGTGTCACAGCCCCACTGAAATCCAGACCCTTTATAAGTCACCATTTTTTTAACCCTTTGAAAGAATTTGTTATGCTTTTGTGTCTCAAAATATGCATGCGGTTATAACTCCAAGCTCATAAATGCATCCTATGAAGTCAGTTTGCATCAAACTTGATTTGTTCCCTAAATGTCATGAGATTAAAAGAAGTCAAATTTAAACAAAATTGGCTCCGTCGTGGCTGTTAACAGAGGATATAGTTTCTGAGAGAACATATGGGGAAAGAGTATCTCTTTTCCTTTCTTCTTTTAAAATTACATACATGGCTCTTGTTTGGCTAAAACAATTTTTGCTAAGTCTTTTGTGAGATTAATCTGTACTCTCAGACAAAACATTAGAAATTTTAAATTCAAAACAACTTGTTTTAAAAATAGCAGGAGATTAAATTACAGTTACAGTAGTTTGTGTATCTCAACCTTGACTAGCGTCTTCACAATTATAGTGGTATAAGCAGATCATATTTAAAATGAACAAAGTATTTTTGCTTCACCACTCATTTGCAATGCTGTCTGTGGTTGTGGTCCAAAGAGTTTAAAATGAAAAGAAAATAGAAAGATTACAAATCTGATATAAATACTAGAGGATAAAACATATGAAGAGGGATTAAGGGAGCTATATTTATAGTCTATAGCACAGAGAGCTTGAGGGACATGGGCACAAGCTATAAATAACTTCAAGGTAACAATATAAATGAAGGAAGGGAATTATTTGTTCTCAAAAGATGGTGAAGCTTGGAATAATAGCCTGAAGCAAAGAAAAGTTTAGGTTAGATGTTAGAACTTTTTTCTATCAATAAGAGCTGTGGAGAGCAGAGACATAAATAACTAAGGTAGGAGGCTGAAGCAGTACCTAAAGCACCAACAGATATTTAAAATTACTCATAGAGGGAGTCATGTTTCAAAATTCACAAGGCTAGACTAACTGATCAAAATACGTTTTTTTTGTTATTTTCTTACCTGTTGTGTTTTGTAATGCCCACATTTCATGGTATGCATTAATTTCCCACAAAGATTACATGTATACAACATTCCTTCCAAGATTATTGTGTAACTTTAACCAGATTAAGGGTAAAAACTAATAATAATATTCAATAATACCCTCATTTAGTAGTAGGATTATAAAGTGGTATTATTTTAATCAGAGCGGTGGAGTCTCCTGCTATTATTTGTTCTGGAGAGAAGGAAGAAGCCCGCTGTTCTCATCAGATCCTAGATGAAATTGGTGGCTTCTGAGACACAGTAACCTTTGGTTGCTGGTAAGCAAAATAACTTGTGTGAATTGTACGTGGTGATTTCAGAGCACTGGCCTTTCAGTGGGTACTGCTGAATTCACTAGAATGAAAAGTCTTGTGTAGGTTGGGTGATGACCTGCTTCAAAGTGAATCCTGATACCACCATAAGAGAAGGAAAAGGGGAGAGAAAGGGCACAAACCCCAGAATTTGAATTGCTGTAACCATCCCATTGCCCCCAGCTGCAGACCCCCTTAAAACAATATGGTTCGAGTATAGATCATCACTTGTACATGGTTTGCTTTATTCCTCTTTAGTTCAGTGTGTCTGGAATTTTATTTTTTTTGCAGCTTAATTTACAGACAAGATGTAACTTAACTAAGAGAGGTCACGTCACACCATGCCATCAAGAGGAACAGCGAAGGTTTAAAGACCACCAGGTGGTGTCAAGTATGTCTGAGAGTGTGTGTGTGAGAGAGAGAGGGAGGGAGAAATCAATTGAGTAAAGGTGGAAAAACTGCACAGATACAGATATAACTTTTCCAGTACTTATGGGCTCTTTATACATCGTGAAAGCAAGGCAATAAAATATTGCAATATGACAGTGCAAAGGTCGTAATATTAAATTAATATGATAAATCTTTTTGTCTTTGCTTATCTAACAGGTAATCCACTAGGCAATAATACTTTAGAGAGATGTTTGGCTTTAGTTGTTCCATGTAATATCCATCTCAAATATTGTTTGAGTTAACATTGATCAAAGCATGCAGAAGTGCTCAGCTTGCATAGCTCCAGGAAGTATGTATTTTTGTACAAGGAGAGGAATGTAATTCCTGCTCATTTCTGCCCAAGATTTCATGCTCAGTAGCCTTGTACGCTTGAGTTGTTAGCACCATCAGGTATCTCTGCTGTCAGGGTCTGCTCTTGAATTCAAGGCTTTTGGACACACCTGGACCTGAAACTTTTAACCAGTACTGAACTGGATGCACAGTATAATAGCTCAGAACAGGCTTTTAGTTAATATTAAGCTCTTTTCCTGATCTTTCGTCTCTACCTTGTAGCTGTTAAATGTCTCAGCTTTCAAAAACTTCTGTCTTAACAACACAGTCGATAATATTCCATGTGGGTAACAGAGAAAACATTAAAATCCTGTATGGCAGAGGGCAGCGGTGGCAGGAATTTCATTCACCACCTCTTTTTGTCATCCCTTCTTGGGCCCTCAGTGGCCACCCTTTGGAATATGGACTGTCTCCCGTGCAAGGTGACAGCTGAATGCCTCTGGTCCTCCTGCATTTGACAGAAGTTTCTGAGAAAGTGCTGGTCATAGCCTTGGAAATCAGCAGTAATGGCCTGTCATCTCTCTCTGCTGAGCAGCCACCTCTTAGAGTAGAGTAATTTCGTTCATTTTACTCCACAATCTTCAGATCTTACATGTTGGTGTCCAAATACTGACAATTTTCTGGGTAGTGACAATCTTGTTCATGTGAAACAAAAACGCTTTGGGAAGGCTCCAGCCTTTAAGTGATTAGACTGCTAGGAAATAAGAGATGTGGCTTAATTTATGGAAACTTTGTCATAGAGCTGTGTGTTTGCAGCCTGTGGCCCTTTTACACACACATGTACTCCTCCCATCGCAAAGGAAATAAGGTAAAAGTGTTTATAATCTGGATGGTTTGGAATTCTTTGGCCTGAAGGCTGTATTGTGTGTGTAAGACTTGTTTATGTTAGTTATAAGGCCCATGTGCATTAAAAGAATAAAGAACCCTGGGGCATGCTGAAAGTTAGAATTGGCGAAATTTAATTAAGAAAAAATAACTGCTAGTTTCCCAAGATTATTAAGATGGAACTTGCGTGTTTACTATGACTTTTTAGAATAAAAAACCCAAATCTGCTGCCCATCAGATTTCAAATGAGTAAAAATGGCACTAAGATGAAAAGTCTAGCTATTTGGCATGCATAGTGGCACATTTCAGTTTTTAATGTTTGTTCCATTTTGAATGAGCTGTCCATAAATACTTTAATATATTTTTCTGCCGAGAGGCATCTGTCTTACACTGTAAAAGTCCTTATCACTTTATCTGTTTCACCTTCTTGACTGACAGTATCTATCCTTGTTTCATATCGACCTTTCCCAAAATTAAAATAGAGTGCGTCAACTTTTTTATTTCTAGAATTTTTATTTCTATTGGCATTTCCCCCTTGTTCTTTCTCAATTCATGCACAGCTATGCATTTAATCATAACACCTTTGAATTCTTGGACTCTCCCTTGGTGTAGTGAGACCTGTAGTTGTGAGGGGAGAAATCACTAAATAAGAAAATCCAAAGACATTAGAAAATTTCTAATTTGAAAAAAAAATAAATTCTTTTTTCTATGCAGATTTTAGAATTAATTCAAATTACTTGTATTAATTGCCACAAAATAGGAACAGCTCTCTGTTATACTGGTAACAGTCACTTTATTGCAGTGTTTCTTCTGGCATGTTTACTTACTTGATAAAATGTATAGAAAAACTGTATGTCTATAGGTGGGTGCTAGTTCCTGTACACTTCATGTCGTAATTTTGTCTCCTAAATAATGTGAAATGGCGATCAGTTATTCACAACTATATGAATAGATATCCAACTTGTCCAAAATCTAAAAACTTATTGCTGTTCCAAAATTAATGATCTAAATTTCTGGCTGATGCCAGCTGGCAAAGCCTGGGATCAATTACCTTTTTGCTTTCAATCGCTTGTCTTTATATATGGAAAACTATTCAGAAAAAGTTACCCTCTGATTTGAAATTCCATTTGCTTGTACTTAGGCCAAAAAGCAAAGTCTCTGCATGTGTGAAGCCTTATGTAGTTTTACAAACTTGAAAAGGGAAGCCTGAAATTAAGTATTATTCTTACTTATTATAGAAAGAATGTAATCATGTGATGATGTTCTTAGGTCTTTCAGTAAATCTTTTATCCTTAGAACGGAGGTCCCAGGGCTGCTGTGCACAGCTGAGCCTGAAGCCTCTGCAAAACTACATATTCTTACTCATTTTTTTCTGCCACCTTGTGCCTACACTACCATTGGTGTTGCTTGAGAAGTAAGAAAATTATATAGGTGATTAGGCTCTGCTGAGCTCCCTACTGCTGAAGCTACTTGGTTGTAAATAAGCTGAGGAGGAACAAATGAAAAGTGATGTCCCTGTTTTATTAGTGCACAGTGATCACACCATTGTTGAGAGCCCCAGGACGTGCACAGAGGTCATTGTGGGGAAAGGGCCATAGCTTATTCACTTTTCTAAATTTTTGATAAAATAATGTGTTATACATATTTATCACTGTATGGACTTTCTCCTGAAAGCTGTTGAATATTCCGGTTCTGATCCAAGAAGGCAAGTACCCAGTGTTTAAATGATGTTTAACTCTCTGATGTTTACAGATCTATAAATTCTTCATCAATCTGAAATAGTATGTATTATGCCTGGACCTCACTCCGTAAATCTATTATACAGAAAAACTTTAGTTGTCAGATTCTTAGAATGTAAGGTCCTTATTTTTAAAGAGTTAGGTGTAATTAAAAGACTGTATAATAATTTTTTAATGATTACTTTCTAAGAACATTTACAGTTACTATGGTAAAATGATGATGTGCTACACTTTTTGCTATCATAATAAATGTTACCAGAACTCAAAAGACTGAAAAGTTCTGTGCTCATAAGTATTCAAGGCTTCAAATTAATAAGGACTTTTTCCAGTAGCATTGCTAACTAGGTTGGATGTTCATCATCACCATGAACTTGACTGCAGCCCTTGAGAGTGGTTTTAAAAGTTACGTTCCTTAAAGCTGAGGCAAATGCTTTGAGGAAGTACCTTTGATAGGAGGGGAAATTAATTTCTGGTTTCATGCTTACAAAGAACTTGGTGAAACTATTTGAGTGTTGAGGAAACAGCAGGACTCACAAGTTTGTATGAGGTCTTACCTTGGATAGACTAATTGTCTATTGAGTCCTGTAAGTTATATGTTGCCCTTTCTTTTCAACCATCTGTTATCAGGAAAGAAGTAGTGAGTCTTTTCTTTCATTGCCAATAACTGTTTCATTCATATCACTCCATTTATCAGTGTATTGGTTCTTCTTGTCTGTTAAAGTGACATTTTGGTACCAGATTAGAACAGAATTGTCATTATAGCAATGGTCAAAAATAATGAGACTTACTTGTAAACAAGTTTATCTTTGAGCTTTTCCAGCTGGTGCGATGTGCTACTAACATTTATGGTTCAGAAGGAAATGACACTAAATATTTGTGAAGCTTGTGAAGGTGCCATTCAGCTGTCTGCTGAAATGTGGCTTCTTTTTTTTTTCTTCACGTTATTTTTGGCTAAAACATTTCAACCATTTTTGAGAAAGGAGCTAGACAAAAATAAACTATTCTGTCCTTGAAAAGTTCCATCAGTCTGCCTTATTCTAGAGCACAAAACTCTGGTGCTTTCAGATCAGGAACTTGGCATGTGATATTTGTGGCTGAAAGGCAACTTCTTACTTTCTCTGTGCAGATCTATTTTTGTTGGCCAAATTTAAATTGCAGATCAGGTTTTACCATTGTGCTGCTGATAAAATGTCAAGGTATTCTGTCTTCAACTGGCATGTTGTATTCTTGTCCTTTTTAGCAGTCTTATTTCTCAAGGCAGGGCAGCTGAAAGCAGCCCTGGTGCAATTCCAGGTGATGGGATTGAAGCAGGAGCCTGTTGTATCCTCAGCTGTCTTGCAAACCCCTCCACATCCATCACCAGGCGTGGTAAGGTTTAGGCTTTGATGAAAGGACAGTTGGGAACTGGAAACATAAGGAAAAGAGGGATAAAATAAAACGGAATGGAGGGGGGAAGTACTGGTTGGTCGAAGAGACTGGGTCTGGTTGGCTTCTGAGGAGCCCGAGCATGGTGGGAGGGCTGGGACTGGGTGAATGATGGGGCCTGGGAGCAGCCTGGATGGAAACAACAAAGAACAAGTAAGAACCTGAGAAGGGACAAAAGTACAAGAAGCCAGTAGGAACAGGAACTGTGTTAGCACATATTCTTCCTACAGGACCTCTGCCTTGTCTATGTCCGGAGTGGATGAAAGGTGAAATGTTTCTATAACTTCATTGTTCCGTGCCTGGCTGCAGGCATTAATAACTTCACCCCATTTGTACCTTACTTACTATGCAAAATTTATTAATTTCTTCATGACTTCACCTTTTGCAACTTTCCTAAGTATTAATAAATCCACACAACACCTTTTGTGAAATGAAGGAGGCTGTATGGATGGGAACTAAAGCACAGAACACTTAGAATACCAAAGTACCAAATATCTGTGAATTCACAGTTCCCTCATTAAACAGATAAGGGCTTAAGGTTTCAGCATGCTTACTTTATATAGTGCTGTTATTTATGGCAGAGTTTGGGGGCTTAATGTTGCAGTCTGAATAGAGTTTTAGTAACATAATCAGTTAATATAAAAAAATGTTTAATTCATCTTATTGATCTTTAAAAAAACAAACATTTTTGTGAGGCAGTAGTTGATTTATCTTTATCCAGGGTGAAGTGAGCTTTACTACAGGCAAGGAATAATTATCTGAGCCTTCTGCCCTCCTTCATGAAAATGTTGTATATGATTTCTCAGAGTCGTAATATTTTCTCCCAACATATCATAGGTCTGAATTTTGCTAAAGCCTGTTTAGGTAAGAATTGCTGTGTGAGTGACTGATACAAAATAAGGGCATAATATAATTATTCTAAGAAATGCAGTCAGTTCTTGTGAGCTATTTTTAGTGGTGGTTCTTTGTTTCCAGTGGCTTTTCCATAACATGCAAGCTGTTATTTTGCTGATTCACTGTTAGGACTTCAGAAAAACCCTGGAAACAAATAATACCCTTCTGTGTTCATTAGCATGTGTTTTAGATTAACCTTGGATATATTATCAAAATGTCTATGGATATTTTACCTTTTAAGACATAATTAGCTGGCAATAGCAGTAAAAACACCTTGAAAGTGTTCTTTGAGTTCATGAAGATGGGGCAAAATTGGGAACTCGGGGTGTGTCAGAATTAAGCTACTTGTGCAGGTGGTTACCAATCATACTCTTCCTCTAGGGAACATCTAGAGCTTGTATAAGGAGAGGAAGCATTTACTGTGCCATGCAGTTTGGGGAAAACTTTACATTTTGATTACAATGACCACAGGCTTATCCCAAACCTGCTCCCTCAGGATAACAAAAACTGCCCTTTCCTGTGGTTTTTGGGGTGACCACTGTCTCTCTCAGTTTTTCTGCAAAAGTCTGGGAATTAGAGAAGTCCAGTCTCAGTGACACTTCTCGGTGGCTTTTTAAGTTAGGACAAGAAAGAGAAGCAACAGTTTAAGTGTAGCTTCTTGCCAGCTGAGTCCAATAACTGGACAGAGCTGTAATGAGCAGGGCAATGCTGAGATGGGATGGATGAGGCAGGGAGGGAGGAAAGGAGGAGGCAGCTGTAATGTTTCCCCTGGGAGTCTTTGGTGAAAACTTCCAAAGAGTCATGAGGAAATGATTTACTGTCAGCCTCTCTCCAGTGAATCAGCTCGGTTTTCTATGTAAGCCTGATTGTGTTCATAACCATACGCAGTTCGTGTCGCTCATAGTCATGAAAACTGAGATATGATGCTTCACTCTGTGCAATTCTGACAGGTAGAAGAGTATTTTTCTTTAGTAAATTCATTGGAAGTTATTTGCGTTATTAAAATGTGGATGGCATTCATACATCTTAGTTAGAATCCCTAATTAGTGGAAGCTTGTCCCTCTTGTGGGCTTCCTCTGCTGCTCTGCAGTCACTTGCAGCAAGAGGGAGTGGAGGAACTGGGAGTGCTCCAGTGCTCCTCTGGAACGCGCCAGGCTGACACCTCGCTGTGCATCTCTCCTCCAGTGCTGTGGCAAGATCAGGCTTTCTCACAGCCAAAACACTGGGTACATTTTGTCTCGCATGTATAAATGTTCATGTGTTAAGGAGGGCTGAGGATAGAGAGAGGCGCATCCTGATTTTGCTTAGCTGTTTCTTTTGAAAAACTTCTGCTCTCTCTCTCCTTAGTTTTTGTCTAGGAAGTAGAACTGACCAGTTTCTCACTGCCTTCAGCAATTATCTTCTCATGCAGAACACTGAAGCTTTGGGTTTATACACGGCTTACCTAGAGCCAGGGCTATACCCATTTCAATGGCTTGAGTCAGTGGAAGCTCAGTGAAGTGTTTCTGAATGCTTGGGTCAGGGATGACAAATCCATTTGCTTTACACCCGCAGTGTCTCTGTTGTGGTCACTGTTCAGAGCTGCTTTGCTTTCTGAATTAAAACCAGCCGTGCAGTGAAGTTACCGGATTAAATTCACCCCTCTAAACTCTGTGCTCACCTACTAAAAGCATTAACCAAATGTGGTGAAAGTAAAATTAACCAAGTATATCATCTGCTGATAAGTGAAAGAGCCTTGGCTCGCTCTTTCTCTTTGCTCATCCTTAAAACATTTGCATTGACACAGGGATTCCCGTAACGGGGGTGACATAAGAATGGCTATTCCAGACAACGAGCCTGGAATCAATGTAGTATGTAAATTACATCTGACTTAAGCACACAAATAAGCAATTTTGCAGTCCATATACTGAAGCATCTTCCTGACTCTTGGACTGTCTTTTGCAGGGTATCTTGTAGCCTTACATAGGTCAGCATCATTTACGGGGCATGCTAGTCTTTTAAAGTAAAGCTGTCACACTGGTATAGACCTTTTTTGTAAGATGGAACTAGAATCATTAATGACTCGGGGGAATACATTCATACCTTTATACGCCATCTCATTAGATTTAATATCTTTCATTTATGCAAGTCCCTGATTTTTTTGTATTTTTAAAGGAAGTATTTAAAATGTCATCACCAATTCGAATTCATGATATGAACTACAGTCATGATTCCTTATGGCTTCTGAGCTGCCAAGGCAGTGCAAACGATATGGAGAGGAGGAAGCTCCATTGTGTTCTTTTCCTCCCTTTCACGTTCAGGTAACTCCTACTAGGGACATAATCTAACTATTAGTTTATAAAGCTTTAGGAACATGCCACTATTTATTAATAGTAATAATAACAACCACAATGGTAATAGAAGTAATAATAAATTTGGACTTTATTAGTTGTCCCCAGTTGAATAAGCCACAGGTAAGAAAGCAGGATGGAAGGAGAGGAGAAAAGCATGGGTGGATTGTGACTGGGAAGTCTTGTTTTGGAGCAGGGGTTTATTCCCAGAGCAGTAAGCAGAGTTCGTTAGCATCAGTACCTGATTGTGTATGTCTTGTTACACACTGCAGGATGGAAAGCCATTAAAAGGCAAAAAGATAAGACAAGAGTTAGGAGATAAAGTTTCGTTAGCAGGGGAAAATGAGACAGGGGGAATGGAGAGACAGGAAGAGTGCAGAAAGTGATGTGGTGGAGGTGGGTAGAGATAACTGGTTAATACAACGAGCAACCTCAACCTCTCTTGAGAGGGATGAGAAGACATTAAAGAAAAGCAGAAATTGTATTCTATTGAGTTAGAAACAGCAAACAGGCAAAAAAAGAGTTAATTAAGTTACATCCCAACAATAGAAAATCAAATGTGAGATGACATTTTGGCTGTGAGGCCCACTGTAGGCTGTTGAAAAGTAGTGGAGTACGAACCATGTTCTATTTTTTCCACAGCCTCAAGAAAACCTCATGGCTGCAGTGTCGCTGCTAATTTGCTTTTTCATTTCATCACACGTTCGTTTTCTAAAGTTCATTGTATGTTTTCTCAAAACTTTTGTTACGTGTTCTTTGCATTTTAAAGGTAGATAGTTGTGAAGGATGATTGCAACTTCTTTATTCTATTAGTCTAACAGCTTACGTCACGATGAAGTGTTTTAGCAGAACTAGGAGTAAGTAGTCTGCCTCTGTAGAATTAATTCTATAAATTACTGGAATTTTACTGAAACTAATGCAGGTAAC
>BJBW01004243.1:56673-128814 GCA_004320125.1 Scolopax mira
CAAGGGTAGCTTATAAACAGATTATCAAAACAAACATTTGTGCCACTCTTCATTCCACGAATAGAGAGCTATCTGATAGTAGTCAGCATGGTGCATCTCGTAGGGAACTTGAATTTAATACCAGTGTTAGGCTTTCTGTAAGAAGATAGCCTATAAAGCTGGAGTCCTGCTTTGCTGTGTCGACATGTCTGGAGCTCAGAATAAAATTGAGTTTCCAGCTTTAGCTGTAGCTTGGTCTTAAAATAACCTGAAGAAATTATAGTTCTGATTACAGAGAAAGTGAAGGACTTAGAACATTCTCCTAATAAAGCCACGGGATGACACAAGGCTTAGTCATCTGTAGTCTGTCTGTAACAGGCATTTCGGAGAGGGAAACAAGCCTTTGAAATTGGATAATTTGATTTGCAATCAGGCCTAATTATTTTAAGAACAGAGAAAACCTTTGGTTTTGGCAAAAATAATCATCTGGAATCCAATTAGAGGAGAACAAGCCATTCTCATTATAATGGATACCACACAGCATCCATAGGAAAAATGATGTCTCGTGAGAGAGCTATGAGAGCTATGTTTGAGATGGACTCCACCTCTCGTTTTTCTTATTGTCATTTCTGAAATAAACAATTGTGCTCAAAGGACACATCACCCTAAAGAATAAATAAAATGCTTGTGACTGAACGTACATTCAAACCCAGTCCATGATAGACAGTAATGTAAAAGTCCTTGGGAAGTCTTTCTATCATCTTCTGAGTATTTTGTAACTTTACAGCAGCAGAAAACACTTAAAGTAAATAACACCAGCAGAAAACATGACCATCCTTGTAAAAAATACAGATTTGAGAACACCATTAGTGAACTGAAAAAAAAGTGTATAATTTGCAATTAGGACAGTTTAAGTTAGCTAATGTTATTAAAGGTTCTTCATCTCTTCTCTGGGGTTTCTTTTTGCATGCTGGAATTCTGGTGAATCTTTATAAATTGCTAGTGGTATTTAAGGGCTTTGTCATTTAGCATATTGAGCTTATATAGGAGTGTATGTATTACAGAGAAGCGAGCCAATGAACTGGTCAATCGATACTAATCTTATAGGTTCACCATGAGAGAAAGCTGGTCCCACTTTGTGCCTGAATAAGAGTCTGAGAGCATCCAGTGTTGGTCTAAAGGCTTGTTGGTGATAGAGTTTTGCTGGAGAGGGGCCAAAGGCATACTGTATTATTTACACAGTGAATAAGCTTTCCTCATTTACTTCACTAAATGTGGATAATTATCACTCATTTTAGGTTTTTCTGCATAAATGACACAGATGTCCAGACAACATATTTATAGTTTCAACCCATCTGTGCTAATTTTTCTATAAATGTCCTTTTAGTGCAGCAATCATCCTGTTTTATCAACATTATCTGCAGTGTTGAACAACATGCAAAGATGTGACTAATATTCAGCCCTCATTAAAGAAAACATACCCACCCCCATCCTAGTGTCACGGCACAGTTGGAAATTTTCTGGAGTGCCTTGGTTGGCTTTGCTTCGATGGGTTTCTGGGGCTGGCTTCCCTGAGGCCTCCAAGGCTGACACCGTGGTGCTGCTGGAGGGCAAGAGACAACCAGTTCCCCCCCAGCCTTTGTTCAAGGTGTTAAGCAGCTACATGTATCTGGTTATCCATAAAGAAAGAACGCACAGAAATATGTATTTATTTCTTCTGAAATGAAGGGCTTTGCTTTAGACCCCTTAATTAGACCCCACCTCCCCTGTACATTTCTGGGTGGAGTGAGATGGCCGAGTAGAGACTTTTAAGTTCTCAAACTGGGACCCAACTTTGTATGGTACCAACAGGGAAAGCAGGTAGTGTATGGGGACTGCTCTGTTGTCATTTGTTTCTGGTGTGCTGTAGATAGTTGGCTTTTCTCTCTTCTCACTCTTCTCTTCTTGACCCAACTCACCACTGCAGAGGCAAGTTTGCATTGGAAAAGACAGTGCAGTGTTTAGTATTAAGACTTTTTGAGGTCTGTTTAAATAAATCGCCTCAAATTCATCAACCTTCCTCAGACTTGGTCATACAGATGATGTGTATATATATTTATTAGGATATTTATGTCGGAAGCAATTAATGGTCATTCAGGGAAAGTGTATTTCTAAATTAAATGACTTGGTCGTTTATAATTTGTCCTGTCACGTCCCCCAGTTCCTGAAAGCCTCCACTGCAATTTACAGTTTAATGACCTGGGAAAAAATATTTCTGGAAGCATGGCCATATTAAACGATAGGAGCAAAAGGAAATAATCCAGAATCATAAACCAGCTAGGTATTTCCAGTCCCAACCTCAAAACCTTTTCAGTTAAATTAGCAAAAGCAATTGAGAAAATGGGGTCAAGACCTCCAAAATCAGTCTTATTTAAGAGCAAAACACTACAGCAATGGAAATTCTAAATAGGGTAGAGTTTAAAATGGAAACAGTGTTATCAAAATCACAGGCTTCTTAATGTCCTCCTCCTTAAAGATGCACTGAAGTACTTAAAAGTAGTACTAAAGTACGTTTTTCAACAGAAGTAATATCAAGCTTCATATGGTAAATTACTTCTGCGGGGTTTTAAGTTATTTGATGGGTTATGTCTAGGAGCAGGTTCAGGAGTGCTAACTCCTGTTTCCTCAGGCAAGAGTAAACTGTATACGATAGCGTAGTTCAGTCTGATAAATAATAACTACACATAAACGAAGCAGTAGCAAAGAAACCACTAACGTTTTTCCAGTTTCAGAACTAGCGTTCTGCTGGCACGTTCCCAGAGTGATCTGAGCACTCACAGAAGAGCTGTACCTTACACCACCTTTCAACGGTCCCTCTGGAAATGGAAGATCGTAAAAATTCCTCCTCTAGATGTACAGGCAAGTGATCTCGTTGAGGTAAAATAGCATGTAAACTATAGTTTCTCCATTACTTAAGGTCCACTTGGGCATGAAGGAACTGGTGCGAGAAGGAACTTCAGATTCTCGAAAGCACTTGGAAGGCCAATGGCTGCTGAGACCTGACACTGGGTATCCAAGGTCTTTCTTAAGTTTAAATTTTTTTAAAACCTTCCCCAAATTCTAATATATTATCTCTGTGGTGTTGTGAGTGACTTTGGAGAACCCAGCTTTTCCTCCTAGTTTTTTGTATCCTGACAGGATTCCTGTATGCTGGTGTTTGTATACCAGTAAGATAAGCAGCTTCTGCTCCATGTGAGCACTAGAAGCATATTGCCAGAAGGGTAAAACTGCTTCTTCCTACTGTATCAAAAAAATCCTTTCTATCAAAAAGTTTTGGTCTGTAACGGGGTCAGATGAAATTAAAGTAGCCTTTCATTCTGTGTTATAGGAACTTCCTCTGAAGTTTCAGACTACCAGACTAGCAGGCTAAATTCAGCAGCAGGGATGCCTTCAATTAACTGTATCTGTTCTATTTGTAGTACAAAGGATATGAACGGCCTACATAGCTTAAAAGAAAGGAGGCTAAATAGAACTTAAAGAGGTACCCTGCATATAGCACTCTCAAAGGAAAGCAGTGGGATCACTGCCAGTCAGCAGTTTAAGATCATAGCTAGTGCAAAGACTTGTATCGCATTTATATGTGTGTGCTGTCTAGTCAATAAGACATCCAGGAAGAATTTCTGTAGAAAAGGTTGCTCATAATGTAAAGGCCTCTGCTGAAAACAGTGGAAAAGTGAGTAATGCAAATGAGTTTTAGGCAGAATTAGCAAGTTCATTTTAGAGGAATGCCTGGTTAGCTCAGGGGATTGGTAATAATCTTGAGATCTTCATCTCTAGAGCACCAGTTTGAATTTAACCTGGTTGTTGCTGCCAATCAAAATACATTGTCCTTGCTATTGATCTCTGAGAACTGACTTTCCAATATCCTTGGAAGAAAATCCAGTTGTCACATTTAAAAAAAAAAAAGATATAAAAGAATTTGACATAAAAATAATTGGCATAAAAGAACTGAATGAGCATGGTGATTAACTTACTATTTACCTTCTGCAGCCTGACTCAGCTGGGCTTCTGGCAGAGAGCATGGGGAATATCATGTTCCTTGCCTCTCTCAACTAGCGTAGGTCTTCAAGTTGTAATGTGGCAGTCAAGTGAAGTAACTATTGAGCTCTCAATAAAAGAAAAAGGAAAATGAAGGAAAGGAGTGGCTGGTATATTTTGTCATTGTTAAAATATCTGGAGTCATCAAGAAGTATGAAACCTCACTGCCTTTCTCTGTACAGTGGATTTGATCATCTCAGGATGTGCTATCTTACAGGGCCAAGTTCCTGAAGAATGAAATGGCTGGGTTATGCTTCCATGAGATTGAAAGGACAGCTCTGGCATCCCAGCTACATTATTTACCCAGCTCTGTTTTTAGCAATCCATCTGCCTATCCCATCTACCTTCTGTGTTATTTACTCCCCGTAGGCAGTAGACGTGAGGAGACTTAATGAAGTATCCTACTCAAAACCCAAAGATGATATGTTCAGAGAAGCAGTGGAGCCACCTTCCCCACTGTGGCTGGATTTGGCTTTCAGTGACTTTACAAAATCCCCTTGAAAGCATCTCTGAGTTTGAGACTTTGGGGGACTCTATCCCTTTTCATATCAAGAGTGATATTGAAACAAAGTTCCTTGGCTTCAAGTGGCATTAATGCTTAGTGTACTAAGTATATAGTACTTATATAGTACTGTCATCCAGATTTCTTAAGAATGTGGTAGAAGTAATTTTTTTAATGATGTTTGCTGGTGGAAAATCTAGATTTGGAAGACAGGGAAAGGAATTTCTTTTCCTTGGTCAATAGACCTCAGAAGGTCCAAAGAACACGGAGAACTCTTGATTCAGAAAGCTGGCATGTCGTTAAAATGAAAAAGGAGACTGTAGATCCCAAGCTTTGAATTTGTTTCATATTGTTAGGAAATCACACACCAGCACTAATGGTTTTATTTAATTAAATTAATAAAATCCATTCAATAGTGCCAGAAAGGGGAGGGATTGTGGATTACAGTCTGGTTTGCTTTATCCATGTTAAAGGTGGCACAGATTGTCAAAATTTCCATTTCAGCCAATGGAGCTACCCTGTCATCTGGCTCTAGGCAACTAGATATTCACTGATGTCATTAGTTCAGACACATGGTAAATATGCAGTAAATTTTCTGTGTGCTCAGTAACTGAGTTAGGTAGGGTTTCACTCCAAGAAAGAATGAGCCAAGATGATTTCAACTCTCTATCAGGAAAGGTAAACTACTTAGAATTTCTATTAAAACAGATTAATATGACTACGTTTTAAATAATTTTGTATAGGACAAATTTTGGGAGTGTATTCCAAGCATAGTATCACAAAGGAAAACTAACCTGATCTGTCTCCTTGGTAGGAAAACTCCCTCACATATATTTTGTCCATAGAAGGTGCTTACTCATTGCAACTAAAACAATAATCTTCAGTGGATTTTATTGGATTCAAGAGAAAAGGACTTCTCCCAAATTCTGGTTTTCACTAGATCTGTTTTTCATAAGTGCAGGAGTTGCAATACTAATAGTAGGGGATTACCTGTATCTGCTGAAAATGCAACCTCTTACTGTCAACATCTTGAGATAGAAAGCACCAATGCTGTGAACTTTCAAATTTCATCTGATAGAGACTAATTCTACAGATACTCACCAGCTACATTCTCACTAGAGAAAACAAGAACTTTGGCATCATACACTGCCAGACATTTCATTCTTAGAAACAAGACCGAGTGTGAGAACATTTCATAACCTAATTCCGTGTATCAACTGTTATATCTACAGAGATCCTATAAATGTTTTATAAAAGCAGCATTGCTTCAGTTGTGTTACCAGCAGAATCCATCTCCTATGGTTTTTTTTTTAATATTAATGTTTGCTTTAGGAAAAAAAAACCTTAGTTTTTCAGCTGAGAATATTGGAAGGATTTAATTACATTCTAAATTAGTTCCAGAATAAATAATAACATTAAGGGAGAGTGTACACTAAGATTTTAAAAATATTGGGTTGTGTTTCTCTATCACATAGGAATTACTATTTTTTTTAACCAATGTCAAATATTTGCCCACAGGAATAAATTAATGTGTATTTCAATACACTTTCAAGGATCATGTAAATTAGATTTTCATCTAGATTAAGCACATATAAGTCCATATAAAAATTACCAAATTCTGAAAAAGAACCTCACATATACTTCTTGGGTGATCTCATCTCGCCCTACTACACAATTCATTTCCCCCAGTGAAGGGCTTTCACTGAATTAGGTGAGGTATGAGTTTTACAAACTGCCTCCTTGCCAAACTGACATCTCTGTGACATCTGAATTATAGTCTCTGCTCAATTATTTTGAGCTTTCCAAGTTCTTTTACTTTACTCTTTGATTGCAGATCATATGCTTAGTCAAAGATCCTTTGTCACGTCTGTCTTTACCAGTGCTGTTGGTCCCCAAGCCTTGGGAAGTAAAAATGATGATGGTTGATGCAAACACAGACCCACAGTCAGTGGAGTCACTTGTAGCCTATACATATTTAGGAGCAAAAGTTTTGGAATTTGTTATGGCCGGGAGAAGTACTGCCATACTAGAAAAATGCAGTTTATTTACTTGTTTTTGTAAACATCTGACCAATATAAAGCCTTTGGTAAAACCACAGTCTCTAGAACTGTGGAGATAACCTGCAGGTTCTATCTATGGTGAATGTGCTCCATTTCGGAGCTCAGCTGGTTTCATTCTTGGCTGCCATGGGCTGATTCTGAACCCGCATCCAAGAACCGAGAGGACATTTGTCATTCCTGTGCTCACTTACTCTTCCTGCTTTCCCTGGGTGAAAAAGAGAAAAACCCAACAAGATAAACTGGAATGCTGAGCTTGTGTTGATGGCCAGGGACTGAGAATTAGAAGCTGAGTGTGGGGAATGTGGTGGGGAGCTGGAGAACAGATGAGAGGAAAAAGCACTTTGGAAAAAACAAGCATTTGTGGTTCAATGTTTGATGTAGACTAACAGCCATAAAACTCCTTTTTCCTATTCTTGACTGTCTACTTGAAGTTAGTGCCAATTTAAAACCTAATTGAATAACCATATTCTATTTAAATATACATTTATGCAGTGATTAACATTTTTTCCTAAATTCTGTGGACCAATTCTTATGAAATAAAAAAGTAAGGCAATTAGCAGAGTTGAGTACTTAGTAGCAATAGCCAAAAAGGCCAATGTATTGCATTAAATGAAATTATTACGGATGCCTCAGAATTCTGTTGAAGAGGCGGCTTTTAAAGGTCATCAGTTAGATCCTGTCTGAATGAACAAACATTTTTGAGGGAGTAGATTGTCTCTGCAACAGTTTTCAACTGAAAATTGATCGCTGGTAATATTTATGATTTATGCATTACCCTGTGTGGTTTCCTGCTGAAGAATGTGGCCTTCTGGCCAGTAACAGAAAACCACTTGGGGAATCTTTTTACTTCTTTAAGAGGTTTGTCTACTGGGGACTTTTCTGTGAATGTGTATGAATCTGTAGGGATAGCAATCCATCTTGAACTGATTTCAACCGTTCATGAACAATTTCAGCTGTAAATTAGAAGTCGGTGAGATTTAGTTTTCCACAGAGCACTAATTTCTTGATGTTCTGCATATTCTGTCTGTATTTTCATCCTGACAGAAAACAGAGGGGAATTAAGTTATGTTATACTTTGAGTCCTAATTTGAGCTTTAGTTTCTTCTCCGTTAATCTGTTTATGGATGCTCACACTGGACATATATAATGGGGGCAAGTGCTGTTTGGACAGGTTTTCCACTCTTCCCCCTTTCTTTCTGCCTTATGGACAGGATGGAAAGCAAAAGCAGAAGGAATGAGGAATAAATTGCTAGTCACAAGGGAAAACTGTTATTTTGAAACTATATGACTGAGAGGAGCAAAGGTTAGATACATGGCATATTTTCCATGATAATAAATATATGGAACTTTATAAGATGGTTAAGATTTTATAAAAGTATTAAAGAAAGTGTCACCTGTAAGAAGGGTGACAAGTATGTGACTGATCTCTTGTAGATTTAGGGCCATGGTCTCCTTTCTTATGTTTCCTTTAAAGAGAACTGGCAAGACAAGGATGGAAGAATGACATGTCCAAAAGATGCATCTCAGGTGGAGGCAGCCAGCCAGGATGGTTCTCATTTTGTGCCTTTGAAGAAAGCCATTAGGATCCTTTGGTGGACAGTGAGGTGGCCATAACCTATCTGATGCCAATCCCTCTCCAGATAGATGAGGAAAAGCTGTGCAACTAGGGTTGTCAAGAGCAACCAACCATATGTCACTCTTTGCCATAACAAGTTTTCCCTGGGGAAATTAGCCCTAGAAGCATTGTTATACCTGAATTGTTTTAGCTGTGACAGTGTTTTCTAGGAATTTTCTGTGTTTTTCTAGCTTTCTATGTAGTTCTCTGTAGTCTCTCACCCTTTTACCAGCAACTATCAGGAACATACAATCTTATTTTATTATGGACACAGATCGCAGGACCATTCGCACAGCCCACATTAAAAATGTTTGTGGTTTCTGGTATTTTACTACCTTGAAATACAGAAATATCTTACAGAAAGCAATAGAGCTGTGTCAGAAGATTCCTGCTGTGCTCTGCAGTGACATGGGTTCCTTCAGCGCTGGTGGCAGCTGATTTGTGCTGCTGGAGACTTCCCACATGTTGAACACAGCCATAATCTGTGCTTGTGCCAGAAATCATTGTTTCCCACCTGTACAGTATAATCTGCTCCAAATGCCTATGACCTATTTTTAAATCTTTGTCTTTGTAGCCGCTTATGTGCGGTATTTTTAGAAACATCACTGAAATGGTCAGTAAGAGAAGTGCAGATAACAGCCGCGTAGCTCTCCCTGTTTTGTGGTATATTCTTAAAATAACCAGTGGCACAGCTATTTGTTGTGCATACTTGCTACTCCCTGGGAGAAATCACATCTTTCAGCATTTCTTCACAAAGAGCTGTTGCTCTCTGAATTGTATATATAATTTCTACTGTCTTCTACAACCTGTCTGAGCAGGTGATAACCTGCTGCTTGTCTTTACTTCCATCTTTACTATGCTTTATGTGGTGGGAAAATGCTGTCTACAGCTGAAAGTGCTTATAAATTAAACATGCCATGCAAAGGACATTCAGATTATGGACCATTTTTTTTAAAGCTTTAAGAGGGTTTCGTGATGGAGGTGATATTAAGTTGCACACAAACCCACGCTGAAGTTCGTAAGACCCAGCTGTTTGCTAACAGCATAGCAAATATTAAACCACAGCAGTTTAATCCAAGGAGGGATTAATTGGTATTATTTGAAAACCAAGTGATATGGTGGTTTTCAGAAGGGAGACTGGCTTATAGGTACATAAAATATAAATATAAATGTAACAACATTTCAAGAATTTCACTTTTAAGGATGCTTTCAAGTGATACTGCTTTCAAGGCGATTGTTCATTTTAATGGCATACAGAGGCGTGGTGGAGTTTTATGTTATGGCCAAAAAAGTGTTTTGAGAAGAAACCTTCATAGGTTTGTGTTTTTATTTTATTCTTTTTGTGGCGGTGCGAGCTCCAGATTCCAAAAAAGACCAAGAAAGTGCTTAAGAACCTACTACGTTAGCAACTACAGGTATTTGGATGCATTAATCATTTTACTCAGCAGCTCCGGTAGCGTGTTGATACTGCGGGACTCAGGAGACTGTGGTCAGTCCCTGGTGCCCAAGGTCGGGCTGAGGACTGGAACCACAGTCATTTAGCAGGAAGTTTATACTGGTTCAGGCTGTGCCTTGGAATATTGGGTAGCCTGCTGTGGAAAAGGAAACCGCAGGGAAGGGAGGAAAACAGCTCTGCGTGCCCATGCCAACACACACCACTGGCTCAGTGACCCCACCAGTACAGCTTCACAGTGGGAGGTGCCAGCGAAGGTAAAGTAGTCAAGAGTCACCTGGAGGTGATGGTGAAGAGCTTATAAAGACCACGGGAGGGAAGCAGAACCCACAGTATCTGTTCAAAACACACAAAAAACCCCGCTGAGTTTCACTACATGATCTCCTTAAATATGGCTGTGTTTGGGTTTCTTTTGCTGCTGTTCTTTTTCTCCTTTTTGCTGTCTGTGCTGGGGCTCTCTGGGGCTCTCCGTATTCTTTCAAGAGGTTTATATTTACTTGAACTTTTTTTTTTTTGCTGTAAATATTGCAGTATGAAATAGGACACAGGTGGTTTAGTTTAAGCAGAAAATCTTTCACGATAAGACGAGCAATAACTATTCGCAGGGTGAATTTGTGGGGAGTGGATTCCCTTCACTCTGCCTTTTCTTTTTTTTTAAAAAGTACAATATATCATCTTGAAGTTACTTTAATATGGAGTCAACTGGATCATGGGAAGGAAGAATTGCTTGTAATCCAGTGTGACAATAATAGCTGAACAGACAATCATTTATCATGAAATAGTTTCGGATCTGTTTCTTGGAAGAAGGTCAGTTTTGACATTTATACGGTAAATTGGAAGCTGTTTATAGTGTAATATAATTATCCCCATTTATTCATTTTGTCTTAAACAGCTTTTTACTTTCTTTTCTCCAGCAAGATCATGGTAGGACCACTAGATCTTGAAAGGCTCACTGCTTTGATGCACGTCTTTGAAGGTTTAGGGTTTTTTTGTCCCCTTTAGAAACAACACTTCAGATACATTATAGATAGCAGTCTTGCTTTCTTGAGAAATGTTTGTGTCTTTCTACCCTTTGTTAATGTGATTCTCATTTAGAAACAGGAACTGTGAAATGTGCTGGGGAATAAATAGATCTCTTCTAAATAGACATTGTCAAGGAAGAGCAAAGGAAGTGAATTGTGCAAATTCTTAGAACCAAGTAACGTATTTGAGAAAAAAGACATTTTTCTCAGGTCAGAATGGCTTTTGCTTTACAAGTAAGTTACTTTTTCTCTCTCTTTGCAATAATGGTAACTGGGAAGCTTGTGGTGGCAGTTTCTGCAGATGGGAGGTTGCAGAAGGCAGCTATTTGAGTGTATCCACCAGCTTGCTAGCAAAATTGGAAAAGCCATCAGGGTTTTAAGCCTGGGTGGGCACAGCATTGAAGCTTGTGTCATGTGAGCTTGCCTGGTGTTACCAGGATAATCTCATGGCTGTAGCAGTGTTTGGAACTCAGAAACACGTGGAACTGAAGACACACATGGAGAAAACATACTCTGGGAGGTCTCAGCAAAGAGCTTTATTTAAAGGGCTGGAAAGTTTAGTGGGTGATTTTCCATCTGGTCTCTATCGTTTGAGGGAAAGATGATCAACAGGTTCACACCAGAATGGCAGAAGATGTCTCTGAAGAGGGTTAATGTTGCTCTGAGATCTCAGAAATAATTGAAGTGAGCACAAGTTTCTCTACCTGCCGTGCTCTGGAGTGGTTCCATGTGGGTAACCATTTTTTAGGAACCAAATTCTGAAGAGCATTTGTGTAGCGTTCACACAAGTGCTTTCTTAGGATGTTTGGGCTGTAGCAGATAACTGTGTATTGAGCTGCAGGATTTCCACTCAATTCTGGGAGTTTGGAGCCTTTAGCCAGATTTGAGTGATTGGTGAGATGTTTTGTGTGTCTCCAGATTGCTGTGGAAGGCCGTAATTGGATGAAAGTTATAAGGTGCCGTTTCAATGGGTTTTATTGAAGGTTTGAATAGCAGAAGGAATGAACCTTACCCGTTTATTTATTTATTTATTTCATTTACTGTGATATTGAACTATGTATCTGGATACGTATTGTCTCCTGTGGCTGGTGTACGGGAATCAAAAGCTGAATGTCCTGTCGTCGGACATAATTTCCAGTCAAAAGTTACACTTTTCAGTAAGTTAAATTTCAAGTGAGTGGCAGTAAAAGTTATGTCAGATGGTTCAAAAAGGGATTTTAAATGATCCCTAAGAGTTTTATTGTTAACTGTTTTCTCTAATAATTTGTCCCTGTCAAGAAAAAGAGTGATCCCACCCAGTAGCGTTGGTGAGATCTTGACTTTATGCCACAATAACATGCCGTCAGTATAAATATATTTGCACAAAATTCTATGTCATTGTTGACTAACAAAGAATCCTGGATCTCCTTGTTCCAGGGAGTGCAGGGCCTACAGTTGTTCAGCCTTGTGACCCCAAGTCATGCAGCTTTATGGCATTTGGTTTCCATACCTTTTTAGACGCGGGTGATACATATAGCATGGCACTGTCTGAAGTCAGCCTCCTTGTAATTAGTGGTGAGATCTCAGCAACCTCATCCCAGTCCGGAACTAGTCTTTTCTTTATCAGAATGTTCTATCAGATAAGGTGAAACAAGCTGGAAAAAAAGATGGTGAAAGTTCTGGAAATGGATGAATTGAGACTATCCTCTTAAGGGATACTCTATCCATTTTTTAAGGAAGATGAAATGCTAGTTTTTTATCATCTCTGGCATGGAAGGTGAGCCATTCCTCTAACCTATATTGAAAAGGCTTTGAAGGTAAATCCCTGAGAAGGCCTTTTGCATGTGTATTGACCATCAATTTAATTTTTTCTTTGGCAGACGTACGTATGATTGGAAATGAAATGGAATTTTATGAGTGCATAAGCGAGCTTATTCTGCACCAAGAGCTAGTCAGTTTGTCACTTTGGGAGTCTGAGTTGTGGAGAAAGTGAAAAGTAATAGTACTGGGTATGAGCTTTGCTTTGTGGTATTTTATCAGGTGCAGAGCTCTCAGCTGACAGAATAGTGCTCACATACTTGGAATGCGTGAAATCAATGACATCTCCATTGTCTCTATTTCCAGACCTCCTTTCCTTCAGGTGGATTGACTCTTGGTCATTGTCTCCATGTTTATGCTGTGTCCAGACCCTATTTTTCCTGTACTTTATGCAAAGTATTTCTGTCCACAGAAATGAGTAGCTAGTTGTCGTGTAGATTTTGTGGTAGTTCAAGGAAACGGTGTTTTATGTTGGTGAGTAGGGGGAAGTCAGCTTCATACAGTATATTCATCACCTTCAGTTCCTAAGACATTGCATGAAACATGCTTTATGGATATACTATCATGGTTTCAGTAATCATTTCATTAATTATAGTCAGCAGAAAGTGTGCTGGGCCAAGGTTGGCTACAGGGAAATCCATTTCTACATACCAATGTAGAAATTTCAGTTCACATATTCACTATAAGATCCTAATTAAGGGGAGAAAATCAAACACAAGTATATCTAGAAATTAGTGTAAATAACCTCATCAGCCCAAATAAATTCCTGTTTCTTAGCAGCATAACTCTAAAAAATATAAATATGCACGTACTTTCTGGACACATCAGAAATTATTTGCATGTTGTTCTTAATTCCTTTAATACTCTTCATTATAATATTTTCAATAAACTAAAACTATTGAAAATCACTTTGTGGTAGCTTTTGAAATACTTTGAGTAAGAAAGAGGAAAACTCAAAATTAGTCAAGATTGCTGTGGTCAGGAAGAATTTTTAAATTTCTGAGAAAGAAAATAAATTATACTGAACAGCAGAACCTAGTAAAGGATGATACTGCTGCAAATGAGATGCTCTGTTGAAAATCTTGAGAACCAGCCTTCTGCAGGGCATTGGCGAGGAGGTTTTAGGCTGGGTTGCAGTTTGTCTCTTGTTAAAGTGAACGTGTTAATGACTTTTGTCAAAGCTCTCAGTGCTTTGCCTTAAAATCAGTATTGCAGCCTTTCTGCGGCAAACCTTAAATTAGTTGCACTGGCTTCTTCTCACAGTCCTTAATATGCAATGTCTGATGCAATTACATATTGTTCATGCTATCTTATCGATCACAAAAAGTTCTGCTTGAAGTACAGAAACTGAGCACTTACTTTTGTATTGCCTCTTGTATTGCAGAATTTTAGTTTTTAATGACATTTCCCAATAGGTTCAAAAGCTCAGCCAACAGGACTAAAAGTGCTTCTTATTGCAAAGTGCTAAGATTTATTTATCATAGGTTTTATGAGTAGGAAATTCTAAACTGAATGATTAATTTTTTAAGTGAGCGGTGGGGGTTTCAATATGACTAGGTTTTATTTAAATGATTAGGCTGAAATTCTCAAAGGACCCAAAGGGTTTCTTGAAGAGTAATTTTGAGCGCTTGACTCTATTCCAGCAGTCAGTCTGCTGTGAGTGTCCCAGGCCAGATCTGCAGATTTCTAAAACTTGCATTGGAAATTTTAGAAGAGTTCCCACTGATTTTTGTAGACGTCTCAATAGGAAATTTAATTTCTAGAAACACCTGCTTGAGAAAGAATCTCTCATTTGAGAGCGAAGAAAAGCCCACTGGCTTGACTGGCTTTCTGCTTGTCAGATGAGTTGAGATGAAGAGAGAAACAACCAACCTACTAGTAAGAGATGGACCTACTGAAATGCAGAAAACCAAGAATGGGTAATAACTTTTAGCTTTCAAGATTTTCTGAACTGCGCTTGCTAAGTAGCATCAGAATTGTGTAGAATTTTTCTATGGCTGTTGTTTCTTTTGTCATAACAGATGAATTCCTTAGAAGTGGTTCTGGAATATTAATGAGTGCAGAATCATTTTTCAGGATTTATTTAGAATAATAATCAAGGAAAATAATTACAGACAAGGTACTGAGAAACTTGCTGTCATCGTAATAATTCCTATTGTTTGCTTTTTCAGTGCTGAAAAATTACAAAGACAAATATTTGGAAGACTGAGTAGAAATAGAAGGTTTTTTCCTATACTCACCATCATAAATCCATAATTGTACTTGCTAATTAAGGTGACTAAATCATAAATAACTTGAAGAAAACTCATCTTTGAGTTGAACCAGCATATATCTGAAACAGACTTATGAGTATAGTAGTGATTTGAACTCAAATAAAGAAAAAATAGTAAGTTGGATATAAATATGAATATCATTCTGATTATTCTTCTGATTATTCTATATCTTATTCATTTTTTTAATTATTATTCCTTAAAATCTTATGAAGTCGTACAGGAAGAGTATTGTAATGGGAATTTTAGTAATGAACACACAAAGGGGGATTTTATTATCTCAATTAACAGAATCCCAATTAAGCTTTGCTTTCGTTATGTTTGAGATCCACATATATCTGAATATAAACTGCGTGATTTCTTAGTGATTTCTTCCTTTCTAAGTGCTTTTTCTAATCATTCTAATTTTTCAGTTGACCTGAAAAACCAGATTGCCTCCCTCTGGTGGCTGAAATCATGTCTCTGCATTCCTGAGTGCCTTCCACAGGTCTCCTTAGTCTCGAGAGCACAAATCATGAATATTTTCTAAGTTTAGTGTTACATCACTATAAAAATAGCAGTGGCTTTTCTTTCTGTCATACAGAGTGCAAAGTTAGTGGTTATTTGCTTTTGCTGCCTGAAATCTTTTGAATTTAGGGCAGATATTTACAGCACAGGTTTTCAAGGAATCAAAGTAAATAGGCAGATATGGACACAGTAGGATTGAAATCATTTACTATGGTGAAAAGTAAAACATAGGAAAGGAGGAGTTTAGATAAGTAGTGTCATGGTGATGATGCTAAGTATGTCACAGAATTACATGAAACAAGATGTTCTATACCTAGTTTGGGAATTTTTTTCAGATCAAGAACATTATTTAATTTTAGGAGTAAGCATCTAAAAGTTTGCCTGTGCCAAGACACTCTTTTGTTATAAAATGGAAGATTTCCACAATATTTAGATGACAGCTCTGAACCTGAGATGTTTGTCTCCTTTTTTTCAAGTAATTCCCCAGCATCCCAAATAGCAGAATAGGAGAGAGATTTTTTGTGATTACGTACTGCAAATGATTATGGTTTGGATCTATGTGCTATAAAACCACAACTGTCTTCATGTTAATGAGACAAAAATATAAGAAAACCTCCTGGAAGATTGGCATTTCTTTGCTTGTGAGTTCATACTGGTTTTTGTCTCTTTTATGTAATCTTTTTTACTGGAGTGCCTGCCTTATGTAATGTCTTAGTAATGGGAATGAGGCCATCTGCATGATAGTCAAGGTTGTTCCCTGAAAGACATACTCTGTCTGCAGCAGAAAATAGATTAAATCAAGACCTTTAAAATCTTTACAACCCTTACATCAAGCTGAGAGGGCTCTTCCTCAGAAACTCCTCCTTACTTTCTTCTCTGCCTGTTGAGGACATTATCCATCCAGTTTTGGAGCATTGCTCAGCTCCATTGTTTGTCCCTTTTCATATTCTGCCACTCCTAATTCAGTCCTGCATTCTAATAAACTCTACCTTCTTTGCTTTGCATCACCATTAGGACCATATCTTTCCCTTTCATGTTCCCTGCTTTACCCACAGTGTTTTCTCTATGCAAGCTGTAATCTCTTCTGCTGCTCAGTGCCAGTAATCCATCAGGTGGACTTCTCAAAAATGGCAAGTCAGGTATCTAGCATTATTTATTCATTTTATTCCAGTCACTATGCAAATATACTAGGCATTTTATGTAAGCGGAGGAAGACAGATCCCCTGCGTGAGCATCTCAGTTACTCTCTCAGAGTAGACTCTTTAAAAGGTATTATTGTCCTTCTGTTGGATCTTTCCCCTCCTCTGTGGGAGATTTCAATTTGGCCCTCCCATTTTTCTGTGCTTGGGTTCAAAACCATTTTTAGCACCATGCCTTGTCAAAGATCAGGATGTTCTATAAACACGTCCTAAAAACACTGGAGTAATAAAAAGTCTTTCTTGATTTCCTGGGTATAATAGAGAGGTTGTGAGCTTAGGAAGTTACATGTACATTGTAGTATTTGCTGTGAAAAAAAACCAAAAAACTAAGTATTGTAGCATCTTGGGGAGCACATACAGGTACAAAAATTAAAAAAAAAAAAACAAACCCTAAGAACTGGAAAATATTCTTCTCAGTGCTGTTTTGGGATCAGTCAGCTTTTTCCCTAAAATGCAAAGTTGCTAACAGTTCCTTGAAAGATTTGTGCTGCATCTTGCCTTCCAAGGGTTTCATTCGGAGCACTGGCTGTCACACCCCTGAAATAGCAAAATTATTTCAGGATACTTGTTCAGTAAACTCTCCCACCCACTGTCTAATGTGCCTGGAGCTTGCTGCCCTGTGATCCTTGAGGGTACACCTGCTGCATGCCCAAATGGCAGCTCCTTACCTTTGATATTCTCCCTTCAAGGAAGAGCTCTTCTCCCTCTCCTCTTTATCTGTGTCATCCACTTGGGATTAGAATAGTGGTATCCTCCCTGTTGGGAATTATTCAGCAAGTGTAAACTTGACATTGCCACCCAATGTGCCTGCCACATTCACAGGTGAAAGAAAAGAAAGAGAAAATCATATATTCTGGATGTATTTGGTACCACTTGTAGCAGCCTCCTGTTGTCTCTGGATGGGGGATGAGGCAAAGTCTCTAGACCCCCTCATGGTACCCTTAGCAACCCAGGGGACTTTGTACACTGTCTTTTAATGTATGATATTCTTGACACAATTAAAAGCATGTTGCCTTTCTCATGTGTGTGTAGGATCTGTCATTATACCTATCTTAAAAAGGGAGGTGAGAGGAATCTGTTGCACCATTCTGCTTTTTCTTAGCATTTGAGGATATGATGCCAGAATTATGTACACGTGCAAGTGCACGTCCACAGATTTATATCACACATGCTTTCATTTTAATTAATTGATTTCATGGCTTTAATGAAGATAGTGATAAGCTGGCACCTACTGGTTTGGAGACATCGTACCTACTTAGTTCTGTGACCACTAAGTGGTGCTGCCACCAAATCAAACCTTGGTTGGCTTTTTCCCTGTGATCTGGTTGACAGTGGTACTGATCCATGCACAGAGGAGACACTGCCAAAAGAAGGCTATTTTAAGTTTTTCCCTGTCATTTCTTGTGCCATGGGGCGGGCATGTTATGGTCAAATAGGCTAACCCAATACCATGTACCAACATAATTAACACTGATATATTATCGTTATTTAATAGACCACTAGTATGTCATAGACTTTGGAACTGAGAAGAAAGTTACATAGAAATTCTATAGTTTTTAACTCTATGTACATTTATCTTTGTCCTTTTTTTATCTTGCCTGCAGCAGCAGTATCTGGAGTTTAACATACTTCAATTCCTTATATCAAAAGGGTACTTTCTGGAAAGGGAAATTAAAAATTGATGGGTGCTGATCAATTGTCTGATCAGCAGGTGGGTGTAGAGAATGTGTGTGTAGGAGTTCTCCTTGCTGAAAGAGAAATAAAGTAACTCAGAAACCCAAATACAGCTCAGCTTGGATTTCTTGATAACAGGTTATCCCAGACGTGACTTTAAAAAAGTGTTTTGTGTTCTGATGTGATTTACTGGGAGCATTTGCCTTTTTTTCCTCCAGTAGAAGTGGTTGGCCTGATATTTGTATGAACCCTGGCAGGCTCCTAAGTGGGACTTTGGCTCCTGTGTTCAGTAGAGAAGAAACAGCGAGCACTATAATGTTTAAAAACTTCTTGGCTATAACAAATTAGATGGCATTTATGTTTGTGTTTGTTATGACTGTTTGACTCAAAAGCCTATTTGCAGAGAAGGAATCTGATTTTAGTAAATCAATATAATAAAGCCTTTGATTTTTTTTATAAAAGCCAGCTAGCTGTAACTTCAGTGTTGGTATTTCAAGGCCTCTCACTGATATTTTAGAAGTTTGTGGTTGTTTGAGCTTCCTTTCCAGGCCCTGGGGAAATAAGAGAATGGTAAATCAAAGCCCAGATCGCTGTTTGCATTTATTTTACTTCTCATTATGACATGTATGCAAACACTTAAAAGAAATAGGGAAAAGGCATAATCATGGCAAGATCCCTTTTATAGAACAAAAGGGAATACGTTTCTAGTCTAATTTATTACACTTCTCCTTAATACTATAAACTCAATTGACTCATCATCAGGTTTGACAGTTTACTAATACTTCTAATTCAGTGATGGAACTGTTTAAAATAATTACTGACTCTTGAAGGATAATCCAAGAAAATAACTAGTAAGTATTTTTTCTGCTCTGAAATGCATCTTAATTTCTTGTGCTTTTCCTTTCTAAGCAAGGGACTTTTAAAAGTACAAATTGCAGTTTTTAACTGCCATAAAAAGTTGTCATGTTGCCTTCAAAAAAAAATTTCCATTTGCATTTGCTGTCTTCTTTCTACTTTCCTTGTCTGTGACAACCCAAATCCAGAGTATGGTTGGGAATATATAATTAATCAAAAGTTTTTTATAACATTCAGTGAAATCTAAGTGAAACTTTTTTCAGCTTGGATGCATTCTTTGGAGTAATTTTGAGAATGGAGAAAAAATTCTGCTGATTGTAACTATTGGAAAAAAGTTTTAGGAGTGTCATTCTAAATCTGGATGCTTTTGTCCCCATATTAAAATGAGATGCTCTCAAGGCTGTCTTCTTTCACCCCTGTACTCATGAGAGAGATTCTGCAACAAGCTTCTCAGATGGCACAAGGAAGCTTTGCCTGTATTGAAGTTAGCAGAGGAATGACACATTATGCCAAGCTGAGGATTGAGATTTTAGCCACCAGACCTGGGATGACAAAAGCATCCCATGGGAGGTGACCTAACCTTTCATAATTTATTGATCATCTGACTTGTCCTTCTGATGGCACTAGTTATTCTTATCATCTCATCTTCACTCCTGCATTCTGCTCTGCAGGTCTTCCTCCAAAAAGCCATAAGCCACTTCTCCTCTGGGGAGGGGGCTCCAGATTAGGACATTTTTCTCCAAGTTTGAAGATTGAACAATTGCTGTGGCAGTTTTTCCTGCCAGACTCCATGTCTTTAGTCACGGCTGTTCAAAACCACCTTGCTCGCTTCATTTCCTCCTCACAACGGACACAACCATAGCCTCCTCACAACGGACACCTTGCTCCTCGTTAGCTCTGTCTTTCCACTGGCAGCAAAGCCAAGCTCTGCCACCTTATCAGAGTGCCAGGGCTGCTCTTGGATCCCATGAGCAATGCTCTGTAACGCTGCTTCTCAGCACAGAAAGCTCAGAAATTCTCACTCCTTTTCTCCTGCCCCGTTTCTGGTCGGCTCTTCGTGTCCTATTGCCTGGTCAGTGCTTTTTTGCCCCCGTCTCCTACCAACTCCTTTGTGTCTCACCTGCCTGACAGAGTTCCTCTCCTGCCTTATTCCTGCACCTTTCAACCTCCTACGGGATTTTGGTTTTTTCAGTCTTTTCAAAGATTCTTTTCAATCTGTGTTCAAAGACACCATTACGGTGCTTTTCAGTACTGAATGAGGGGGCACATAAATCTGCAGAATTCTAGATTTAACGTGGAGAGTAAATTTAAGTATTATGTTGTGTGTGTGTGAATCTTCCAGTCTTTCCACATTTTAGAGCTCTTTCCTATAAATTCTTTCGTGCCCTTATCGTGTCATGACTGACCAATGGCTAATCCTGCAAAAGGGAAGGGTTTTCACTTTCTTTGAATGAAGAGGCCAAATGGAGGCAGTTTCTTTTACACTGAAATGTGCAAAACTGTTCTGGTTTGGTTTCATTTTATGAAAAGCATATGAAAACCATGAAAACACTGTACAAGTTAATAATAACTCTAGGTGGGCTGTGTTTTGTAGAGCAGAGTTCAAAAGAGTACTGCTAGTATAAACAGCTCTCCCATTCTCTCTTTCCTTTGTAATACTTCACCGAGCTGATGTCTGGGGTAAGGTGTGGCTGTTTCTTAGCAGAATGATTCTTCTAGATTTTACTTGTTTTGGTGTGTTTTCAGGAATACGCTTTTATTGCCTAATACTGAAATTGTTAGGTGGAGGAGCTTGTCCTATGTCTTTTGTCACGTGTAACTTTAATTTAGCATTACGACTTTTGTAGTCCTCCTTCCTCACTTCATAAACATTAACTGCTTCTCCAGTAAAGGCTGCTTCTCCAAGGCAGGAGAAAGTGCCTCACTGGCTTCATACCCTGTTCCTCTCCCCAGCCTTCCTTCCTCGCCTAGCCCAACCATGTAACTGAGAAATTCCTTTGGGAAAGGATTAGCTTGAATCCCTTTAGTCCCAGCAAATTCACACTGTTCCTCTAATGTAACGATCATAAATATACTAGTCAAGATGTTCTGGTGAGCAAGTCTACTAGAATTCTTCTTCATTGCATCTCCAAGAGTGGCAACTGTTCAGCTGATGGCAGCATATACCTTGTTGAAGTTCTTTTTCTAAAGACATCTGCCAAGAAAGGGAGCTGCCAACAAAAAAAAAAAAAAGAAGATTGCCCCTCTTGGGAGATGATGGTAAGAAAATAGGCTGGTTTATTTTCTGATATTTTCCTTTAGCACTTGTGATTCGGAGGATTTGTATATTCTAGTACACCAGAAATTGAAACTGGTCATGAGAAACAAAGCTTGAAATACCTTTTCTTAGTGAAAGGCAGTTTTTCAGTGATTTCGAAAAGTAAGGCCTCAGACTTAAAAGAAGTTCTTTTACCTCTTATTACACATGCTCCAAGCATGTAACTCTACTTGACAAGCATACTGTTTTGCAAGTATCTTATTTTATTTCCACAAAATGTCAAAAGCACTGCGGGAAGTGCCACCTATGGAATATGACAGGGATGGACACTCTTCTGAGACTTTTTTTGTTGTTACGTTTCGAGATAAACGCAATTCAGTATTTATAGGAAAAATACATATGCCTTTTGCAGTGTGTTGTAGCTGAAAATTAAATATTTTTCTACTCAAACTTTGGCATATTTCCTGGAATCACTGAGATTTCAGTAACGCTCTTAGTTAATATTCTGCAGGCTGCAGTTGTATTCGCTGCAGCTGATGTGGGCTCAGAGACTCTGCCTTTATTTAACCATAGAGAGGACTCCCAAGCTTGCCCTGCTGTTGGCAGAGCTGCTGGGAAGGATCTGGCACCAGCCCGAAGTGGAGGGTCCCCCTCTGAATCGTGCCTGCTGCAAGATCCCCCCATTGGTGATACTGGAAATCCTGCAAAATAATGCTCCTTAAAGTGAAATTAGCCTTCATCATGCTCTGACTAGTATTTCCTTTCATTATCCATCCTTCTCCTTCTTTGGCTAATACCTTGGGGAATTCTCTTGTTAAAGTCCTGCATCCCAGTGCTTCTCGTGATGTTTGGAAGTTGAAGGTGATGATTAGGACGCTCCTTTTCTTCCTGAAAAATCCATATATCCTTGTGTAGAGGGGGTGAAAAATCATAAAAAAAGCCCAGATGAGAATACATCCTGTATCGCCTTTGCTCTTTGGAGACTTAAAATTGTGTTGGGGTGGTGAGGGGGAAGATGCTTCAGCTAAAAGTCAAAGATTTTAAAGACCCCAATCCAGATTCTCTGCTCCCTTACACATTTTTCACGCTGATGTAGCTCCACGGGGCTGCTTTGTCCGGTAACAAGCAAGGAGAATGTAAATGGCCTGTGGCATGAGGACCACCTAACAGATAGTAGCAAACCCTTCAGTTTGGTGATTTCATAGTTAGTTGCTTAGAATTATTTCATTGGTGAGGTTGACTGTTACCCAGCTAACTCTTAGCTATTACGGTTTTAATGGCCATTATCCACAAAAGTTGACATTTGCTTTGTCAGGAGTTAATAGTAGTATTGGCCTTAACCTTATTGTTAGCAATATTTACATCAGCAAGCAAACACTTGTCTTTATTTGTCAGTAAACATTGACCTTTAAGTGACATGAAAGATTATGTGTTGTTTCCTGTGGATTCAAAGTCTCAAGAACTACCTTAACATTTATTTCCCCCCCCCACATTAAGGACTGAGTTGACTCAAGTTCAACTCAACAAGAGTTGGAACTTGATGAGGTGGATATTCCAGCACTAGATTTATTGTTTGGGTGTGTGAAAGTTCTAGAAAAATGTGTGTTTTTATCAAACAGCTGTACATTTTACCAATAGTGGAAGGGAATTTCCATTGTTAGAAAAACCTGGAGGCCTCCCCTCACCAGAAGCGCTGGGAAAATGGAGAAACGGGATGCTCGTCAGAGGTAGGAAGCATAATCAGCCTGAATGGCCGTGCAGACCTGTAGGGGTTGGTTTGTAGCCAGGATCTGCAAGATAAAACTGGGGGGTTTGGTTTGTGAACCAAACCCTGCAGGGTTCAGTTTGCAAACATTATTGGGAAGCAAACCCTGCTGGCTTTGCCCGGCTCCGGTTACTATTATTGCTCCTAGGAAGGCTTATTATCCTGTCAGGGAAGATGTAAGAAAATCCATCTCTCCACTTTAAACATGATAAGCCTTTGTCACCTACAATGCAATTAATGTTAAAAATAGAAGAGGGCCGATGATAAGATTGTGACTTGCAGGCAATGAGCCGTTGTCCAAATACCGGGGACTTATCTGGAGGGCCAGTCAGCCTGCACGGGGGGGGCTGTCACTCTGCTGATTGCCATTTCTCTCCCAGTTTGATGAAATATTCATGTCTTTGCTCTGCTCTCTGCAAGCACTATTGATTTCTTGTCTAAACGTGGCTATATTTAGTCTAGACAAATGGAATGTGGATTGCTGCTGAATAAATGGGATGAAAGGCTTGGGGGGGGGGGGGGTTTGCCTGGACGTTTCTCTTGGTCTGCGGCAATTATTTATAATCAAGAGTAGTTTTTGGAAGTTAAAGGTGATTTTTTATAATTTAGTGATTAGCCTCAGAACAAAAGTAAGCACTTAGACACAATCCTTCTGTTGGGATAGCCGGTTAAGAAGGCAAATTATGCTCTGAGATTTACAGTCTCAGTTACTAGGATTTTAAAAAAAAAAGAAAAGGCCTAGAAAATTGTATGTTTCCAGAATTTTGAGACGAAAAGAATATGGTCAGTAGAAGAGATTTGGTGTCTTCTTTGTCTCTTCTTTTTATGAAACGTTTTGCTAAAAAAATAGATTTTATTGTACAGTTAGAATTGAGGTCTGTGCATTGGCTGCACTTTCAACTTCTGCTGCTTCAACTTTACCCCTCCTGCTTGCTAGAATATTTCTCCATTTCATTTTGGTTTTCTCCTTGAAAACAAATACATCTGTTGCAGAGAAAAAGGGGGAAATACAATTAAAATCTTGTTCTCTACTAATTTTGGACAGCATGTTTGTTTACAGTTAATAATCTTGTTTTCCTGTGAAGACAGTGGAGCAGCAGGAACAGGAGTGAATGTGTTTGTGTTTCAGTGTCCTCTCGTGGATGGAATCAGAACTGCTGAGCTTGAGCAGAGACCCTCTGCCTCTACTCATTTTCCTCTTGAAGAAATGTTACTTGCTGGGTTTTTGTTCTTTTGAAAAAGATAAAGTTACCCTCTGTCTCTTCACTTAATATGAAAACCTGAGCTCTGGAAGTATTGTAGGGAAAATCAGCAAATTTCTCTCTCTCTCTTCTTTTTAGTCCTTTCGATTTAAATCGAGAGATGGAAAAACACAGGATTCTTCATTAACTATTTAGTGGTGATTTAATAATATATACCAAATTAGAAGGAAACAAGATGTTTTCATTTTCTTACGAGTCATATATAACGTATTACTTGTGTCTAATCCACTCCAAGCACCGTGGTCACTTTTCAAAAAGCTGTATTAAAAACTTGTCGTGTTGTATGTCACGTTATTTTTCCTATAATCTTATATTTGTTACTCCTACGTGTCTGCTGGGTACATTTACATGCTGTAGCTGTGGAGCATTGGGTAGCTGTTCATGTGTAACACCATCCTCAGAAGATCTACACGCTGGCTTTGGAAAATCCCTTGCAATGCAGTGAGAACTGGAAGACCTTCATCTTACACAGTGGAAGTGCCCCGAGCGTTTATCGTTACCCATTAATAATGCCTAGCAGATTCTCACTAAATATTGCACTGTTAGGCTGTGACACGATTTCAGAACTAGGTTGCTTGCCCGTCTACTTAGCAGAATATTAATCTGGGAGTATTTTTGCAGAGGATGGAAAGAAAGCAACAAAATAATCTGTGAAATCTCCAGTTGCTAGTGGGAATGCCTGGAGTTTCCATACAGCGTAGATTGCATTAGTGGTTTTTTTCAGTCTGCACGTTGAAGCAGTCTTTGAGTGAAATTGGTCTTTTCCCCAGAGGAATGATCTCTATTCTCTTTCTCTGGTTATATTTAATATCTATACTTTTTGCTGTTTTCCTCCCACAGTGGATGTAAAGTCGGAGGTTCCCGTGGGATTAGAGCCTATCTCGCCGCTGGACTTGCGAACTGATCTCAGGATGATGGTTCCCATGGTGGACCCAATTATGCGTGAAAAGCAGCTACAGCAGGAACTGCTTCTGATCCAGCAGCAGCAGCAAATTCAGAAACAACTGCTGATTGCAGAGTTTCAGAAGCAGCACGAAAACCTGACTCGCCAGCATCAGGCCCAGCTCCAGGAGCACATAAAGGTAGCAACATTTTTCATTTATCCCTCACTTTATCTGCAAACTGAGTGTGCTTAGGCAGACATGAAAAGGGAACGTGCCTGAAGGATTCACTGTGACTGAGAGATGGAGTTTGAGTGCTTATTTCTCTGCATTTGGGTAATAAAAGTCTTTTCAAACAAAACTCCTAGCACCTACCCAGCGTGCTGCTCACAGCAGACCAAGGCAGCACTGTGAGAATCATCAGCTCATGAAGCCACAGCATCAATTGTAGAAAGCTGGATTTTCAGCCAATGTGGCTGTCTTTTCTGTATATGCAGTTTTGAGTATATTAAAGGACTGCTTTTTGGGGGGGGGTCAACTTGTTTGAGTTTGTGCCCACAAATCAAATTGATAGGCAAGTGCATAATATTTGCATTTGTAAAACGGAGGCAGGCCCCGAGTGTTGTGTTTTCACTCTTCTCTGAGCTGCCTCGTGTAATGTAAAAAGAAAATGATTTATGGGATTACATGCACTATGGTAGGATTGCTATAATGGATTTTGACCGGGAATTTATGATCTTGCCTTTCTTTTCATTTTTTTCCTTCTGATCTACTTGCCATTATGCTACTGTGCTAAGCTTCCACTTGATGGAGCTGACAAACGCAGCGGAGCACAGCAGCCAGAGCTGGGTGATGCACTGGCAAAGAACCTTCTGCAGTTTCCAGGCATTTTTTGCCAAAAAAGAAGTAAAACCAGAGCAGCAGGCTGCTACCTGACATTAGAGTTCATTTTAATGACAGCCAGTAATGCACAGTCCTGCTTAAAGACTGGGGAAAGTTGGTGAAGAGATGGAAAGAAGCGTAAGCTCAAAACAAAGCACTGATACTCAGTTATTCAAGGGGGTTCTTTTAGCCAGGACTGACCTAAAAATCAGTGCAAACTGCACTTTCTCATGTCTTTTTGTTCTGTGCAAGTTACAACAGGAACTCCTAGCCATTAAACAACAGCAAGAACTCCTTGAAAAAGAGCAGAAACTGGAGCAGCAGAGACAAGAGCAGGAGCTGGAGAGGCATCGCCGGGAACAGCAGCTTCCTCCCCTCCGAGGCAAAGAAAGAGGCCGAGAAAGTAAGAACCAATGTACCATGAATCCTAATAAGAAATGTATTCTTCCAGTCAAAATGGACGATAAACAGGAACCTGAAAGAAACCCATTACTGTGTGAAATATGCAGCTGGAGAAGTGGGGGCCGTGGTTGCAGAAGGGCAGGACACCACCTGCACCCGGGGGAACATGTGGCTGGTTGGTGTGCAGACTTGGGAGGCTGTAGGAAAGTACATTTCGACAGAACTGTGTCTACACCTTTCGAGAATCTAGCTTCTTTTATAAAAAAAAAGGAGGGAATGTGAAAGCCTCAAGCTTCACTTGAGCACTTCTTTCCGAAGAGCTTATTTCCCAATACAGAAAGCACTGTGGAACAGCAAAAAATCAAATTAATTGCTAATTAACTAATTTGAGCACTGTTTCAAGATTGAAAATATAACAACATATTTAAGAATATCTTTTGCTGAGGCTCCTCGATATTTTTGCTAGTACTTTTTCAAACTGCCTTGTGTTTGTTCTTGATGCCTTTTCATGAGGCCCAACCAAGAGTTACTTATATCTGATATATTGCTCTAAGGCAAATGACAAGGCAAATAAAGGTTACAATTGGAATTTGGTGCTCACTAGAGGGAGACAGATACAAATAATTCTCCTTAAGTGAGGTCAGTTTAAAAATGAGGTTGTAGAGGTACATGGTGAAGGTATTCAAAATGAAGCTGCCACCACAGGTGATGTTACGTGCCCTGTTAAATAAGCGCAAGAATTAACTGACAAAGACTGAAGCATAAAAGAGCTGAACTTTGTGCTCATGGGGATCATACACTCCTGCCTTTTTTCTTGGTGGAAAAAAACATCAGTTCAACAGTTGTAGGTGTACCATATTCTAGTCTAGAAATTAAGGTGTCCATGGTGCTTTGGTGAATGATAAATTCATGAAAGTATCACCAGCCCATTTGACCCGGCAGTGGGAGGGTGGCAGAAGCCACAGGAAGAAAAATTTCCCATAAATGGTATGAAAAAACATATAAACAGCTGGGCTTTACTAGTGTTCCCACCAAAGGAAAAGCCACGATGTGAACTCAGTGATTCCCTTCTCAGATTCCCTTCTCAGTTGAGTATGTAGCAGCCAGCCAAGCAGGACTTGTGACCCACCCCGGGCCCAGCCCCAGCAGTTGCTGATGGTGTAGAGGAGGGAAGGAAGGTGTGGGGAGGGGATTTAGGGTCTGAAGCTGAGGGGCAGTAGAGATATTTTATGGGTATTGGCTCACAGGGAGACATGCTCACCAGCTGGCTGTGCCATGTCATGGTTGGGTAACCAAATACTTAAGAGTGTCAGTATGCCTTAGTGCTGCTACTTTCAAGGAAATGTTTTTTCTTCTTTTTTTTACCACTGTTTATGGAAAAATGAATGAAGATTTTCTTTTTTTTTTAATGAAGAGTATTATGGCTGTGAGTAAAAAAGCATGACCCCTGGTGGAAGTAGGAACCAGCAGTTTAACTGGACATTGACTTGCCCTACTTATGGTACTCTGTTGAGCTAGCCATGGAGAGAGGTCAAAACACACTTGTGTGTTTTGGTCTTTCCATCATTTTTGTGTCATGAGAGCAGAGTTACCAACTACGACTCATGTTTCAGGCTGTAGTCCATCTTCCAGACTTTACAGATACAGGCTCTTAAATGGCTCTTGAATAGAAAGATTAATTGCTGGCTCTTTCTGCCATGTTCTGCTCATAACCAAGAGTAGAATTGGTGCTCATAGGACAGTTTTACTGTGCTATTACTTCACTAAAGGAAAAAACATTCTTCACCACAAAATCAAAGTGACCTTTTGTCACTGTCTTTTTAGTTCTATCCTTGGTTTTGTATTTGGGAGTTGTTAGGAAATAATTTAAATTCTTTAGATACATCTGGCCCTGGATAAATGGCCTCGTCTGCTGTTGAAATATTCCTTATGACTTCACTGGATTTCTGGGTTATGGCCAACTTCAGACTTCTACAGATAAACATTTAATCTGAATGTTATCTCATTTTGACTGTTCTCCACCAATATTTTTTATGGTTTGCAACACTTCCAGCAGCAAGACACAGGCTCTTCTTTGTGTTTTGGTTTTCGTTGTCTTTAAAAATGTAATTTTTTAAAAGTGAAGATAAGATATATTTAATTCTGTGTGTCTTAGGGGCAGTGGCCAGTACAGAAGTGAAGCAGAAACTTCAAGAGTTCCTGTTGAGTAAGTCGGCAACAAAAGACTCTCCAGCAAATGGGAAGAATCATTCCATGAGCCGCCACCCCAAGCTCTGGTACACGTATGTTCAGTATTAACCTGTTTCCTTGCCTCATCAAGGTATTTGCTAAAACTGGCCAGAATGCTTATCCAGCAGGGAGTCTCCCTCCAGAATAAGATAGAAGTTCAACCAAGAAGTTAGCAAAAAAAAAGAAGTTTGATATTTCTGTTTATACTGAAGAGTATTTGATGGTCAGTGATGAGATGGGAGCTGTACAGAACAAGATGGTGTCGGACATTTCCATAAAACCTTTATTTCAACTCTATCTCTTGATACTGTCACAACTTTTCCAGCTTCACCTGTCATATTTCCAAGTGTCTTCAATTCTTGCACTAAGAACATCTGTGTTTGATTTGCTTAGTTTTTGAATCAATCACAAAACTTGTTTCTTTTTGAAGAGACGCTATTTTCCAGCAAAGTTTGGGTGGTGTAAGTAACTCGCAAGGATTTTGGGAAGGATAGTGATCATTTAATTTTTCTTACCCTGATGGATTTCAGTATCCCAAATTGCATATTCTAATGGTGCATTGGTTGGACGCAACTGAGTTTGTCAAATACTAAATGTATTAATGCTTTAAGAGTTTATGGTTTTTACCATTTGGGTTTTTTTTTACTAATGAATTCCTTTTTCACTTCCTTATAACAAGAGACACATAATCCAACAAAATGTACTCTGGATGCATATCTGAAAGATTTTAGTGTTATCCCCAAATTGACCTTCAACAGGACAAACAGAAATGCATGTAATACATCAGATTTTCTTGTAGTACTTTTTCTTCTACTGAAAAGCATTACTGAAGGCCTGGAGTTTCCATTCTCAGCTAATTAGAGCATTGTGGTAACATGATTTAATATGTAGTTACATTGTTTCTGGTGGAGATTATTATTTTTTTTCCCAAATACTGTGTAAAATTCTCTTGAGTATGTAAGATTTCTGGACTAATCGGAGCTGAGTTCTGAGTCTTCAGATGAAGAAGGGAAGGGAACGAGAGGACTCTGCAGAGGGATGTGATCTCCTGCACCAGGAGAAGTGGTACTTCCTGTCATGGTAGTGCCCCTTTTGAGGGAGATGTATTACTGAATAACCACCTTACATTGGAAAGATAGGGACAGACTCCCTGAAAGGCCATGTAAAATTATGCTTAGATATACACAAAGTCTGAAAGTTTTCCTCCTTTCCCTCTGTCCTCCTTTAAATAGAAAAATCAAGCAAATAAAAAAAAACCCCACCAAACAAAAACAAAACTACCCCTGTCTCAGGGCCAAATGATGCAATTTCTTTGCAATTTGGAGTTTCCGTGTCCAGAAAGATCTGCCCACACTGTTTCTTTCATCCAGCAGTTATCAGAAAGCACTCTGCAGTTTGGAGCTTCTCTGCTGATGCGAGGGCTACGTGCTGCCCTCGAGGGTGGTTCTCTGTGCTCACAGAACATACAAACTGAACTTAAACACAACTGTTTGTCAGCCTTGTCCACGACATAGTTTGTTGTTTTGGGTTTTTTTTCAACGGATAATAACAACTCAATATTTCTGGTTAGTTTTATACCAGCCCCCCTGCCCTGAACATCCCCCACATTTGGATGGAAGAGGCTGGATCAATGTACATTTATTTGAATGTAATAAACAAGACTTAAATGGCTTTTGCTGTGCCTCAGCTGGTTCATATTAAAGTGCAACAATCTAAAGTGGTCGATTCCCCAAACTGGTGACAGATCCTGTCTGAAGGTCAACGTGACTCTTATCCTGTGTGACTTTTATAATGAGTGCAAAAAAGCGCGTTCTGGGGAATCCCGAGGAGTTCCATAACTTACTGTAAAAGTGAAATTGGTTACATGAGCCTGTGGTTTGTGCACACTTAGAGGAAGGAGAACATAAACACAGCTGAGACATGTGTACAACATGTGTAGATAGTTACTGCTGGTCACCTCAGCCACTGCTAATTTGTGACCTCTCTGTGTCTGCTGCAGGGCTGCCCACCATACCTCGCTGGATCAAAGCTCTCCACCCCTGAGCGGGGCCTCGCCACCGTACAAATACACTTTACCAGGAGCACAGGATGCCAAGGATGATTTTCCACTTCGTAAAACGGGTGAGTTAGCGGAGCTTATTCCAACCCCTTTTCAGCCAGCAATTCTCCCACCCTTTATTTTAACCAGGCTGTCCCCCCGCAAGGCCTGTGTCATAATCCACAGAGCCCGCTCGGGGTAATACTATGGGTAAGTTCAAAGGGCCTGAGAGCATCTTCCCAAGGTGGGACTGACCACCTGGTATCAAGAGTCAGTGTTTCCCCATGGTAGCAGCCAGTGTGAGCTTCAGTCCCCATAAATTTAGTTTCTAAACAGACCATCATTTAATGGATCTTATATGGTATTATTTTCAATATTACTTCTGGGTTTAATGGCTCGCTTGCTTTTGTACGGTAGATACAGTGTCTGTCTTCAGATGGTGTGCTGCCTTTAGACAATGCTTTTCAGGACATTTTGAGGGGAATTCATGGAAAGAGGAGGAATTGGATTAATACTATCTTTTCTGTCATCGGTTGCCAAAGTTTTTATACCTATGTGCATACACACACACAGATTTGTGTGTGCTTTTTACACACAGGAATGTGCAATACTGTTCAAGAAAAAGTTCACTTGAAGGATTTAGGATGTTTCAGAGGATTTAGCAACTGAACCTTTTGTCTTGACAGCAGGTGAACTGTAGACCTGACTTTTTCTGCGCCATAAAGCAAGTTAGAAGGATGGTGGTAGAGTCCATGTGGCTGTTGCCTCAGGTCCTTGGTGCAGTGACCGGTATCCAGGAATGCAGGGAGACACTAAGAGGAGGGGGGAAAAAAAAGGAAAAGAAAACATTAGATGGCTTATTGCATGAGTCTGCTGTTGAGTGATATAGTTACATTCAGAGAGAAAGTCTGACCCCCTACTGTGCTTAACAGCCTTTGAATGTGATTTAGCCACTGGGAGATTGAAAACTCACTGCAAAACTGGTACTGACTTGAAAAGAAGTGGCATTTGGAACCAGAATACGCTCAGAAAGAAAATCCAGTCTGTATCTAATACTTTGAGGCAGGCTCTCTAAGCTCATATTATATCCCCAAATATTTTCAAAGGACTGGAAGCATGAAAAGCAAAATGCTAATTTATTCTAGCTGAATTACTCTTTGTACAATATGGTGGCAATATAACAAGATTTTATAGAATCTTGTTTAGGCTATTCAGTCACAATAAGCCCTTATGTGGTTCTGTGCTTAATACCACTGTACAACGTATATTTTCTGTGCCAACAGAATATACATTTTCATTTTTTAAACAAAAGGATATACTCCACGTCTTCTAAATGCTGTGGATTCATCTACATGTTTCTGAAATGCAAGTTTTAATTTTTCTTCCGTGTTTATATATCCTAAATGTTATGATTGATATTTATGATGTGTCAGACTGTTGATCTGTAAAACAAAACATTTTCAAACATTGTAACAGTAAAGTTCTCGTGCAGCTGCTAATACTTTTATATCTCTGTGGGGGTTTCAAAATATTCCTTAATTCAATTCCCATTGTCTGCATAAGAGGACCATAATATAATTAAATCCAGATGTTTTCTATATGTTATTCCAAATATTTGGGCATGCAATGCATCAGTTCCAAAATTGAAGAAAGGACATGATGACTCCCTGAAAGGATATCTACAGAATAAATAGACAAATACTAATATAATCATTAGTATAGCTGTTTCTATGACATTTACATAGTGATTCTGATAAGCAAATATAAATGAAGTGTATAGCCTGTTGTATTTTAGCAAGGGAGTATATTTGATAGCTCTCCACATCCGTGAAAATAGCAACTGTTAAATACTGTGTTTACACATCCAGTCTCTCTGTATGCTGGAGTTGTTTAATTCCAGCCTTCAGCAACATCCCCACAGAGGTTCCAATGATTGTTCATCAGGTTGAGAGTAAAAGCAACAGGAACCAGACCGACACAAGTCAAATGACCCCAAACTGATCTGGGTGGTTATAGGGCCATCCTCCAGGCAGAGGGGACATTGTGGAGCCTGTGTCATCCTCATGGGACCTTACTAGACAAAGATGTCCCATGAACACTCATATATATGGATAGGCTGTAAGCCTGCAGAAATCTGACCTTTGCCATGAGGGGTGAACCTCTTTTCCTTTCCTTGAGGCTACAAGCACTTATTGCCACTGGCTCCCAGTAAACCCTCTGTGGTGCTGAACCTGCATGAAGTCAGCAATTCATAGGAAAGCCAATCTCACATTCCTGCCAGCTGTAAGAAAGGAATACCTGTTGTGGGCTTTAATTGCAGATTTGTTTTGCTTCTCAATCTTATTTTCCATTTTCATAATATAAATACAGAGGTGTCTTTCTTTTCTCCAACCTTAGTATAATACTCGTAATTCTGTTTGAATTGGTTATTCTAAGATTGGATTTAATGGGCATCAAAGCTGAATGATTCTCTCTTGACATCCTAATGTGTTTTCCATCCTAAGGGAACCCCGAGTGTCACACGGGCAGGGTAAATCCTGAGTCTTGCTTGCTCAGTTTCTTGTTCAGTAATCTATTTAAACGTTGCTTCATTAGTCCTGAAGATGAAAATACAATGTGCAACTTTTACTCTTCTAAAAAGCATCTAGAAAGTTGGGCTGTATAGATAAGCAGGGAAACACTTAAGGGTCTTGCTGGTCTGTTTGCTGTTAGGTACCAGAGTTAACGTCCTGTGATAAGGTCCTATAACGTGACCATGGGTATTTAATAACTCTCCTGGATGTGTGGATTATTCCGTGCAGCAGAACTTGTCAGCAGCAGCTTCACAGAGCTTAGCTGGATGGAGGATTGGGACTGTCCGAGGGGCCAGAGGCCGGGATGCACAGCTCTTTGCACAGCTGTGTTCAGATGCTGACAGACTTTCAAAGAAGCAGAGCAAGGGGAGCTATTGCTTCCCCGGACAGATAAACATACCATCAGGAGAAGCTCCGCATCTGTAGCTGAGAGTAGAATTTAGCCTAAACAGCTTAAGAGCAAATTTTAAAAGTGCCCACAACTTTCACCATGGATACCAGTCGTAACGTGTGTTTCCTGCAAAGCACCCCAAAGCCCGAGCGGCGCATGCCTCATTAACTTTCAATGAGACTAATGCGTCTAAATTACCCAGAGAGGTTTGAAAATTCCTCCCCATTACTGAACGCTTCTGAAATTCATACTGACTGGTGTAAGAGCTCTGATGGGAGCTGTGCACTTCTGAAAACCCAATCATTTCATATGGGGAATTTTGATTGCTGACCTCCGTAATTCTATGGCTATCTAGCCGGGAAAATATTATCTGCTTGAAGAGTTTGCTGTAAAACTAACAAAAGTGGGTTTGGTAGGATAGAAGTTATCTGCAAAGAAAGATTTTTTGAATTTTTTACCTTGTTGAAACAAATACGGAAATTCTGGCAAGTGGCCATAACATTTGCATTTTCTTCAATCTGTAACATTTAGTTTTCTACATGCAAGTGTTGATACAAACCAGCAAACGCCAGTAAATTCCAATAAAGGTTAGGTCTCTGAGCAAAGCCGCATGCTTTTTAAAAATGTTGCTATAGATGGAATTTCTGCATTTTTCCTCATGTTTTAGCTTTTACTGGGAGAAATTGCTGGGGACACAAGTGTATCAAGTATAAACTCTTTTTTCTTTCCTGAGTTTAGCACAATTGTGGCAGAATGGGAACGTCCATCAATATTTCCATTTATTTTGGGTTTATGCCAGTTGGATCTTTCCTTCCTGATGGAATTGTGAGCTTATGACTTGCATTTTGCTTACACATCAGAAGATTACTCACAATAGTACTATTTGAGAAGAAGTTTGTAGCTTGCTTTCCAAAAAAAAATGCTCAATGGAAATACTGGGGTGTTTTTTCTAAATAGCAAATAGTGCAAGGTTCTTGCTTGGAGGGGGGAAATTGTGTAATTTCATACAGGAAAAAAAAAAAAGGAGCTGAAGGATTGTTTAATATCATAATGAAAGAGAGGAAGAAGGCTGTGCTGCACAGTCATGAAATCACTTCGTAAAAACCATATTAATTTAACCTGATTAGGCAGCAGAATAACAGCATAGCTCTTGTGAAATGAGAGCAAAAGAGTCCTGAAAGAGAACTCGGCAGATGTAGGGTGTTTTGTTTTTTTTTTAAAATAAATTAATTAGAATATTTCCTTTCCATTATTCTTTCTGCACTTAGTGACTCAGTAATTTACTGGAGCAGTTGAAAATGAGAAGAAAAACATTTCACGTGTGAAAGTTTTTCTCCCTTTCATGCCACCAAATTCCATTTCTGTTTGCATTTTCTAGGAAAACACTCTCCTGTGAAGTAACAGTATATGAAAAAGCTGGATTTCTTTTGGATTTCAGTTTAAAAAAAAAAAGGTTCACAAACCCTCAATTACCATGTCTGCCTAAATGAAGAAGTCAAGCCAGTAGAGAGAAGCATTGTTTTTCTCTGAGTTTACGAGCAAGCGCTTTATTTATTAAAGCAGGAAAACAAGGCAAACCATGAGATGATTTTCCTCATTTTATCACATTTTTCAGGGATGCTAAGCATTCCTGCCTCACTGAGTCCTTGTTTTTCTGGGCTAATGAATAGTCTTGACAAATTTGGACTGGGTGATTAGCCCAAAGGAAATCCCTGGTGCTTGTGGCAGAGTGGGAAAAGAAATAAAATAAAAGGAGGCAAAAAAAAAGGGGCATATCTTGATTCCCATCTGGGTTACTGTGCTGGGCAGCAGTCATCTCGGGTCCATCAGGGTTCTGCAGCCTCCTAAGCTGTGGCTGAGGAAGGATGCCCTATCACTCTAATTTAACTCTTGTTAGAGGGGGAGATGTTTATGAGATATCCTAAAACTAAATAAAAATGAATGCTAGGGCAGACTTAATGACACGGTCAGAGAGAAAAGGACTTGTGTAGGTATGGTTTGGAATTGTGAAAGCTGCCAAGGCCTGCACCGGGATTCAACAGGGGTCATCAGCAGGATGAATCCCATAAAGACCATCATAGTCTTTCCATCACTTCCAGATTTTTCCTCTAATATATTTTATTTAACACTTACATTTAATTGTAGGAAGCGAAGGTGTTACGTGTGGATGATTCTTGCTCAGTTTCAAGATGACCTGGATAAAGGTTTTTCATTGTCTGTCTTCTGTTTTAGCAAAAATCCTACTAGTTATGTATACATCATTTTGTGTCTTACCAGTAATTACTCTGTTGTGTTTGATACAGAACCTTCTTGATGGCTAGACTAATTGTACAGTCTTGGTCTAAATACTATTTTAGTTCTCCTTTTACTGCCCAATGTCCATAGCCAAAATTGAATTAGGAAGTTCTGTTTCATGTGGTTGCATAGAGTTTTTTTTTACACAAACTGTGTATGTTTTCAGAAACATTTTATAAATTAGCATTAACAAGGAGTTGTGTAAGTTTTTGATAAGCAGGTAATCAGATACTAGGCACCTTTTTGTGCCTAAAGAAACCTAAAGAAAACAGCTTAAATAATAAGCAGTGAGCAGTCCTAAAATCTAAAGCACTTTAAAAGCATAATGTCCATTAAAAATGAAGTTGAATGATTTTAATGGACATTTCAAAGCCTGTTCCCTCTGGATAAATAAGTCACAAAATATTGCATATAAAATCTGAGACTCTTTGAAGTCATTAGAAACTGTCCTGTTTGATTTCAGTGGGACTGGGATTTTTCTTCCACTGTATCTAGGGCAGAGAGTTGAAAACTTTTAGAAAAGTAAACAAGAACATCTAAAAGATGGCAAAAAGAGAAAAACCAAGAGAGAAGTGAAAAGTGGAAATCACATGGTATCAAATCATCCAAAATAGAAGACGTTGGTTAGTAAAGATTGCACTTCTCCAAACTCCTGCAAAACATAGTTTCACTGAAAAATCTGTTCAAACCCACAACTCTAATTAAGGGTTTTAGCTGCCAAATAACATGTTCTGGCTAAAGCCAAGTAAGCATTACAGAGCCATTCATGAACAACGGCAGAAGCTTTGTACTTTGCTTTTGATTTTCTCATGGGAAAGTAATATAAATGAGAGTGATACCTCCCTGTTGGCTTTAACTGTTAGAAATGCAAAGCATGCTGAAATTGTACATAATTCTCTTCCAAAGGAAAGGAAATAGCATTTCAATGCTTTTCCTCAGTGTCTCGTTGAGTTATGGTGGTGCACAATTATTCCTGTTAAATTACTCTACCAGATGGAAGCTTACATTGTATATTTAGCTAATTAAGTTGTAGGGGACTGGAATTATATCCCAGAGCATAAAGAGCCTATCTGAAAGTAAACTTTGTTTAATTCAGTTTTGTTGTGAAGGTGCAGTGGCAACTTCTAAATAAGACTTTAAACAGGTGGGGGTTTTCTCTTCACTTCACTTAACATGGAGAGATTCTTTCACAAAGTCAGCCTTGCCTACAGAAGTTAGACAAGAAGTTAGATTTTGTAAGTCCAAACAATTTGTGGGCCAATTTTATCTTCATTTGTCTTCAGTGGAGCTGAAATGCCTTCCTGCTCTAGGGCTGAATTTGGCCCGTAGTTCCCAACTGCTGGGAAAACAAGATGTGCTGTGTTTTGGTTGCCTTTGTTTCCTTGGCATCCTGTAGTCTGTGTGGCCTTTGGACAACTCTAAGGAGTATGTTTCAGCAATCTAGACCTGCCCAACTCTCATCTACTGATGACATTGATGTGCTGTTAAACTGGGGGGGGGGAAGGTGATGGTCTTTCATCATGAATTTCTAAAGGTCGATGAAATATTAGATTATACTTTTTGCCTGCCATCAGTGAGTTATCACTGCTGGATATCTTCCTAGATTGAAATCTGTGGGATTTAATCACCCTATTAACTAATTCCTTCTTGTATGTGGCTTGGGGAACAACATAATTGAGAGCATGATTATTCTATGAAACGTAAATCATGTGTCTAGGGGTCAAGTTTTGACCCTGCAAAAGCCTTGACTTCTGGGGCTAGGGGATTATCTCTGGCACTTCTTCACTGAGGAACATAATTTTTCTTGTGCAAAAGTAGTGATTCAATGGATGTTGGAGGAGGATTTAGGCTGAAGAGTGGGATTAACTATATTTGCAGAAAGTATGGTATTATATTCCCATTATTTCTTCCTATGTAGACTGGTGTATGTGGTCAGAAGTGGGGGTGAGAATAACCAGTGGAGACCTAACCAGAAGGCCTGTCAGTCACGCGTATCTAAATTTGGTTATTAACATTCAAATGAGGGATGTCCTCTATTAAATGGCCCATTTCAACTTCTTCTTTCTCCTCTCCACCTCCTGAGAACTCAGATGCGATTTGGCTTCCATGAGTGGAAAAAATTTACAGAATTTAAAGGTGTACAGGGAAGAGGAGAATTAATTTTAAAATATTCTTTTTCTTTTGTTCTGTGTTTTAAGACAATATCATATTATTTGCTTTTTAATCCCCTATTTATTATTGTAAAAGAATATTAGTTTACATGGAAGAAGATTAAGATGGATCTGACGTAGCAATAATTTGTCATGGTTTCAACAGACTTGGTATGAAATAAGGACCCAAGAAACCCAGTGAAACCATGTCCTCCTAATTGTAACTTCTATACATCCCAGTTGGTGCAAATGCAAGGAGATGTTGTTTCTATCAAGAGTCCTGTTCTTTTGCCTCACAGGTTACATGCAGAACAGATGATAACAGGAAATATATCACACTGGTTATCCTTTAATGAAAAATATCAAGATCTCTAATTCTGGCTAACTGCAGGCAGTACGCTAAGTAATTCCTACACCTAACTCAATAAATCATTCCTAGAAAGATAATACTTGTTTGTGTGGATAAAAAACCAGAAATTTTATGTTTCATACGGACTGCAGTGAATAATAAGGCAAAGTTAGTTATTCAAAATGTCTTCAGGGAATATTTCATTTTTTAACCATCTTCAGGAAATCAATGAAAAATTGCTAATCTTGTTAAATTGGCTTCCTTAGCCTGAAGAGAGCTGAAAGGCTGAGAGATCCCCCCCTAATCTAATTAGCTGTTTAACCATGTGTTTCACTAAACCTGTTTTTTTATTTAGGGAATGGATATTTACCTTAGTCTGAATAAATAAAGTGTTCTACCTTTTACAAAAGTAAAATAAAGCAAAGGACTAAAGGGTTTCACATATGACCAGCATTGCCCCTGAAGCGAATGATTGTACAGGAAACAGTTTCAGTATATGCTGAAAACACATTAGGTGATGCAAGCCAGAAAAACAAAGTGTCTCCGTCCTGTACCACTGTATCTGATGCTCCCACCTCGGTGGGACCACCCAGCGGTCAGGTCCATGTAGTTCTTGGAAGAGCTTTAGAGGGCATGCGTAAATAGCTTTCAGTCTCATGAATCTAATTTAAAACTCTTTCAGAAATGGCTTTTTAAATTACCAGGATTTAGAGGTCATTGAACTTACACATGCTGGTGTCTCCCTGTCTCTCAGCCAGTGGGGAGGATGTCCACATGTTCATTGTCCACCATTGTCTTTTATCAGGATGTGGGCTTCTACAGCAAATGTCAGTCAAGTATTTGCTCCTCTTGCCAGGGCCCGATATATTCAGCTGCACGAAAGTGGCTGAAACAGTCTGTGGCTGCTCTGGAAGCCAGAGCAGAAGTCAGAAACTCCATGCAGAGCACAGCCTATTTACATGTCTTCAAGAACCACGTGTGGCAGAGGAAAGGCTGTGAGACCATCAGGTCTCTCAGAAGGACAGATTCATTCGCAGCTCTCCACAAAGAGGCTCAGGAAGGAGTTTTGGTCCCTGACGTGTTCTCAGCCTCTCTAGCTTTCTGCCTGGCTTTGATTGCATTGATAGTTTTGGAGAGGAAGCCCAGATTATCTTCTCATTTATCCTTTCTGGTAGGGGTAGCAAAAGAGTATCTTGTGCCTTTCATTCTGCCTACATCACTGAGAGGGAACTGCCCTCAGACTGGCTTCCTAGGAACCTTAGGTGGAACCTGGCATGGCACAGCCAGGCATTTTGTTCCTTATGTATATTACTGTGGGAGCCCATGGCACAGACCAGGAACCTGTTGCACTGTGGAGTGAAAGCAACAAAATGAGGATCTCTTCACAGTGTGCTTTCTCCCATTCTGCTTTTCCTCCTTTGGGGGAAATCCCCACAGAGATCTCAAAGATACCTCGTGATCCACATTGAGTGTCTTCTTGAAAATTCTCAGTTCCCACAGTCTTAGACAGAAACTTGACAAAGGATGAGCCACTGGTATGCTGACAATGCTGCTGTCATGCCGACTGCTACCCCTACATCATAATTTTGTCCTACAACACTGACTTTAAGCTATAGCAGGCCTGGACTGTTGTGGTTGTGTGTTGTAAAGCACATTATGCTTATCTCTGCACGGGTCTAAAAAATAACAACCTACGTGGGGTGAAAAAAGAAAAAGGATTCCGTGGCTGTGTGTATCTTTATTGATACTTGTCAGCTATAAGGCAGGGAAAAACCAATAACTTCTGCATGGAGTACAGCATAGAATATATTCGAATTTGTATAATACATGATCCTAAAAAAAAATGACAGCAAACGAAATAGAGAACACCAGTGAAGATTTACTTGAAGATCATGAAGTCTTTGTTTTTAATTGTCTCTGTTGTCTTGAATCCGCTAGAGAAGTCCAAGTTATTGTTCCAAAATGATCTTAGTGTTAAGAGCTGGTGCGTGGGCAATAGGGAATAATTTATCTTTCTCAAGATGTGAATTTTGCTGCAGTTGCTTGTGCTGTTGTTTGGAGTCCTTTTAGCCAAATTTAGCATCGTTTACCTCGACCGCCCCACAGCTTTTCTGAGCCAGTCTGACAGGGAGGAAAAGGAAATGCTTTCACTTCAGAGCCTTTCAAAGCCTGGACAAAAGCTCACTTTCTGTTCTTCAGGTTTCCTATATATGGCTTTAGCCCCGAGATGAGGACCTGCTCGCTGTGCACCGTCTCCCACCCCCCATTTCCTGCCTGGGTTCATTAAATGCTGATTTGGAGTTGGCACACGCTCTTCTGATACAAAAGTAGTACTGTGTTCCAGGACCCATCAGAAAGTAGTGCATTATTATCTTTTACATTCCCTTCATATATATGTCTTCTCCCCATGCGTGGAAGGGATTTTTTTATCCCTTCTTAAATATCTCTGTGTGTTTAATAAAAAGAAACAGTGAAGCAAAGCCCTGTCAAAAACCCCTCAGCTCATTTGGGAGCAATCTGGCCCCGGGCTATATTCTTTAAAGCTAGTATCTGCAAATTGCTAATACTAAGCAAAGTGGAGTATAGGACATAACGAATTCGCCAAATCATTTTCCTATCTCTCATGCTTGTGCTTCAGCGTCATGTTTTTCAGGAGAGAATAGTTTTTTTTCACATGAGCAATGATGGTGGTTGTGATTAAATTAATGTGTATGTAGAAGCCTGCATATTTTCCATTTTTAACAGGAAAGTTACTTACTTCTTCTCTGCTGTATGAAGCCATCATAAAAGATGAGAAAAATCCTTGAGCTGCTGGTTGTTTTTTTTTTCTTCACCTAGAACCAAAGTTCTCAGTTCTATAGAGATACTTACAAGTCATGCCAAGGAATTAGGTAACCAGTCCTTGGGCTGCCTGTGATATCTTCTGTTGTTTAAACTAATGCTTTCTGTATCTTTCATACCTGTTTCCCACTTAGAATCATTTAAAGAGTAATACCAGTTCACTATTACTAGCATTAAAAATGATAAAAGAATAAGCCAAGTGATAGCAATGGGACTGAACAAGCTGTATTACTGTAACATCTCATTATTCCCAATTATGCTGCAGTTACATAAACAAAGTCATTTTCAGGCTAGTCTTTCCTGAAATCCACTCAAGTGAATTGCTCAAATTGGTATCAACTGATTCCCATCAAGATCAATGAGGTGGGCTCTGATGGCCTTCAGAGAAAATAGCTGTCTTTTTGTTTTCTTTGCAACAAAACACTCTTAAGTAATATATTTTCCCTTTCTCCAACTGGGAACTGATTGTTACTCATTCCAAAGTGCTAGATGTAGTAGAAGTGCAAAGATTTGTGGAGCAAAAAGGCTGTTAGTTACCAATTAGACCAATATCAGATGTATACTGGTTCTTAGCAGTTTTTAGATGAGTAGCCCAACCTACCAGCTGGCTGCCATGAAAACATGCTGTCCTGTTTTCCTTATCTACCACACTCCTGGCCATGTGTTCTTGTTTTTCTCTTGTCTCTGTACTCTGTATTATGGCTCCTTGATGAGATGATTTTGCCCACTGTAGGTGCAGGCATCTAACCTAGCAAAGCCCACCTCATTCAGCAGCTCTGTGGCTTTAGAGAGTTCCCAGTTCTTCAGGAAGGCGAGATACAGAATGGGTCCTATATGGGGTAGAATTAATCTGCTGTGGAGTCCTGGACCCCAGTGGGATGCTTGGTGTAGAGAAAGTTACCCACGTGCATTAATTATCTTGCTGAGTCAGTGTCTTGGTTTGTGGTTGAATTGCCACAAAGTAATAGACTGCATGAAGGTCTTTTCGATTATTTTGTGGTATAAATGGAGAGAAAAAAAAAAAAGTGAATTCTTAGGGGCTTGCATCTGCACAAGGAAGCAACACTGCAGCAAGCTGGTGAGTAAATGTTTAGCCTCAGATATTATTTGGCACTGGCTCCCCATGTGACGCTTCTTTTCCACATGGAGAAGCCTTTGGGTGATGAACAGAGTCAGCTTCAGCAGCAGATTAATTAAGCTGTGCAAAGGTGCTAATAACGTGCAGCAGAAAAGCTTCCAGGGCAGCTAATGCAAAACAGTTATTTTGAGAGTTATCCCCTCTATAGACCACTTCTAAGAAGCACTAGCTAAAGTATTAAACCAAGTAGTCATTTGAAACATAAGATAGATTAAGGCTTTTCAAGTGCCCTGCAAATACTAGGGCAACAATTTAATTTAAAAAAAAAAAAAGTTTGAAAAAATTTATTTTCACTTTTAGCTCACTTGTTAGCATTTCAGAGTTTAAAGAACTAAAATAATTTCTAAATAATCATAAATAAGTATGTTCATTACAGCAGTCTGCATGTGTGTATATATATATATATATATAGAGAGAGAGAGAGAGAGAGAGATTTATAACTTTAATCCACAGCTCTATCCTTGAGGCTTAACGTACTTAATTTTACCTTTTTAACTATGAGGAGACAGTTGACAATTGTGGATATGTTATTACTGCCTTCCTGTAGGAGTGCACTGACTCACATGGATTGCTGTTGTGATCCATACGTGTTGCAGACAACAGCAATTCAGCTTCATCCCTTCAGTGGGACCTTTACAGCCACACACCAGGTCAATGCCTCAGCTCCAAACGAGTATCAAAAAACCACTTAGCAGTTCTGCATTTTGTCCATGGGAGCAAACATCCTCAAATTGATTAAAGTTGTGTATTTAGTGCACTGAAACTGGAATTCTTACTGCCAGCCATCGAGTCCTAGCTGGTACCATGCTAGGAGCTAGCAGCATCTCATGGGAGGTGTTCAAGAAAGCCACAAACACTCTTCCAACCTTGGCTTTGTTTTTTATTGGGAGGTTTATTTTATAATTCATAAAACACTCCCCTCCACGCCTTTTCATTTTAAAGTTGATTTTTTTTCCATTTAGAAATTATCTTCATCTTTATCTTCTCAGGGATATCTTCTCAGATGGCTCATAAACTCAGACATTGACATCAAAGTCTGCTTTCTCTGCTTATGTGATTGATTCAGGTGCAGAATATGATGGGCATGTGGTAAAAATAGAAAGGCAGTTGTTGTGACCGAGCATTCACATTGAAGTGGAGTATTTCTCCAGTGAGTGTTGCAGAGGATTTCTATCACATTAGTCTGTCACGGGTGTGGAAATACCCTCCTAAATTTTAAGAGTATGGAATAGTATACATCATAAGTGCAAAAGGAGCGTGAGCACCTTTTCTTCCATACGTCATCGTACCTGGGTGAGATCTGAGGTGAAAGTAATCTCAGCCCATTGTTATTTTTGATATTTTCAGGTTTTAATTTTTTTATATTTTCACTGAAACCAACGGTCTTAATAATAATAGTAACTGATATTTAATACTGATAATTAACTGATAAACTGATAATTAAGATACTTAATAATAGTAGTAACTGATAAAAAGTACATTTCTTGTTATTATTGTTAAGGGTTTCCAGGGTTTTGCTAGACTGTGTATCTCGGTCTGAGGTGCGCTCAAGGCACTGCGGGTCACAGCAGCTCTCTGGCAGAGGTGAAGCCCCTTCACTCCCCTGTGAGCATTTCCAAAATCTCCATCCCCGAGGGAAGGAGTGGGACAGCAGGAAGGAGATGTGCCGTGGTACCTGCAGCTCAGGGACTGGAATTAGAAGTGTAGGATTGAGTTCCTGCCCCAAAGTGACAAAGGGTATAATGCTGAATTGAATGAAGATTTCATTTATTTGGTTTTTCTACTGACTCTTGCTCCTTCGTTGGGACTGGATTTAGGTCTCTGCATAAGAGAGAGAACTGATCTCAGTTTCCAGCTCTCTATTTTGAGATATTGCTCAGCCAAGCCTCAGTTCCAGAAAGGGAAATATAAACAAATTCTATTCCACAATTATCTTTCACTAGCTCTTAGCAGTCTCTTTGATAGAGGGTTTACTTAGAAGAACAGATAAATGAGTACATGAAACATTTTATCATGCTAAAAATATCAGAAAATAAAAGCACAGCAGAGCTTCATCTCTGGTCTTCATATGAAAAGACTGTGTCCATTTAGGAAACAAAGGTGGAACTTGCCCAAGGTGTATTAAATATAATCCTAGGTTTTCTGGGAATCAGTCCTACTTCTTCATTTTCAGAGCATATATTTTTCTGTGTAAATGTTCCTAGGACACTGTCATAAATCTAGTTGTTTGGTGTGTTACTCAGAAAACATTGAAGTTCTGGGCCTAAAATTGCTGACCAAGAAATGTTCTGCCAGCAAGGCTTGTCGTAATTTATATTTCTAAGAGAAATCAAAAGGCACCAGTGGAGGCTTCTCTCTATTTCTGTCATCAGACCATAATCCAATTATAAGGTTCCAAGTTCCAAGCAGTATTTCCATCCAAGTATTCACCTACAAGAGAGATAAAAATGATGTAGAATAAAAGTTGCATTCATCTCTAATTAATACTTATGAGAGTGACAAAAATTAATGGGTATCTTCAGAGTTGAAATAGGATGAGGAAAAATACTGGGATCCAAAGCTTTTCATCTCTCTTCCACTCTTTCCTAGTCTCCAATCTGAACTGGAGTTGTGTGAGGAGCATCAGGATGGCTGTGAAGGATTGGGCAGTAAGATCTCTGCCTCCAGACCCTCCTTGTATCAGATGAGGTCCTACAGGGAAAGTCAGTGGTGTCTGACAGAAAGCAGTAATTTGATTTGTAATCATTTATTTTCTTCTCTTCATTTCCAGCCTCGGAGCCCAATTTGAAGGTACGTTCACGGTTAAAACAGAAGGTGACAGAAAGGAGAAGCAGTCCCTTACTCAGGAGGAAGGATGGGAATGTTATCAGTTCATTCAAGAAGCGACTTTTCGAGGTGACAGGTAATTAAGAACGGAGAAATTCTGTATCAGCTGTGACTGCTCACAGAATAGTGGTGTTTTGAAATTGAAGCTGTTTGCTAAACAAAAGGGGTTATTTTTTTTTCTCCTGCTGAAAAGAAAGCCATATTAAATAAATGGTTCTGCATAATTAGCTTGTAATCGATAACTTTCTACCACTTACTAAAAAGTCATTGTTAATTTGAAAACCTTACTTTCAAACCAGCTTCGAAACCAATACTTTACAATAGCAAGTATGAGAACAAATAAATGGTAGACTTTTGGGGCAAGGGACATGAAAGGGGAAAACAAGATTAGTCTCTTCCCTTAATTTGTGTATTCTGTACACAGACAACATTCTGGGTCTTGCATCTCCCACTTCCCATCTCCCATGGAAATTGCAGATGCACTCAAACACCTATCTGGTGTTACTTAGGGTAACCAAGGACATTTTAGAAGCTTGCATTTGGCCCTATACCTCTGGTTTCTCTTGTTTGAAAATGTCAAGATTAGTTGGTTTTGACATAAGGGCTCAATAAGCTGTTCTGTTGTGAAGGAAGAGTTGAAAAGTTTAAATATTCAGGGGAATATTGTTGGTTATATCAGACAGCGAGTGTTCTTAATAATTGTAAAGGAATTTCTAGTATGTAAAAATACAGAATTATGCATATAGGGAGAGATTACAAGGAGAAAACCAACTGGTTTAGTCTGTTAATTCAGCCAACTGTTACTAGTCTGTCAGACATGTATGTGAATTCACTTGGTGGGTCAGAATTATGTCACACCAAGATGGAAATACAACACAACATGAACAAATTCCCATCATTGTCCCCATACATGCAATTGCCATACAGCTTTTCACAGTATGTCATGTGTAAAATGGGAACATGGATTTGAATATAAGTATGAAAGTAAATAGATAAGGTAATTTCCCTGTAGATTATTTCCAGAGTAGATTTTTTTACAGCTAATTTATTATTTTCATTTGCTGAAGCTCTTACAAGATCCTTGATATCCACTTCCTTAGTTTTAGCTGATTTATTTATATATTGTAAGAAATAAAGTGAAATACTTATCCCAGGAGGCTTTTTCTGCAGCCATTGAAAGAGCAAAACCCTGAAAATAAATATGTTCTCTTCTTAGCTCTGACAATAATTTCAAGTCTTACAGATTGCCATTATAATTATTAATATTGACTATATGTCATTTTGCATAATCAAAACTGCCCTGATCAAACATTTCTGGCTGACACCTTTTTCTCTTTTTTTTTTTAATTTTCCCATCCTTTCAACTGAAAATAGCCCTTTATTTAAATGTCTATTTATTAAAAAAGTGCTGTTGTAATTTTTTAAAAACTGAGAAAAAAGAATAAGTTTGGTTTTCTTCTCTTCTATGAAAACTAGTGAGAATACTGTGCAAGACCTTTCCCTGACCAGTTCTGACTATTTCTGACCCAGAATAGCTGGGTACAGATTCGCTTCAGTAAATCGAGATTATCTCAAGTAGGAAAGAGCAACAGGTCCGAGAAACAACTGGGAAATTTCCTAGTAAATTAAGTCAAAATGAAGATATATTTTTGCACGTGAAGTGAGGCAGAAAGAGCGAAGAAGCAAAGAGGCTATAGAGTTTACTGCCACATTTAGATATTAATTATTTTAACTTTTTGAGTATTTTAATTTGAAAACTCTCCTGTGAAATAGGCTTAACCTCTACTAATGCTGTGCTCTTCCGTCTTTAACCGTGTTAACTGTTTCCATTACATAATCTTCATTTATCTCAGTGTAAGATGAGAATAACTCAGTACAACAACACACGATGAGATCATCCTCTTCCTCGTTATCTTAGACAGAAAGCGAGAAATTTTAAATCAAGATAACACGAGGCCTTTCAAATGCTATTTGAAGATTTTTGTATGCTGTTAATCTTTCTTTATATTTGTACGAAAGACCTAGTGAAAGTGGTGAATTTTGCCACTATTACTTTCATATGTAATTATTAGAGCACAACGGGCTCAACCCTTTTCTAAACAGAAGGGGGATGGCAGTAGGCCTCATGAATTGACGACATGTTATCATGACCTTTGCAAGCCTGCTATCTCTGTCATTTTGATCTCTTACAGAGGCAGGACTCTGCAATTAAAAAGAATTCTTTTCTTTTTACTCATATAATAAGTTCTACGGCTGTATCTCTGCCTGATGTGGAGTATCATACCATCGTTGTGGGAAAAATAAGTAGTAAATTCTTCCTTTGTGAAGCAGACAGATCAGAAGGGGAAAGACAAAGAGTATCTTTCCTTGTTAGAACTGTAAAAGGAAAAACCAAAAGAAAGGGAGGGTGAATTAAAAATCTTTAACCTAAGTAGATAGCTCATTCATAACTGATAGACACTTTTCAACAGCAAGAAAGAGCCCTGTGCCATAAAGAGTATACAATTAGTCAAGATCACGTGTTCCTTTGCAGTGTGAAACTCATGTGTGCTTAATCTGTTTTTCAGAATCCTCAGTCAGTAGCAGCTCCCCCGGATCAGGTCCCAGTTCCCCCAGCAATGGTCCGACCAGCAGTATAACAGAAAACGACAGCTCAGTTTTGCCATCCAACATTCAAGCTGAGGTAAGAATCTGTCTCTTTATTGTATAGATAATTGCTCAGATTTCAGATCACTGGAGTAATTTAAAACTTCAATTTGATCATACTCACAAGCAGAGTAATTGCAGAAGATACCATTATCAGGGAGAGCAGGACACTGCAGGCTGATATCAACGTATGTCATGTATGGCATAAGTACATAGAGGACACACTTTGGTAACAAAAGTCCAAGCAAAAGCAGCAGTGATGCTGCTGGAAGAGTGGGAGGGAGGTGTGGAAGGAACTTGGAAGCATCTGCCTGGAGCATCTCTCCTATGAGGAAAGGCTGAGGGACTTGGGTCTTTTTAGTCTGGAGAAGAGAAGACTTAGGGGGGATGTGATCAATGCTTACAAATACTTAAAGGGAGGGTGTCAGGAGGACAGGGCTGGTCTTTTCTCAGTGGTGCCCAGTGACAAGACAAGAGGAAACGGGCAAAAACTTGAGTATAAGAAGTTTCACCTAAACATGAGGAGGAACTTCTTTCCTGTGAGAGTGGTAGAGCCCTGGAAGAGGCTGCCCAGAGAGGTGGTAGAGTCTCCTTCTCTGGAGACTTTCAGAACCCGCCTGGACAAGTTCGTGTGCAACGTGCTCTGGGTAGACCTGCTCTGGTGGGGGGTTGGACTAGATGATCTCCAGAGGTCCCTTCCAACTCCATATGATTCTGTGATTCTATGATCTGCATTGCAGAAAGTTGTCTTCTGGGATAACCTGCAGAGGTGCACAGTGATGAACGCTGATGAAGAACTTTCACATGCAAAAGTGATATAGGCATTGGTGACCCTAACACATAGGAGTTAAGGTGGTCCCAAGTTCAGATGGCTGCCGAAGTAGATTTTTTTCTAAATTACAGTATCAAAGTGAAGTTGCTAAATCCTTTTTGACATCTGCCTTTTATTTTACTGTACCTCAGTTTCTTTATCGGGGCAGTACTGACCAACACAACTGACATGTCAGGAGTCTTGGACACTTGCTTTGTGAAGTGAGATTGTACATAGAAGGAATCTTACCTACTCCTTATTTTGTTTCATACATACGTGCCTGTAACAACAGGAATGCAGATGGTAAATCGGTTGTGATAAACCTCATTTAGCATAGACGACATGCCCGAGTCATGCTTCCCATGGCAATATTGTAGAGGGGCAATAAACTAAAGCAACTGAGAATCAAGTTCCACAATATTCTGTATCCAGTGCTTAGAGCAATTTCTGCTTTGGTGGCAAATTTTTCTATTAATTGTTGGTTTACGCTGTTAGAAAAGTTGCGTAAGAAAATGTGATTTAACAGAGTTTTAGCTAATGGAGCTATTTCTCCAGGTCAGTGGCAGGACATTCACCTCAAAAAAACCTGGAATGGGTAGTTCAACCTCCAGCAGTGACTTTTCCCCATAATGAATTAATTGTGTGTGTGAACTATGATCCAGGGGGCAGGTGGGTGACCTCTGCACACTGATTAGTAGCCTCTCTCTGGCCCGTAACCGAAAAGAAAAAAAAAAAAAAAAATTGCATTGATGGCTAACATGTGGTCTTGCCTCATAGCCCCCCTGTATGTGATTGCAAAGAAATTTAAATGATGCAGAGTAAGATCCATCATTTGGATTAGATCAGATCCTAGTTTAGTGGCATTAAATGGTGTATTTTAAATTTGTGAATGTTTCAGATAGGAGTTTGTGTGGATGTTAGTGCTGTCTTAAACAGGAAATCTTGTCCAGTTGGATCTTGTATTGACTTGAGGATACTACAAAGTGTAAAGGGAATAATGTCTCGGACTGATATATGGTGCTTATTACTTTGCATGTTACAGTTTCTGGACCCTTGCCTGTAGCGTTGAACCACCGTCAGAAATGCAATCAGTCTGGTCAGGCTGGCAACCTCTGTTAAGGGAAATTTGGAAAGAACCAGCAGAGTTTATTCTGTTTATTAATAGAACACCACATTACATATCCTTTGCCATTACATGTGCTAGACATCAGATGTTGTAGCCCCGCCGTACAATCTCAGAGGCTCAAATGAGCCTAAAAAGTTCCTTCAGAAATTGGGCTCTGCGTGCTGGAGTCAGTCACTTAACGTGCTGGAAGTGTGCTGAGAAACCAAAAACTACGGATTTCCATTTCTGGATCCAGTCGGGGATTTCTTTACCTCTCTGGTTACTGGACTGTGGTCCTGTGGGCTTGAACGTTTTTCCATAAATCTCAACTTCAGTGCATTTTGATTTCAGTGGGATTTGCTTTGGTAGTTTAACAGCAGCCAAACCCCTACGTATCTCTTTTCTAGTTTAGCATTAGCTGCCAGCTCTCAAAGGCTAGATATCTAATCAATTTTTCATCAGATACACAGAGTACAGAAGTTTCTAATAATAGGATAAGTGTTCCAAAATCACCCAAAATATCGCTTGTTTTGCTGTAATCCTGCATGACTCACATTGCTGTTGTTTCATAATGGCTGTTGTGACATTTGCAGTAAGTGTTGTGCTCATATCTGAGTGGGTGGAAAGCCACGGTTTTCATGGCAGCAAATAAAACACTTTTTTGCTGGGGGAAAACAGGTTGCTATGACAGAGAGCCATTTACCAGTAAAACATGAGTCAATACCATAAATGATTACACTCTAGTGCACGGATAAAATTAGAGCATTATCAGAAATGAAACAGATTTTTAGAGTATTTTTGCCATATCCATTTGAATAGCGAGGTTTTTAAGTGGTTTACCCTCCGGAGCAGACAGTCTGGTGGGCAGATATTTACATTTTTTTGAATGAACAGAGGTGCACTGCAAGTGCTACATTTTTGCAGACAATCTTTTACCATCACAATTCCCTTCACGGTACTTTCAATACCATTTGTTAAAACACTGGTCTCGTTATAGGAAACTTGAAAGCTAAACTCAAGATTTTAATTGCACCTTCTAAATAAAATGCTGTTTTTATTAGGCTGGGTTGTCTCCAGTACCATCAAGGTTCACCGCAGTAGCTATTTGTCTCTTGTAGCTCAGTGGACACGCAAGCAGGATTGAGGCCCTGCACATGTCCCTGGACTTCAGAGGGACAACCTGCCTTAGTTTCCCTCAAATGATTCATTTTTAGGCATTCCCAGCCTGGTCAAAAGCCATTGAAGGCAATGGGAAGTTTCCAGTCGGTGTAAGCGGGCTTCGGATCATTTTCTTTCTTTCTTTTTGTGCTTTGGAGAGCAGGATTTCCTAGGATATCACCTGATTGTACAGGAGATAGAAGTGACGTGCGTTTAAACACGTCCTTGGTTTGTGCAACCCCACAGCACTGTGTTTCTAATACTCAGCTCCTCGAGGTGCTTTTTGCAAGTGGCTAGTGGCAAAATGTATAGCTTTCTGACCAGCAGGTCATGTTTCTTCAAGAGTCTGTGAAGAAAGTCTAATTAATGAAAAAAAAAAAAAAAAAAAAACCCAAAAAAACCCACCCCAAAAGCTTTAAGAAATAAGTGTGAGTAATTGTGAACATTCAAAGCTGTGACAACCTTACTGTAGCTCCATAATTGAGAAGTGTTAAAGCCAAACCATTTCCTCTTCCCTTCCTGATGTATAAATGTGCATATAGAGGAGCAGATATGAAATAGGTGTTCATAGGTTTCCCCTATGGGGACCTTCTTACCAGGTCCCCATAGCCCAACAGAAACACAACAACTAAATAGATTTACTTGCTGATCATCATGAGTTGGTACATTTAGTTATTGTATTCTGTTTTAAGAAAAAGGTTAGCTCTATCTTAACCATCAGGAGGCAGGATCCATGTTCCCAGTGAGTACATGTAGAGAGGAGCAAGGAGGGCACGTTGCTCTTTGGGGTAATTTAGATGCCAATCCCAACTGTAAAGTCTGCATGTGGGACAAGGACCGTGGCTTAGCCATGGTGCTGCCCAGTGACACTGCTGGCAGCTCCAGCTTGTGCCACCATCTCAAGGAATGGTCAGCTGTGGAAAAAGGGAAGCTGAAGGTGGGCCCGTGCAGTTGTGCCACAGCATATGCAGGACCTTCATCTACGCAGGTGGACTACTCAGCTTATTTTGGGAGATGAGGTTTAACTGGCGTTTTGGCTAGTATTACCTGAAAGTATTTTTAAAAGTCAGTTACCAACATGAAAATTACTGGTTATTATTTGCAGTATTGGAAATGGGATGGAAATACTCTTATGAATAAATCTGTGTTTTCGACATTAAACTCCCGTGGTACATAACGTGATTGATTCTGCCTCATGAAACAATCATGCCTGACCTGAATGTGGGAATGTGCTTTACTGCTGTACACCCTGGCACTGTTGTTTTAGTTAATTCAAATCTTAGAAGTTAATAGTGGTGTACTGAGAAGAGGAAATGTGCATTTTTGAAGTGGCTTTGTATAGATGCTACAATTGCTACAAATTTGATTATATTCCAGGAGGCATGTCAGAGCTGCCTCAGTGTCCTTTTTCAGTTAAATCTTTTTAGTCTCTCTGAATAATATCTCCATAGTCTTGACACACTTTTATTCATGGTCAAAAGTGGATGTTATCAAGGCAAGACACAGCCGGGAATTAATGTAATATACAAGTGAAGCTTTTTTGTTTCCTATGCTATCTGTTGACATTCCCTAGGTACCAAAAGAAAATGACAGAGATAGACTTCTACTGTTATTGTCTCAGTGATAGGTCGTATCTCCAAACAAACTGTATGAGGAAGGTTATGTTTTGGAATAACATCCTGTGTTTTTGTGCTTAACCACTTTTCATTGATGGTCTGAAGTTGCATTGTATTAGCACGAAGTATTTTACAGAGTTAATTGATATTCCAGGTTTGTCCAGGGGAAAATCTACAGCTCCCCACAACATGCTTGACAAGTTATTATATTTACTTTAGTCAAAGCCCGAGTGTGCAGTATCCCTCTTGGAGGTGGTCTATTATTGGAGTCCCATATGCTTTTTGTTTGGGAAGAAAGCAGTCACTGTGTCATACTGTTACACAGGGTATTCTTTTTCAAGGATGTTGGTCCCTTGGGGACCATATCATGCCAGAGTTCCTAAGTCTAATAAGACCTTTGTAGCTCTTATTGTGTTAAAGTTCTGGGAGGGAAGCAAGAGTTAAACAGAAAATGTAATTCAAGCGACTATACTAGACCACATGTTGAAAAACATGACTGTTAAAGCAGAAAGGCAAAGGCTTCAAAAAGATTCCTGTTGTGGTAATGCAACTTTTTATGTTTCTTCACAATGAATCTAGAATGGAAGGCAGAGGGTGATCTTTGTAGAATGTCTGGTTATACTTGACAGTAATTAAAAATACATCAGCAATTCCATGTCCTGGAAAGCTGTATCACAAGGATTCAAAAGAAGTGTTAAAGATTTTAACTTGAAGGGAGGGCTGTGAGGGGTATCCCACCATCAGAGCATGATAGGATGCTGGGGTGTTTTATATGCAGAGAAAGAGAGACAAAGTACATTTTTATAAATGGCAGATGTGGCAATCTGCCCCACTTTCTTTCCAAAATTCCCATGTGATAGAAGTAAATGATGTGCCTAAAACATCCCCATATCACACTCTGGGTAAGAAAATACACGGACTAGGTAGGAGACACGTTTTTTACAACAAACATTTTAGTAACCATAGTAAAGTAAACGTCTGCATTCATGACAGCTTTCATTCAGCTAGATGTAATCCTTAATTCATTGGCTGAGTTCCCGCTGAGATTCTAGCAAAGTGCAGTTGATGAGAAGAACTGATGTTGAGCTGGTGAGAAGTTTAACAGAAGAGATGGTCTAGGAATCCTCAAGATTTTGGTGTTGCATGGAAATTGGACTTACTGAACAAGGCATAATCCCAGACATGTATCGGTTGTTTTCTTAAGAAAAGAATTGTCAACAGCCTTTTCACAGGGATAGTACTTTTCCTTATCTGGAACCCCACTGGGATGCAAACCATTGCATGGTACATAACTGGCTTTCAATGCAGCAGGATAACGAGGATAAAGTAACCAAGATAAAAAGCATTTGCACATCTGTTGTCTTTCCCCTTTATTCCAGCAACTGGTTTCACAGCAACACCTGTTGGTACAGGATGAATCAGTGAACTTGTTGAGTCTGTACACGTCCCCTTCTCTGCCCAACATTACCTTAGGACTTCCAGCAGTACAACCTCAAATCAGTGTAAGTGACCAGCTTCAAGCCTTTCTATCTACTTTTGTTTCCAGAAAACTTACTTTCTGCCTATTCTGTTTTTTGGGTTTTTTTTTTCATTTTGGTATGTAAGTGATCCTGAGTAGGAAGCAGACACTTTCTTTGCATTGGGCAACATCTGAACATTTAAAGGTGTGACTTGAAAGCAACAATCACTCTTAATCACAAATAAACATGTGCCTCTGTAGCCCTTGGATCACCCCAACCCCAGGCAACGCTACAGGCTTGGGGATGAGTGGCTGGAAAACAGCCCAGCAGAGAAGGACCTGGGGTTGTTGGTGGACAGACAGAATATGAGCCAAGAGTGTGCCCAGGTGGTCAAGCAGGTCAACAGTGTCCGGGCTTGTATGAGGAACAGTGTGGCCAACAGGAGTAGGGAAATTACTGTCCCCCAGTACTTGTCACTGAAGGCCCCGTCTTGAGTGCTCTGTCATTTTGGGCCCCTCACTACAAGAAAGACATTGAGGTGCTGGAGCAGGTCCAGAGAAAGGCAACAAATCTGGTGAGGGGTCTGGAGCACAAGTCTTAAGAGGAGAGGCTGAGGGGAACTAGGGTTGTTCATCCTGGAGAAGAGGAGGCTGAGGGGAGACCTTGTCGCTCTCTACAACTCCCTGAAAGGAGAGTGGAAAGAGCTGAGGTCTGGTCTCTTCTCACAAGTAACAAGTGACAGGACAAGAGGAAACAGCCTCAAGTTGTGCTTGGGGAGGTTTAGATATTAGCAGAAATTTCTTCACCAAAATAGTTGTCAAGCATTGGAACAGGCTGCGCAGGGAAGTGGTTGAGTCACCATCCCTGGAGATACTTAAAAGACAGGTAGATGTGGTGCTGAAGGACATGGTTTAGTGGTGGACTTGGCAGTGTTAGGTTAAAGGTTGGACTCAATGATCCTAAAAGCCTCTTCTAACCCAAACGATTCTAGGATTCTATATGCCTTGCATTTATGTCTGCAAATCAGATAACGAATTTCAGACATGGCGAGAAGTATATGAGGAGGTCATTTAGTAGAAAAGTTCAAATTACAAGATCATCCCTACCTGGTAAAGTGCAGCAGCTGTCACTTTTTATGAGATTCGAGTAGCAAACTAAGCTGGGCTGGAGCATAGTATGGGAAGAACCTAGTATTCCTGCAGCTAGGTTTGTTATTTGAGGGGTGTGCTGTCAATCAGACAAATAAAATTGGTGAATGTGTGAACAATACTTAATATTTTACTGACAAGTTATTATATGTGCCCTTTCTTCAGTCTCCAGCAATCACCTTTATTTGGAGTTAAATGTTTAATTAATATGTGAAATGTATGAAAATGCAGAGATGGTATGTATGGGAAATCCAGGCTGATGGATAAGGATCTTTAGATCTAGACCACGTAACCTAGAGCTGAAATTTGAAATCAGTAAAATATCTTAAAATTTTACCATTTGTAAAAAGTTACCCTTTCTGATTTCCAGCAAAAAAGTGGTTCTATACAACAGTGTATAAATTCTGAAAAAAAAAAATAGCAATTTAAATTTCTTAGAACATGAATTGGTATCTTCTGTAAAAATTCTTGCAGTGTAAGTACCACTTTCCATGATGTAAAAAAAAAAACAACTATACATTCTACTATAGTTTGTAATAAGTGCTACTTAATGCCAGCACTACACTTAGTTTCAACTTAAAGTTTCATGTTATTTTATGGCTTTTTCAGTATATTTAATGTTCTCACTAATAATATATTGCTGCAATCCAGCATTTTAGCATCAGATATAAAACTTTGCAAAGAAAATTATGCAAGCTTTAAATCAGTTCTTGACAAGCCTTTCATGAGATATTTATAAGAAAATTATTGTTTTTAAGGGGTGGAAAAATTGCACTGATCATGAAAAGCAGTGCTTACTTTTCCAGATGATTTCATCAAAAAAATTCTTAGTTTTTTCACAAAAAATATAACTAGCTTCAAAGTAATTTTATAACATTAAAATGGAAATGAAAATATCTTAAATTTTCTCACTGAAATCATACGAGCTTTTGATGTGGCCAGCTAGCACCAAATATTACTTTTGGCATTAGAAAAAACAAAGGGGTTGATTTATGCGAGTAATGTTTATTTCTGTTACCAGAATAATCAGTTGCAAATTGCATGTAAAGTTTACTTTGGTGTTTGTTTTTCAGAGAAGGGTGTGAAGTAACCATACACCCAAAAAATATTAGTGAAAACTTTGGTTTGCCTCATTAGAATTTATGGAATTCAGATTAGTTCTTACCATGACATACCATAAGTGGTTATCTGCAAGCTCAACATGCTTATTTCTGTTAGGTTATTATTCTTGCGGTAAAAATTGTTAGTCTGCTTGAACTGCTCTTTGAAGAAATATTTATTTTAAACTAGACAATGAACAAAGAAGTATAAAGTAATTTGCAGTGGTGAAGGGCCAAAACAATAACTGTGCAATTTATAAGGGCACTTTAAAATGCTACACACATACACCAGCTCTGGATGATTCTGTAGATGAGAGTTTAACTATAAAAATTTACTTTGCAAAGGTGTAAAACTTACATTTGTGCTGTCCTTCAGGGAGTCAGGGACTGCTCCAGGAAAAGTAATAGCTTCCCACTACTACAGGTAATTACTTTGTTTTGCTGACTGGCTTGCTGTCTGATGGAAAGTTATGTGAAAAACCAAGCCTTGCCTATTCCAAACTCCATGGAAACTATTTCCTCTGATCCCCTTGTTTTCCTGTGCAGGAGGCTGTGGGAAGGTCTTTAGGAATTTTAAGGATAGGTCCTGTCTTTTCATTAATAATGTTCTAACTACTTGTTCCTTATGCTTTGGCTTTTATTACTGATTTTTTTTCCAAGTGGTTTCATTACTCAGTTTCTCACAGCGTTACATTTAACTGGCATGTTCTTCCTCCCTTTTCATCTCACAGTCAAAGCGTAAGATAGGGATGTTAACCTCTTCTGTATCTATTCAGAAAGTATGACAATAGACCATCTAATCAAGCAGAGATGCAAATGGCCAGCTCTCTGGAACTAGTAGTTACCAGTGCTCTTGTTCTTTGACAGGCTTCATCATCATTCAAAGAAAAGCAGAAGGGGGAGACACAGCCTCTCAGACAAGGAGTGGCCTTGGCTGGACAGTATGGAGGCAACATTCCTCCATCCTCCACTCATCCTCACGTTGCTTTGGAAGGGAAGCCAAACAGCAGCCACCAGGCTCTCTTGCAGCATCTGTTACTGAAAGAACAAATGAGACAGCAGAAACTTCTTGTGACTGGTAATGATCAAAGCTTTCGACGCAATGCTGGTTTGGGTTTTATAACATTGGTATTCACGTTAAACTAAATGTGGTCATACAGATACTATACATCCTGACCGTTGGGAAAAGTGGAAGGGTGGGAGAAAAAACTACAGCATCTTTGTTTTCCCCCTTCAGCGATTCTGCTCCAGTCTGTTAGTCTCAAAGAATTCAGTGATTACAGAAAAGAGAAAATGATTACTTCATCACATTCTTTTGCAGCTGCTGAACTTCCCAGCGTGGCGAGGCACGTGGTACATGTCCCAGTGCATCAGTGCTGATGCAGAGCTCTGCAATAGAGACCCCTCTTCTCACTGAGAGCTTTCTCTCCTATTAGAACTATTAGTTTGGGGTTCTTCACGCAGGAGTGAAATGTCCCTCTTTTGCAGGAGCGGTTCCTCTTCATCCACAGTCTCCTTTAGCAGCAAAGGAGAGGGTCTCACCTGGCATAAGAGCTGCCCACAAACTGCCTCGTCACAGGCCACTCAACAGAACCCAGTCAGCTCCTCTGCCTCAGAGCACTTTGGCCCAGCTGGTCATCCAGCAGCAACATCAACAGTTCTTGGAGAAGCAGAAACAGTACCAGCAGCAGATCCACATGAATAAGGTGAGTTCTCAAAAGCAAGGAATGTTCAATAAATGTCAAAGTGGAAAACTGATGCGGAAATTTAGGTTATTGGTGTCATGTGGTCATGGAGAGTGGACAGGTTCTTGCACGAGGATCTCGTTTATCCATAGTTGGTGTAAACATTTCTACAGATCTTCATTTTCAGCTTTCTGTAATGTGCTGCAAAGGTAATTTGCGGTTCTTGACATCAGTAAGAATACAATTCAACAAAATAGGGTTCAAAGTATCTTACAAATCTAAATTACAGGTGGTTTCCTGTTGAATGGTAAACGGTGCCTTAAAGATTACCAGCTTTCTATCCAGCTTTTTAGTGCACGCTGTTGAGCTTCAGCAATAATTCCATTCAGCTGCCTTTAAATTGTATTTTAAGCTTTCTCAGTGTGGACTAGCAATTGGAGTAAATACTTAAGTCACTGGAACTCAGTCAGCTGATTAAATTGATCTTTTTTGTGTAAGAAACTTATTAAGCATCTGGAGAGATTTTTAATCAGCTTTTATCAAACCAACTTTTTCGGTGTAAGTCAATACTAACATGAAAATTTGTTTTCTGTATGGTGATATAAAATGATGATACAAGGAGAAAGAGTGTGCAATTGCTAATATCAGATAGAGAGTTGAATTGTGCCCCTCTTTCCCTGTAGAGTAACACCTTATTCTGAGGGAGGAAAAAGAAGAAAAGGGAGCCTCCATTAATAAAAAAAGAGCAGCAGAATCTGAATAGATTTATCAGGAGCTAATGCTTCTACAAGAAATGTGATTCTGTTCCCTGCTCTAAAATGAAGATACGCAAACTATTAAATGCTTCTATCTAGAGAACTTTTTCCTACTCTTACTGCATAGCTTTCCAAAAGTTGTTTGCTGGAACTCCTCTAGTAATTCAAAGATATTAATCACGCATCTGTAGTTATCTTCTTTTGTTTGAAGGTTACTTAATAAATATATATAAGAGGGAATGGCCAAGAAAAAAATGATGAAAAGTGGGCATTAAGCCCTTTCACCTAAGAGAAAAGAAAAAAAAAATCCACCTTACTGGGTGAACTTCCCAGGGGGTACTGATTCTTTGGAATCTACTAAGAATTCCCAACAAAATTAGAAACAAACCTAGAGTTTAAGTACATAGTTTGTACAGTGGTTTGGTTATTAAATCTTGTCTTAATTAGGAAAAATGAAGACCAGAAAACTTCAAAGTTCAGAGCTGATCCTGGCATGTTAACCCCTCTCAGCTTGGGTGTTTTGATTACTCAACTAGGACTCCAGTTGGCTTTTCTTTGAGTATGCATTCCATATGTTTAATCAAGATGGCATATGTATATCTCGTAGCCTCAGGTTTTGAAAATATTTCACCTGCCCTCGGTTGTCTGAAGAGAAAAGAATTTGTTACCAGTAAAGCACTGAGTCTTTGTGCTGTTTGTGGGTATTCACTACAAACTGATCCGATCATGCACTCCTCACAAAGAACTCCACTAACATGTTTTTGTTAGATCATATGCTTATTGACATAAATTCTACCAGAGCACTTGGGGATACATGCTGTGGCGTATAGGCACATTTGTCCCGAATGTGAAAATTAAACTTGAGTCACATAAACATATTCGTGGTCACACAGGACTAGGAAGGCATTGCACCTCACAAGAACCGGGCTGGATAAGGAAGTAAAAAGACCAGTGGGTTTGGGAGAATGCTTATTTTAGTAACATTTCATTTTCTGACTCAAACTGTAATGAAAATATACGTTAAGGAGAATAATTCCCTCTCATACTTGAAATACTTTCATTCTCACATGGTTATTTGTGATAAAGAGATAAAACAATTCCTTCTGTTAAAACAGAATTAACCGAGTTTTTGTGTTTAGGCTATACATATATGTATACACTAGAAATTTAAGTTTATTTTGGGCCTTTTGCTGCCTTGAACCACCATAACCTGCTTCGTTTGCCCCAGTAGCTTCTCAGTCTCTTTATCCCTGTTCCCAGAGTAGCCAACTTTCATCAGGAGCACAGTAACTCATCAGAGCAGCAAAAACCTCAGGAGGAATAGGACCATGTGGCAGCCACAGCAGCAGTGGCTTTTCTGAGAATGTGGGTTGTTTATTAGATTTTACAGTTTGCAGCATCTGGGTTCTTCTACAGCAGCATTCTCAGAAGAACTATTCTGGCGAATAGTACCAAAAGTGTCAGTGCTCTAATCAAGTTTCTGTTCCTCAGAAAGGCAGGGGGCTTTTTTACATACTTAAAAGAAAAAACCCGATTTTAAAAAACTGGAATTTAAGGGGAGCCCATACAAAAAACAGTGAGAAAGGATCAAATCAGGGAGTGGCTTGAGTACTGAATTTAAAATTATATTCTTTAACCCTTTAACTAAAAGGTTCAGACTGAAGATGCTGTGCCTGAATAAGGTTTTTGAAGTCTCCTAGCATGGTGGAATATACTTTGTTCATTCTTAAAACTTGCCTCTATTTACATTGAAGTTATTTGCTCATCCTATAATGTGCATGGCTTTACAATCACATTTAAACTCTGCAAAGCAGATTAATTTGAACCTTAAAACAGCCAATATTCTAGGTCATGTAGCAAATCAATCCAGTACCTTCTCATTTCTTAGGACAAGTTTGGGCCTGTATCAAGTGAATACATGCACTTGTTATTTTGCATTGTTCTGTCTCTTCTGTTTATAGGCTGTATAATGAAATCTACACAGAGGTATAATTCCCTCTATTTCAGTCATTTTGTAGGGTTCTTTTTAATAAGGAATACTCAAATATTCTCTAGATTTTTTTGATGAGAAACACCAGAAACATTTTAAACTGTCAAGACTATGAAATGCCAGTTGATCGAGAGCTTAGAACAAGTTAATACCTTCTTTTCTTTTCCATTTCTCTTTCCTTTTTTCCTTATGTTTTAGACTTAAAGTACTTAAGGCTTTAATAAATTTCAACTGAACCCAGTATTTGAAAGTTTGCCCTGAGCTGAGATTATATGGCATGTGTCAGCACTCCCTGAAAAAAGTTTTTGGTCAGATCTTTTTGGCGGACAGATGGGTGAATCTTACTGTAACAACAAAAAGAGGAAGAGAGCAACCCACCCCATTGATCTTGTATTTATTTTGTATTAAAAAGCCATTTCTTTTCTTTGAGAAAAGAATATACTTCAGCAGCAAGCCAGTGCTGCTGTGAGGGTGATAACAAGCAAAATCTCACATAGGTCAGAGGTAAAGAATTCCCCTGGATCATTTCCATTCTGAAAAGAAACAAATCATTGCCAAGGGGTGTGCCTCTGTCCTTAATAACAAAGAGAAGATCCCCTATGGATTATTTCTGGTCAGCTGTCAGATGCCAGGCTTTTGATGTGGGAAAGGGTATACGCCTCCACTGAAGTCTGACATTTATACCTGTGGGATCTAGCACGCTGACCTCCTGAACACATTCTACAAATGTTGACATCCCATCCAAAAGTGGGTAGAAACCTTCGTCCCAGCTTTCTGGTGAAAAAAATAATAATGAATGTGCAGTAACCTGAACTCCGCTTGTCTTAGGGAAGATCTGCTTTGCTGTTGTCAGCTTTAATATACTTCTGTCCAAATGACAGCTGATTTTCTCATAAGGCTCTTTCATCACCATTGCAGATCTTCATTCTGCTCAATAAAGGGAGTCCAAAGTCTGAAACCCCCAGTTAATATTATTGCAATTGGGTACCAAAAGACCACTACCATGATAAAACCCTTAAAATCTTGATGTTATTTGTGTATCTCTGTATCTGGAAAGCTTTGACCCTGCCCCTTGGAGAAAAAAGGCTGCTTTTGATGTAACTAGTGTAAGTGCAAAGCCCCTAGCAGAAGTGTGCATTCAAGAAAATCTCAGATATCGTAGTGTGAAGAGTATGTGAACAAGGCCCCCACTTTTAAATGTTATTTTTGTCATGTTTGATGAATAAAGGCCTGTCTCTGCTGAAGCTAAGTTTACACTGTCTTCACTTGCCCCAGGTTTTTATTTTCCCAATGTGGGAACCTTATGTATGTTCTTAAGACAAGGTATTCATAGCATTTTGACAGTTGCCCTCCTCTATTTGGAGTAGTAAGGGTTAAAACTGCAGTTGGCAGTGTGCACTAAAGTATGGGAGTAGTATGGATAATGTTAAAGCTTAGATATGGAATACCTGGATTTCAGTTTTCATTACAGGCTTTTAATTGGTTTAATGCATCTTTGTACAGGGAACCAGTGATTGGGCAAGACCATGATGTAAAAAATCCATGATGAAAAACGTATAGGAAGTGAACATTCACTAGTGCTTTGGATGGTGATCGTAATTGACCAATACTTGTTACTAAAAAATGAGAAATAATATGGAAGTTTCTGTTGATTTATTGATGGAAAAAATAGAAAGTTTATTTGTTGTCAGTGGGAATATTGAAAAGATACAGTTAACCACATATTAATCATTCACTTCTCTGAATAATATTTAATGAAATACATAAGACTGGATCAGGTTCAGCTGGAGTAAATTAATCTAGTTTCAGTACAGCTGACAACATACGTGGCTGGTCAAAGTAATCTCGTTGGCGTAGGAGAGAAGGAGGAAAAGTGTGTTCCATAAGTATAGACGTGAGGCCTTAGAAACAACTGCCATCTATTTAAAATGAATAATTGATTAAGGAAAGAAACGTATGGTGGTTGTTGCAGGATTTTGTTCTTTGTGTCTTTGTAAAGACATTTTATTTGAAACATTGTATTTTGCAAAAGTTTATCATTACAAAGGAAAAACAGAGGCAGGGGCTGCAACTGAAGGACCTGTAAAATGGTCTGTTGCAAGGTCCAGATTATTTTAGTCTTCCGTTTTTTGGTACAAGCCAGCAGGTTAGATAGTGTTTGATGTCTTTTTTTGCTTGCACTATTGCAGTCATGCAATAGAGTTGATGTCTGTAAATGCTTCCTGTCCTGCTGCCACTATTTACTTTGGCTCATGCATATCCTTTACAGTTTAATTTCCTGAAAATAAAAGGAAAACAAATATAGGTTACATTAGCAGAAATCTTTTTTTTTTGAGCAACTCCTTTAGTTGGAATAGTGAATAACAGTAAAGTGTACTGGTTAAAGACCAGTCTGTAAAATTAATTTATTAGTGAAATAAGCCATGGGTTTACTATTTTTAAATGTGGTCTTATTAAAATTCATATTAAGTGATCACTTTTTCAAAATAAAAAATAAACATTAAAATTAAGAGAAAGTCCTGACATACCTACAGATAAATTCAGAAAAAATATGATGATTGGAGGTTTAAAATGAAAGGTTTAAACACTAAGTGTAAGCAGAAGTATCCAGCTGCAGAGTGAAAGGGTTTGAGCAGTGTTTTCCTTCAGGACTCATTTTCTGCTGTGTAATCCAGCTTTAGATAAAGAAGATAGAAATATTGACTCTAAACTGCTATCTTTGCCTGTCTCCAGATACCTAATTTTCCATGGGTAGTACCTGGAGATACAATAAGATGTTTCTGACTTAGGAGAACTGAACTGTCTCCTGGAAATGCTACTAATGTGGTTACTGGAATAAGATGGGGCCAAGCTGCCTTTAAAAAAACTCTTTGGTAAATGTGAAGGTGTGGTGGTGATAGAGACACAGCAGTCAGCTGTGGCTTAGCAGAGTGGTTTTCAGGTTTTGGGTTGTTCCCCCCTGCCATCCACTCATTTGTAACGTGCTCCATCATAGGAGAGGACACGACCATAGTGCCTCAGAACCCCTTGCCTGGGGTTTAGTTAAAGTCGTAGTGTAAGGGATGTTTTTATGAAGATTTTGTAGTAAAGATGCTAATATGAATGCACTTTGTAAATTCTACTGTATAAAAAGGCTTGCATTTCCCAGGGTTATAGTAAATTTAATTTGTTTAACTCCTCCTGTTGCCAAAGTCTGGGGCAAATCGCCTGCTGGCTTCCACGGGGTGAGAGCAGGCCCCAAACCAGGGACACCACAAATTTAAATGCACATAAATACCCCTCTAGACCCCATGCCCCCCTGACATGCTCTTGCATCACTCCCCTGATTGCAAGCAAAAAGTGTTTGAAGGTGTTCCCTGTATGGATTCTATACTGCAGGCCATCACGTGGTGCCTCAGAAGGCTCAGCAGCTTTCTGTGCCACGCAGCAGCGTGAGGAAGAACGAGCCTGACATAAAAGTGAAAAAGCATGAAAGAAAAGACAGCAGTAATGAGCTAAATATGCGTTTTTAACTTTGCTGTGGACGTGCAAGCCTTTTCCCTTGGCTTCCCCTCCAGAGTAACCCACCTGATGTCAAGTAAGTGGCACCTGGAATGGTTTACAGATGGCTCAGCCACTCTCGGGGCTGTATGTGATTATCTGTCACGCAGATGTTCCAGCTCGTATTTGCTTGTGAGCAGCCCACCAAGCCCCCAGCCCTGCCTTTCTTTTCCTGCTTGAGGAGTCGGAGAGGGCTAGCTAAGGTCTGGAGAGGCCTCTACCCAAGCTGAACACACGTAGTTAGCTCCGGTGCCTTCTTGCTCAGCGTTGTCTTCTGAGAAACAACTGGAAAAAATTTGTGGGTTTGATCTGAGAAATTTTCCAGATGCTGCTTAATAAAAGGGGACGCTCTGGGTTCGTTGCAGTAGGAAGGATTCCCCGGCTTAGAGCGTGCCACCTGCAGCATGCAGGATACACGTGGTGTGATTTACTACAGTAATGAAAAGGGATATTTTGTTTGCTTCTTTTTCGTAAGCCATTAAACTCCCATTACGCCCCAAAAATGAAGGTTGCCTGTGACCGAAGCCTGTAGGTTTCCACTGTGGAATTTGTTTCTCCACTGATGTGGGGCTTAGGCATCAGAGCGTCAACTGGAACCATACAAACAGATCTTTCAGCCCTTCTTGTTGACTTTGTGGGAGTTCCTGAATCCAGCTGTAGCCTCTTGATCATAGTTGACATGACAACCCTGCCCTTCACCAGGGTGGCATTTTTCTCTATGCATTTCCAAGCAGAATGAACCTAGACCATCCATGGTTTGTGACAAAATAGCCGTACTGAAGCCATGCAGTAGCTCAGCCTATAGCACTAACTAAAACTCAGTTGGAAAGACTGGATAGATATTGGGAGGAGGAACAAGAGGGAAGGATGTTTTATGGTAAAAGATGTGTATTTTCCCCTCTCAGTATATTTGACCTTGGTGATACAAGTCAGTATTTGGTTGAAATCAAGTAGGCCAGTTGGATAAATGCTAATTACTCAGTTGACCCTGCAGATGCTTTCTCACGTGTCTGATTTGAGTCTCTTACAACAAAACAGGGATTTATTTTTTTTTTAATGGTGTAAAAGCAGTATTGTCTGTGTAGGTGTGTTACAGCATCACTGCTGGAACAGGGATACCTGTGACACACACAACAGCTTTAGTCTTTCCAGTCATGGGCAGAAAGTCTTGTAGTGTGGCATCTTTGTGTCACAGGAGACGTGACTGACACCAGCTCTTTGTCGCCTCTCCTTTGCCAACTTTAATTAAGAGAGAAGCTTGTGTGAATATTTACTTATAACAAAATATTAACCAGATTACTAATTTTATTACAGTTTAGAGCTCCTTTATAAATTTATGTTGTGGAAAATGAGCTGTAATATATTTAAATAAATGTCTGCTTTTATATTTGAAGAGTATGAAGAGAGACTAATTTCTTTTGATTACCAGCTGTAACAGATGTGTCATGTTTTAGGTATTCTGCTTTATTTTTAGTTTGGTATTACTGTGTAGCACTCTACAGACACAGCGTTTTCTACTGGGGAGTAAGAAGGGACTTTTTGCTTAGGAACTTTGGTTCTTTTTTCCCTGTACTTAAACATTTTAGCGACGTGTAGCTCCCTGGGTTTGCCGCGGAAGCTTTATTTTTTTGTCGGTGCAGATCTAGTAGCTCTCGGCGTTTGGCGTGGGTGAAAGGAGTCAATAACTGTTCCACCTCTTTCTCATTCCAGATGCTCTCTAAGTCCATTGAGCAGCTCAAGCAGCCTGGCAGCCACCTGGAGGAAGCTGAGGAAGAGCTTCACAGCGATCACTCCATGCAGGAGGAGCGAGGTCCCGGCGGCGTTAGGGCTGAGAGCAGCGGAGCCGGCGTGGATGAGAGAATAGGACAGCAGGTGGGGGCTGTGAAAGTCAAAGAGGAGCCACCGGACAGTGATGAGGATGTTCAAACCCAGCAAATGGAATCTGGGGAGCAAGCTGCTTTTATGCAACAGGTAATAGGCAAAGATTTAGCTCCAGGATTTGTAATTAAGGTTATTATCTGAACATCACGTGCATTTTCGAGGCTTTGATAAGCTTTTGTGTTTTGATTCACTGATCTAGCAAATCCTGATTTACTGTTCAAAGAGTCTAACAAAGGCAGAAGTGTTGTATGCACACTTGAAAACATAGTGAAGCTCATCCTTATGGCCACTAATTGAGAAAATACCTGTTGCAGTCAATTATGCTACATAAATCTCTGCGTAATAGCTGATAGACTTTGTATTAGCCCAGGATTGCATTACATCGCTTAGTGCTAGTGAAAGAGAACTCCTATCTCCTAGCTTGTTGAGATCAGCAATTGCTGGAATTAGTTTCCAGACCTGATTGATGAAACGTTCTTCTTCTCTGACTTTGACTTTGAATCCTCTGACTTTTGCTTTCAGCTGTCTGTATATACTGTATTATACTGTAGTCTTGAACACTGTTAACGTTAGGATATTTTTTTTTGTTCCCCAGTGGACAGGTACTGACTGCTCTATTGGTGGTCCCAGGCTGGTGTATAAAGTATAATTTAGGGAGGAATTAGAAGGTGGATGTAAAGAGGCAAGGCACTGTTTAAAAATTGCATTGTTTTCTTTTTTTTTTTTTTTGCGCTGCTTAGTTAATTGTTCACTCTGTCTTATTTGACGACCCCGTCCACAGAGAGAGAGACATCCTTACGTGAAGCAGATGCAAGTACTGGTGAGAACCAAAAACGCAGCGTTAGGTTCCAGTGGGTTATGAGGGTATTTCAGGAAAAGCACAGAGCTGGTATCACCATCCTCTGATTGAGAGCAAATCACTCAGTTGTGGTTTTTTGGTTGGGTTTTTGTTGGTTTTTGTTTTTTTTTTTAAATAAAGGCTAATCGTAGACAATATCACATAACCTTTACCGCCAGGTCTCACAGACAAAGCCCCGAGTGATGCCAGGTTGGGGCTGTGGGCCAGCGTGTCCCCCTCCCCAGGGCTGGTGGCAAGTGCCCGTGCGTGGCTGCAGCCGCGGCCCTTCCCCTCGCCCCAAGAGCGGGCTGGAGGCAGTGGAAGGCCCTGTTTATATAAGTCACTGCTTTTGTCAGGTCCCTGCTGTTTCTCCTGCAGAAAAGTGATTCTGGGAGGCGAGGGGGGGGCAGGAAATGCCTTATGGAAACAGGAAGCCCAAGTGATTCATGTGCTGAGGAATGCAGGGCTGGGGGGGGGAGGGGGGGACGGGGCAGGGCTCCCTCTGTTTTTAAAGGCACTCTATGAATTGATTTATTGTCAAAGAAAATAACAAAGCGAGTAGGGAAATTGTTAAGGAAGCTTTCCAGTGAAACATTTCCTTCATATTCCCTTTTGATATGTTTACCTTGTTTTATAGGTTTACTTTTGTTAAGCTAGTTAAAGATTCATTGTATTAAGATCCCCTTTAATATGGATAATCCCAAACTGACCTGGAATCCTTGTCAGGTTTTTTTTTCTATTAAAAATATTTATATTTCTAAAGCTGAGGTATTTTAAGGTGCAGTATCCTGTTTCAAAAAAGATAGCTGTTTTGCCAAATGTAGAAATTGTTCTAAAATATGTTATTAGCATGTGTTGTTTACATTATGCTCTAATACTATTAAATCTCTTCTAAAACATTGCAATTTCTAAAGATACATTATCCTTTTTCCTAGAAGGTCTCCAAACAAATGACTAAATAGTTGCTATAAAATGAAAGGCCTCCTGAAATATAAAGATCATCGTAGATAGGAAAGATTTATTAATTGAGAAAATATAGGTGATGTTTATGTGGGCTTCATATTTGAACAGAAATCTTTCTCCACTTTGGATGAAAAAAATCACATTCAAAGAGTGAAGCATAAAAAATCCGAAATTATATGGTTTTCCCATGATCTATAATTTTAATTTTCTTTGAAACCTAACTTCAGCCTCACCAAAAAGGGATAGTGCATCTTTTAAAATACATTTTATTTGGGGAGAAACTTGCAATTGAGAAGACTTTTGTACAATATCACTTCAAAGACATGTATTCACAAAGGACAAAAGATATTTTTGTAATGTCATTCAGGTGAGAAACCCCAATACATTAGTGGACTTTAATTTCAGAATCTTTCAAATTTGGATAAAATTAAAATAGAGAAACTACCTGGAACCAGTGAAAAGGAAAACTGGGTTTAAACAACCACATTTCTAATTGATAATTGTCTCTTACATTTTAAATCTACTGTATTTATTATAATTTACACCCTTAGAGGTGATCTCTTGTTTTGTGTTGTAAATATATTCTGTTTGTATGTTCCCTTTTTTTGCCTTCTGATATAAGTCTCTTCCTTTCTCAAATAAAGTTTTTTTTTAAAAGATCCCCTTTCAGATATCTGACTTTGTGTAAAGTTGATAACTTAGTTGCGCTTTGGCTTTGTATAAAGAAATATGTTCACCACACGTTGTTGAAACAATTCAGACTTTCAGGAGCAAGGTTTTTGTTACACGATTCTTACAATGATTACACAAAGTCTTTCTTTTTTTTCTTTTTTTTTTGGTCTCTCATTTAATCCTACATCTGGCATTATAAGTTTTGGTGAATGTGGAAGTGGTATTGATGCATGCTCGTTTTCTCACCATGGCATCTGTTGTGAACACGTGTCATACGTTGTGCCATATAGGAAAGGTAAAGGTGAATCCCAGTTTCTTGGCTCCTAATTATCCAAAATTCAGCAGAACCACAATAATTTCCATGCAACTTTTAAAAATCTGCTTAGAACCCAAACGGTTTTGATCTGAAACTGACCTTTGCAACACTAGAGCCCACCTGTAAAAACGCTGGGGAGGAGGGAACCCGCAGATCCTGCAGACATTGAAGCAGTTGTGTAAGAGTCAATCCTGCCTTAGGAACACCAAAGCTTCCATCAAGATGTTAAATGCTTTACTGGTCTGTGATATTTCCTGGACCTTGTCTCAGATCTACAGAGAGAAATAGTTTATACTGAAAAACCTGTCTCTGTTGCTAAAGTGCCAAAAGAGTTGAGAGAGATAACCATTGCATTCTGGCTCTTCTAACTTTTCATCTAAATTACAAAGGCTTTTAACAACTTTGGTTCTGGAATAATTTTAACTAAAAAAAAAAAAAAAATGCTCTCAGCAACATAACTATATAAGAATACATATTTCCGTAAATCAAATCTAATTATTTTCAGTTATATAACAGCAAAGTAATGTCTCATTTAGTCATGAACAAAAAAGTATTAGATTAAAAAGTCAGGTTTTAGGTTAGAAAACTTAAGTAGCACAAACAGTACAGCATTTATACTGCTTGCCCTATTGATTATTACGTATTTAGAATTTTGTGCTGCTTTCAGCAGGGGTTTCATTGAGATGCTTTTTGTTTAAATAGTCATATCAGAATTAGAAGAGCAGCCATAAATTTTTTCAATTTACAGCATTCCTGTTTTGGAGGCTACACCTATGATTTTTTTCTAAATTGTTTGTTTACTGTACATCAAAGCACCTGTAATGAAGAAAGCAATCAGAATGCAATACAATTCACAATTCCTTTTCCAGGAATGATGTACATCTCTTTCTTCTTCCTTTTTTTTTTTTTTTCTTTTTGGAACAACAGATGTTTATTCTGTCCTGCTCTCCAAAAAATAAAGCCAGTGGAGCTGCCAATTTAGAAGTAATTACTACTAAATGAGGGAAAATGCTTCAGAATATTTATATACTCAAGACAGACACGCATTACTGGAATGTAGATACTGTAACATTAGCTTTTTTTTTTAATCACCTCCTGGCATTAACAAAACAGGATTAAAAGCTGAATGCTTCAGCAAAGCAGGAGCACTCCAGGCACTACCACCACTCATCCTTTCTATTCAGCAATTTGTTTGTCCACTATCTTCATTCCATCTTCATTATCATCAGGATCACTAAAATTTACTCCATATTACTTAAGCCAACTATATATACCCTGTTTTTATCTTCACTGGCATTCTGAGGTAAAAAAAATAAAAAGATCTATAAACATTAGTCTCAAGCACCAATCTAAAAATGTTTACTTATTTCTCCCCTGCTATGAACACTTCACAATTTGCAGCCAAAATTAGCTAAGCCAAGTTAATTTCCTTATTGTACTCTGTCCCACTAGCAGCATGTCCTACTTATCCACTTAAGAGATGTTTGTTTGCTTTTCATTGATTTGTTTAGTTTCTGATTTCCTTATGCAGTTCCCATCATCTGGGTGGTAGCGGGGCTTCTGTACCTCGTTTCTCAGTGGAGAAATACAAGTTTAGAACATCATATCCTGAATTCCTGCTCAGGCAAATGGACAAAGAGCATCCTGGATAAAATTATCCTCGCTATTGCTCTAGTGCAATCCCAGTCATTTTTGTGGAATTTTACCATGCTGTTAGGTAGATGCTGTGCTTCAGAATTTGGTAGACTTTCTGCTTCATAATCGTTTGTTGAAGTTTTTTTCTCTTTTAACTCAGCCTAATTTGGAATTAGCTTTAAAGATAAAGGTTGCAGTTGGCCCAAACTGCAGAGGAAATCCAGGAAAGGCTGGGTTTCTCGGCCAAACTCACACCCTCACACAGACAGGCAGGACTGGGAAGGGGCATCCCTCAGGCACGTCCTGGTTTCTGGTACCAATTTGCTGAGCTCTCCTGTCACACACCTTGTGCTGATTTTGCTTCTGGCCCATAACTCATCCAGGATAACATCTCTGGCTGGCTGGGGGTACACACAGCTATTGGAGACACCCCCACCCCAAGGGTTGCTTCAGCAGCAGCTGAGAGCTAAAAGGGTAGTAGCTTGGTAACCCTAAATCACTCCAGCAATGTCTAGTTCTCTGTAATGACTATGAGGACCTTAAGCACTAGAGGTACTTACTTTTAAGTGATTCAGTGCATTAATTCGCTGATTCAATGAGATGCTTTGAGTCTGGCTGTGCAGCCTTCATGGCAGTGGTTGTACTTCACATTTCCATCATTGCCTTGAAGTGACTCTATTGACTCGTAACAGCCCATGGTCCTGAGATACAAGGGAGGTTGGTTGGAGGCTACGCTGCTAAAAGTACCCCTCTGCACACTTGGTCCTTCCAAGGTGGTACCATGTTACAACATTTTTGGCCTTGAGAAGTGCTGTGAAGAGCAGGAGAAATGGAAATGTAAGTTTTGAACAATGTTAGACTTACAAATAGATCTTCCACCTCCCCCCTCTCCTCCCTCAATTTTTCATTCTTCTGCACGAGGAGAAGCTCCACCTGAATACTCAGCCAACCTTATGTCATCTTTACTCTTACGGCCCTTTCCATCTGTATTGACTTTTTAACTAGTCTTTAGAAACGTAGGTTTTTATGAAATGGTACAGGAAGAATAGCTTTTCTTTTTATACCACTTCTATGTGAAAGTGCACAGTAATGAGAATATTTACAGGTAATTTTTCTTTCCTAGTTGGGTTTGAAAAATGATGCACTTTTTCAGAAAAGTATCAAATCTACTTTCTTAATAATCGCCAAGGAGATTATTATTTTTGTTTTTCTCTCCTGTTGTAAACTTTCAGTTACAGAAGCTAGTAAGACTTGTTTTCTTGCAAAATTAAATCAAGAACTGAATTATCTGACCAACGATATAGCATTACAAAATAGCAAAATTACTTAATTTCACTAATACTGACACAGAATAATATTGGGAGTGCATTTCTTTTTTCTTTCTTTTTTTTTTAATCTAGGGGTTTTTTTTCTTTTTTTTCCTCCTTCAGATATTTAGGCTATAGCACCTCCATACGTCTGTCTCTGCTCCCTTTTGTTAGAGAAAGCAGCGTGTGAGGAGACCACTGGGGCAACACTAGGCAAAAATAGTTA
>BJBW01004243.1:128965-142319 GCA_004320125.1 Scolopax mira
GTCTGTCTCTCTGTCAGACACACGTGTGTGTGCGCACACACAAGTTCACATTCTCCTACTTTAAAATGTGAGTGAGTGAATGCACACCTCAGTATACTGCTGGCTAAACCTTTATAAAGCTCTGTTGCCTAATGTCCTGCAGGGGCAGCTCTGCCCGATTGCCTCCAAGACATAGGTGCTCAAATGCAGAAAGCAGCACATAATCTGTCCCCTCTCACCTTCTGGCCTGTGACCTCTGGGTCCCCAGGAGACCCAGGAGGTCTTTCTGTTCATGCTGAGGAAATATAGGCAGCAAAGGGTCTTGTGAAAATCACAGCCATGAGATTGCAGCAAGACAGCAATGGCAAGGGCTTGAGAAGGGTTTGCTCAGGTTCTCTACAAAGCAGCTGCGAAACAGGCTGAGTTGGGGTTGTTCAGCCTGGAGAAGAGACGGCTCCGGGGAGACCTTAGAGTCCTGTCAGGCACTGGAAGGGGCCGCAGGAGAGATGGGAAGGACTCTTTATCAGGGAGTGGAGTGATAGGATGAGGGGTAATTTAGATTTATATTAGCTACTAGAAAGAAATTTTTTGCTGTGAGGGTGGTGAGACCCTGGAACAGGTTGCCCAGAGAAGCTGTGGCTGCTCCATCCCTGGAGGGGTTCAAGGCCAGGCTGGATGGGGCTTGGAGCAACCTGGTCTGGTGGGAGGTGTCCTTGCCATGGCAGGGGGGTTGTAGCTAAGATGATAGACTCTAAGGTCCCTTCCAACTCAAACCAGTCTATGATTCTATGAAAAATGGAGAATTCAGTCTCCGGCTCTTACCTTAGTCTTTTCCTTTTGCTCGCACCAAAAAGGGTGATAGTTTTTCAGTGGCAGCTCACAAATTATTAAAGCAGATCTCCGTTATCAAACGGGCCTAGAAGGAGCACAGGACAGAAACTGGGCAATGCTCTCCATCTGTGTGCAGAGAGACAGCTTCCAAAACCAGCTGCTTCTAAGGCTTGCTCTCCTCCATCTTCCTCTCCTGAAAAAAATAAGTTGAAGAGTTTCTACACACCAGATATCATGCCTTCATCACTCAGCTGCCTGAATGCACAGGGGGACAGGTGGTGATCAGGTCTCCCTCGTTTGTCACACATTTTGATCTGGTTTGAGACCTTGCCTTAGGACATCAAAGGCTCCCAAGCCCAGCAGACATCTTACTTTTTTCATAGAACTTTCTGGTTCTCGCCCTTTACCCACATTTGTACACATCTTCTGTCATAGTTGCCCATTAGTTTCTGTATAGATTTTAGTTTTCTTAAGTTGCTGCAGAGAGCTTCAAAGCTTCTCCATTAGTGTTTTTGACAAAAAAATAAAAATAGCAGCACTGAATGCAGGTGCCATCACCACAGGCTCAGTCCAGGGACACCTCATTGAATAGCTCTGGTTTGGCTACTTCTGCAGGTATTTAGGCCTTCCTAAGGATGCTAATGATTTCAGTTAAAATACATGCATCATCATACCTTTGAGCTACGTAGGTGAGTTTTGTCATAAGAATCTCCATCCCTTCTCAGGCAGACTCTAAGAACACAAACACAGGCAGCGCGGGGCCAGGAAGAATAAAAGGGAGAGGAACAAGATTCGTTCCTGCAGCAAGAGGTTGTGGATGAGCACGGGGGCTCTTACTCATCCGTGTGGGGGCTGTTACTTACTCTTGTTGATGGATGATGCACTAACCAGGCAGGCTGCTCTTTTTTCAAAGTTCTTCTCTGAAGAGCCGGATTTCAGTTCATTACTTTCAAGTTAGGAATTTTTATATGTCACTATTATCATGGCTTGGACCTTCCTGTAGAAGAGGTAATCCTTCCTTTCACCTTCCTGGACCTTTCCCTATAGCTTTTAAGGAAAAAAAAAAAAAGATTCAAAGTACATAAACGGTTTCATTTTCAAGTTCTGCTTCCATGCGAGAACCTGTAATTTGGTCAGAAGCTCCATCAGGGATGAGCAGACCAGGACACGCTGAAGCCCATGCTTGTTCCCAGCTGTGTCTGGGTCCACCTTGGTGAGCAATCCAGTAGCCACACTCTCAAACCTTGTGCTCTTTCATTGGCAAGTGGTTCCTGCAGCCATTGGCCACTGAGATGCTTTGAAGCTGTGATTCAGTTGGCATCAAGCACGTTCAGTCAAAGAGGCAGCAGGTTCCATCTGGTGGGACGCCGTACCCACAGGAGCACAGCATTTGTGAAGCCGCTGTCACCAAAGGAGCTGCAAGTAGTCACCACAGAGAGACAGGTTCATAACAGAGTTTCCTTCATAGATTTTGTTTTCAGTAGCCGGTCCTAGAGGCCATGACTAAGTAGATCAACTAAGCCTGAAAGGATCCTTTCAGGGAACAGAAGAGTTCCGATAGTTAATTGTTGTTTAAAAAAAAAAAAAGACCGTTGCCAGCTCTTACCAACATGAGCCATTGGTTTTTCTGTCGTTGTTCTCTCCTTTAATTATTTTTACAGACACTGTTAAACACAAGTTTTCCTGATTCAGTAATGGAGTAATGGAGATTAGTTAGTAAAGAAAGTATTCAAAGGAATAGAAGAAAAATGCCCCGATTCCAAATTCTCCCATCCTGGCTACACCTTGAATCTCACTTCAATAGCTTGAGAAATACTATCACCACTAAAGATTGAGCCAAGAGTATCAATATTCTGTCATCTTTGTTCCACTACTTCTTAAAGATAAATTGGCCTTTTTTTCCAGCTGTAAGCTTGTACTTTGATTTCATTGAATTGTTATCAATTACTAAACTTAGTACAGTACTTCAGTGCTAGACCTGAAATCAGAAGCACTGAAGTTTTTGTTCCTTCTTTCTGAACATTCTGAGCCAAGGAAATAGATAAAGTAAACATGGAATATCTAAAATTTTTATGAAATTAATCAGTATATAAATTCACCAGAAAATGGCGAGATGCATTTTTAATTTACTTTCATGGACACATTTTCGTGTGATGAGATGGCTTTTCCCAGATTCTTAGTTCTGTTCATGCTAAGAGCATTTTGAAGAATTTATCATTTATAGGAAATGTTCCTGTGTGTCATCTCCTAAAGAATCTCGAGGACTGGACATTGAAATCAGTGATCTCACTGATTAATAGCTCCTTCCAAACTGACCTGCAGCCTTTTCCTTATTGTGCAAACCCATAACAAACCAGAAATACCTGTGATTTCATTTGGCATCATCAGCCACTGAAAGATGAGTCAGAAGCAGATCAGCAAGTGTTCTAGTTGATCTTAATAGTGCAGCAACAAGTACGTTCAAGGATGACAAGATGATTCCTCTGACTAGCAATTCTTCTGATCATATTATGGCACGGATAAACATGCTGCCTTTTCTAAAAACTGGCCATGAAAACAATGAAATTTGAGTTCCTATTGCTGCGGAAAACAGAAGGGAAACAAAAATTCATTTTTAATATGCGTTTGGAGGGCCTGTCTGTTGCAAAAGACTGTCAGAAATATGTTAGGATTTCAGCTTGTAGGACACTGAAGATGTTTCTCTTAACATTACTGGGAGGATTTTGGTCTTTTCCTCTGAATCAGAGCATCAGCACTACCCTGCAGTGTAAACCCAGTAAGGCTTCCCGAATGTTCACATGCTCAGAGCATTTTGAGCTGCACCTTTAAAAATAAATAAATAAGGAATTAACTTGTTTGGCATTTCAGGCCAGAGACCAAAGCCACGGAGCCCGGTGAGGAACTACTATATATTCCCTTTAACTTTATTTTTGTGGGCATCATGCATTTTTAAAATGGTTATACGTTTCCCCCAACCAACATGATATAAAAGATTTACTGTTACAGTTTGTGTGTGGCCAGGCAACAGCATATGGAAAACATGTTTCCTGCTATTTAATTTAATTACTCTAATCACGTGCCAGCCCCGGGCATGTCATTCTGGACCTCTGAGGCTCTTTGTCTGTCAAAGAGATGGACAATATCTTGGCTTTGTTTAGTTGCTCTGCAGGCTGCAGATAAAACCACTGAAATACTGACTGTTTGTTTAACCAAAACTTTGCATTTTAACCATTTGGCTTTGATTTTTTGTTTTACAAGAAAAGATGACATTTTGGCCTTGGTGAGCTGAAAAGGAAATATTAGGGATATGAAGAAGAACTGTCACTTTCGGGGCTTAATAGATGAAAAAGAATACTCTAGCCTTCTGGTCAGAAATCAGCTTTGTTAGCAGAAACTTAAGACATGTATCGCTGTTATTTTAGAGTTGCCTGTTAGCAAGGGCAGCTGGAAAAGTCCGGTTTATAACTGCTCCATTCTAATAGGGTTAGCTCTTCATTCAGCAGTTTCAGTAGATTTTAGTTTCCTTAATTTTGATAGATGAAACTGTAATGGTGAAACTAATCACGATTCCATAGCGACTTAATTGTACCAATAATCTTGCATCCTGGTATAAGTTAGCTTTTATGTTAACGCCCTTAAAATAACTTTTTTTATATAAGAAATACTTAAAAATAGCAGTTTTAAGTCTTTTGACAAAAATTTAAGAGCAGGTAGGCAGATTACAGTACTTCATTCATATTACAAACCCCAAATCTACAGAGAAATTAATCACACACTTAGCTTTAAGTATGTGCTTAACGCCACCACTTCCTTCACTTGTGAGGAAGTGCTCAAGTCCATGTTTTCCTGCGCCCAGAAGTGATATTAAAGGGTACTTTAGACTATATGGGGACATAATTTCTAACAATCATGCTGTCAAAAAAGGAAAGACTAAGAACCAGCTTTTATTGAAATTAGTTCCATCTTCTAAAGAATTACTAGACATGGAATAGACTTGTCTATTCTTACATTTTTGGAAACTGAATGAACTTCAGTCACTGTAAGTTTCAACAGTAAATTAATCTACTTCTTTATATGGTAGGGTGCCAGTGTCCTGCCAGAGTAGTTTTCAAGCTGCACGGTGTGGGAGAGGGTGAGCATAAGGTCTATGAATATGCTTTCAAGAGGTCTGCACGGTCAGAGGAAAACATTGGACAGGATGGGATGCAAAAAAGGAAAGTGTCCCTCTGAGCAGAGTTCACGTATTTCTGGTATTTCAATGTATGGTTCTCCAATTGGATTTTTTTCCCCCTCCGTTTTCTAGCTGAATCAGTAAGATATGAAGAAATAAAAATTATTTCCTCTAAATTGTACAGTACAGCAATGCAAGAATGAAAAATGTTGTTAGTGTATGCTGAATTACAGCTCCTGTCCCATTTAGCTTTGAGCCAACCACTAGATGACACTACTTCCCCCTCACTTAACAGGTGTGGGTATACGCTCCCATCTTTCTACATACCAGTTCATATATTTACATGCTTCTCGGCCAAAGAACTTTAAAAAGAACATAGTACAGGAAATGCCTTCACCATGATACATTTTGGTGAATTTTGTGTTTTGTGTATATACACAAAGGCATTTAGGTATGTGCATGAAGGTGTACACAAGCAGTACGCATGTGCCTTTTCACGATTTATAAAAAATATGTATTATAAGTCACTCTGTGAGTCTTCAGGGTGCTGTAACTCACCAAGTGTTGATGACAGCTCTATTAAAAGAAACCAGAGGAACTCCAAGAAAAACTCGATAGGCTGGAGGTTGTGGAGAACATTCCCCTTGTCCCCTACCTCCCCTATGCCCTCAATTAAAAAAAAAAAAAAAATGGATACTATATTGGCTTCTGTAGTGTGATTCTGGAAAGACTAGGCGTAGGGAAAAATATCACGCTGCACTGTTCAAGTCCAAAAATGACAAACAGTGAGGAGGAGGAGAAAGACAGAGAAGGGTTGTCCTGCATATCCATAAGGCAGCTGCCGCTGCTGTGGTTTTTAAATTAGGAACAATGAACTTTCCAGAAGGGTGTGTGGAAAGAATCCCATGTTTCTAAAAGGCTGATTTTCAGAAATCCAGAAGCTCCAGATTACTTGAAAAACAGCTCCTCTGAAGTTATATTTAAATTGCGCACACAAGGTCACGAGGGTGTAGGACTGGAGTAATAGCACCTTCCAATACATTTTTATTTTTGCCTATATCAACAAATATCTCCCTTTTTAAAGATTTGTCTCAGTGATTTTATAGAACACATTGGTTCTATATATGAGCTATAACTGTAGCACACAGGTTGTGTGATATACTTCATTTAAAGAGTATTTTGAATGGCCATACTAAACATAGCTTTAAAATCTGTCTGTCATCTCCTAGTGCAAAGGCCCTACCCACAGCCAAAGCAAAATTAACAATTAATTTTTGGTCTAGTGATTTAAATTTAAAATATTAAAAGTCTTCTTCGCTTTGCACATGCTATTATCCTGATCCCCCACGGCTGTGGCAATGAGGGTTGGGTAAACCCCAGTCCTCCATCACATCAGTGCATTAGGTCCTCTGTCCTGCTGTGGAGGGGGAGCTGGGAGACCCTCCTCGCCTTGGCGGGATGCTCTGCCCTGTTTACATTTCACATTCCACCCCAACCCATTATTTTAGCATTACTTCTTCTGTTTTACTGCAAAGAGCTGGTACTGAAATGTAGTAAAGCTTTACAGTCATGTAGTGCGAACTCCATAGATCGTCAGTTTTAAACCAAATTAGCGAGCAAGGCATTTCTGCTTATAAGCTATTTTTGATGCATCATTTGTCATAAAATACAAGCACAATTGCTGATTTATAGTTCAAGAACTATACCTTAACATTACCTTAACATAACTCAAGAACATTACCTTAACAACATCAGTTTTGCTGTATCTATATGACAATTAATGTAATGTTTCCCATAGTTCCATGGAATATTTAGAAATTGTACTTACAGGTAAAATCTATCCCTTTCACAACTGAATTCCTCCAGGCTGCAGCAGTGTAAAGTCCTTAGTACCTATAAAAGAGCATACACAGAGTGACATATTTGCAAAATTATGTTTTCAAGTCATTTGTCATCAAAAGGAGATAGTTTTATCTGTTTGCAACCAACAACTTAACAAGGTCCATGTAGTAACTGAGATTTTTCTCAGCAGTTTAAGGGTGCCCAAGTGCCCAGAAACATCTATGGCTGGAATCAAGGCTACCTAAATTACCACCATAAGCAATGTAATCAAAATCAAAGGTATAGTTTTATCCTGTGCATGTGTTATTTGGACAGGTTAATTTATTGGGGATTATGGATCTGAGGAGAAAAGACATCTAATTTTAAACATAAAGTAAGAGAAAGGATGAGAAATAACATGTTAGCCAGAGGTTTTGCCTGTTTATTAAAATGCTGTCTTGTGTTTAATCTAAACAAGTGTAATTACTTTTTCAGACTGTGATTTCCTCTGCAAATCTTGTGCTCTAATATTTCATTTAGACAGGACATTTATGTGATTTGCTTCTTTTTCACCAATTTCCTACAGTTTCTTAAATTTGTCAGTAAACTCACTTGAGCCTCCCTCCAGAGACTGGGTAGGAAGGGAAAAAGCTCTGTGCTCTATTCGTGGCTAAGCAGGAGATCTGGGAAGGTTAGATAGGACAGACCAAAGCAGCTTCTCTTCAGACCCGAATCTGGGACTTGCTGTGGTAAGAACACTCTGTTGATGTGTAAACTGCATGAGTAAGGACAAGTTTCCTGCTCAGTCTGATTGTAAAAGCACACAGTCTTCAAAGCTTGCATTGCTTTTGAAGGGAAAGCCATTTAAAAAAAAAAAAAAAAAAAGTTGGTTTAAGTCACTTTTGTTCTCCACTTCTGACAAAAAGACTTCAAGTTATACCAAGGCCAGAAACGCAGTCCTTTGGGGGTAGCCTCTTCCCTTTCTCAGGAGGAAAGCAGCCTGGCTATACCTGCTACGCTTGTGGAAAAGAAATTATCACTTCATGGTGTTTCACTCTCGCCCTGCAGCAACGGGCTTCTTGTTAGCTGGATCTGAGATGGCAGCAGGAAAAAAAATAATAATTTGCAAGGCAGCAAAACCAGCTCAGAATACAAAGCGCTTGAGCAACCAAACGGATGCAAACCAAATCCAGAGAGTGGAAAGTAACAGATGCAGCTCTGCACAGCGCTGGAGATGGAGAAAAAGTATTTAGAAGCAAATGCTTCAAAAGTCCTCCCCCCTCTCACTCCCACGTATTGCTGAAGCATTTTGGAGCAATGCAAATGGTGACAGGGGTAAGAAGCAGCCAAATGCAGCCTTTGGGGTGAAGCTGCCTTCACGTCTACCTGGGACACACATCTGCCTTTGGGCAAGTGCTGTTCAGATGATCATTTTAAGTGCCTTGCTGTACTAAGAGCTGCTTCTGTACTAAACCTTGTCACAGACTATGTCAAACTATCAATTCCCATGCATGGTATGGAGCAGCGCTGTTCCAAATGTGTTTTAAAGTGAGCATATACAAGTGGAGAATAAAAACATTTTCTTTTTAAGAAGGAGCAAAGAAAAAAAAAAAAAGTATCTTTCCATGCATAGCTCTTCAGGCATTTTATAGCAAGGAGCAGTTACGAGGAGTTACTGCTGCCCCACACCTTCAACAGCACCAAGAATTCCTTTTAGGCTAATCTGAAGACAAAACCATTCAGTATGTCCTCAAACCAGGACATAAACAAAGCCCTATGACAACACAATGAGATCTTGATGGTGATAAATACAGATTTTATCTGTAAATTTTAAATCTACATTTTACTTAAGGCAGCAATGATGAGGTCCTTCCTTACATCACCCTCATATGTGGTGATGCTTCCAGCAAATGGTAAGGTACATTTCTGAGTTCACAAGGAACGCAAGAGACCACACAGCAAAAGAAAGGAAAAAAACCAAACAAACCACAACAAACAACAAAGCAAAAAAGAAAAAAAAACAACAACACAAGAGACAGGGTAACAAAAAAAAAAAAAAGAAAAAAGCATCAGCAGATACAAAAAAGAAACAGCTTCAATCTTCCTAGAAGGAAGCTCCTGAATTTTGAGAACTAAAAGATGGAGCTACATGAAACTATCTCCGTGAAATGTGTTATACCTACAGAACACTCCCTTTGTAGCAGCTGATCATTTTACTAAAATCATTGTAATAGCCAGTTTTATGTGCTTGAGGTAGCGAGTAGTGTCCAAGGCAAAAGATTTATAGTTTGCTCCGGGTATAATGGTATGAGAGGAACTGGCTGCCAAACAGGACTGTGATTTGAAGAGGGCGCCTTTGGTTTGGTAGGTGGTGTATTTGTTCTGTGGCTGGAGTTCACTAGAAGTTGTTTGATGCACTGGCCAAGGATAACTATCTTGGGAGAGGGAGAAACTCAAATCCTCCAAGTTTCAAGGAAAGAGCAGAATGAAATACTTGGGTATGTGGAAAAAAAGAAGATGACAAACTCCGTGGCGACATGAAGTAGATCAAGTCATGGGGCACTTTGTGGTTTATCACTTTAAAAAAAAAAAAAGATTTATTGACCCCCAAATCATGGTAATTTTTAGTATTAAATGGACCTCTTTTGAAGACTAAGCTGCTTGAGAAAAGGAGACAGTAGTTTTGGACCAGAGCCCTCAGCCTTAGAAATAACACTGCTGGTTTGGCTCTGCTTCTAATATTGTTGCCTAGTTTTAAAGCTTTTCAGCAGGACTTCGCTCCAGTCTGGTGACCAGCATGAATCACCGTGGAGTAGATTAACACAGTGTTTTCCCAAGTGTCTAATCTCATTTTAGGATCAGAATACAAACAGCAGCAAAACATCCTTAAGACCCAAGGAGCCCTTGGAGCAAGCCCGCAATTCGGCCCCGGTCAGCGTTTGCGTTAACTGGGGCCCCGCAGCATCCCTGGGAGCATCCAGAATTCTTAGAAAGTCCCAACGCTTCTCCTCTGACCTAAAGCTTTACCTTCACACGCTGAGTGCAGCTCTTGGCCTGCCTGTGAGAATGGTGTTATAACATCTTATCCCCTAAATCCCTCCTGCTGAGTGGATTCTTCCTTTCAAGCTCGCTTTTTATTGCTAGAGGGAGAGTTTTTGGAGGAGCCGTGTCTGTATTCCTTGTCTTTCGCTTGATGGGTTTTTTTCCTGCTATTTTAACTAACACTCCTAAAATCAAGGGAGATCTTTGCACTTTTGAACCAGCTTCAGCCCTTCCAAGAGGCAGTGGCTGAGAGACACTGATTGGAAGTTTGCTGAACTGTCTGCGTACCTCTACAAGGAGGAGACTGGGCTGGTCAAATGCAGATTAAGGTCTTTTCAAGTTGTTAACCCGAAAATTCCTTTATTGTTGTTGGATTTGGCATTTTGACATCAAGAGATTGATCAATATAATTTAAAAAAAATAAAATAAAATAAGTCTGTGTCTCATGTATGAAGATTAGGAAGTATAAATAGAATTAGGAATCACTTATTGCTCCCTTTCCAAGTCACTGAGGCCAGAAGGAATGTGTGCAAGAAGGGAAAACGGTAAAAGATGAGACTAGGAACAAGAAAGCATGTGTAGAAATGAAGAAGGACAAGTTAGGCATTGGGCATGCTTCGGCCCAGTTCAGGTCATTGACTATCACAATATGTACAGACTTCTGTGAATTAATTTCAAGTAAAACCTCCAAAGTGCTCAGGCACCTAGTTTGAAGATGTGAGTAAGTGGGCAGCTTCCTTGCAGGAAGGAAGTAATGTAAGAGTGTTCTCTGTTATCTAATGAAAACATTTGCTTATTTACTTATGTATGCAAAGCCAACAACAAAAAAGAGCTCACGTGTAGGAGGAGCCTGAATAACTAATGGTGGAGACAGCAGACAGTCCCCTCAGGAGGCAGGAGATGTGTCACAAAGTCACTTTATATATTCTCAGCATTATCACATACTTCTCTCTGTGGTAAAGGATGATAAGTTTGTCTAGACAAAGCAGCAACAACAAAATTTGTATGCAAAATTCCTAGTTTTCTAAATTAAATGGCTGAAGTTCCCTTAGAAAAATATAATCTGAAAAATTACTAACAATATCTTGACGTGTTACAAATTAAAATAAGTACACATTTTTGCATGTCACTCCACTCCTTTTTCGTGTTACAGTTAGGTCAGAACTAAAAAAAAAATAAAAAAAATACAGGGACTGCAGTAAGTACCATAATATAAAATTATATGTTGATTTTTCCATGGGCTATTAATATCTTGTTACTGTGAGACCGTACTGGTTGGTGGTTTCTGGCTTAGTGGTGTTTGGCTTGTAGGTAAAGGAAAAAAAGAAAAAAAAAAATAGAACAAGACCACCTCTGACATGAATACTGACCTCCAACTGCTATTTTATGTAACTTATTTTTGGTTATTTCCACATCTTCACCTTTAATTGAAATTAAATAGTGTTATATCTTAGCATGCATACATTTTTGTGCATGCTCAAATAATATATGCAGAAATACTTTTATCTTGCTTTACAAGTTTCACTAGCATCAAGATCAAGACTCTCTTAACTTCTGGATCCTGGGTGGAATTCCAAGGGACATTCCAGTGGGTAATAGAGTAGAAGATGTAAAAATGCCAGTAAGGGGGAGAGAAGAATTTTTTTCCCTTGCAATCAGTCACAGGAGAGGGTGGGAAACACAGTGTGGGAGTGGTGCCTAATGCCTTCTCCTAGGGCAATGCCTTTTAGAAGCTCCTAACCTGCTTTCCTTCTCCCTTGGAAGGGGAAGGAATCCTTTCCAAGCATTCCTAAATATCTAACAACAAAGTGGTGAAGAAGTTCCATTTTTATCTCTAAGACAAACGCGAATTTCCCTTTGCTTGTGAAATGACTCAAAATTAGGACACTGCAAATGTTACCACAGAGCTTGTAAAGGTTAGTGGTATTTAGTTATTGATATAAAAAAAAAAACCAAACACCTCAGCGAGGGACTGCTTTTGGAGGGGGCTGCTAATGCAATCCAGAACCTTTCGCCTTTGGGTCACTGGATCAAATCTCTCTCTTGCGGATAGTCACCAAAGTTTGCTACAATTTAAGTTTTCAGTGCCCTATATAAATTAAATCTGTAGAAATTAGAGATGGAAAAGACCTGTTACAGCTTATGCCCCTACCACTACAGAGTTGTTCTCTCTAGCGTATTTCCCCATTACAGATTTTTCCAGTTCCTACTAGGTTCTGTCCACCCTGCAGAGCAAAGCAGCTGGTATTAATTGGTATAGGAGTTTAACTGGGTCCTCGTGAACTCCCCACGCTGGCTCCGGAGCTGCAGGAGGGATTTGCAGACACCCCTCTGCCTCCACAGGGGGCACTGAGCAGGCAGCAGCCCAGGGAGCACCCCTCACCCCCCTCAACTGCTGCCTGGGATGGGGGAGCAAGCAAGAGTCCCAGCTCCTTCCCACCCTGTGCAAAATATCTTATAATACAGGGGGATTACTGAATCTCATTTTCACTGCCTCACTTATCCCCCTTTAAAGTCCTACCAATGTCCCTTCCATAACCAAACAGCTGCAGGTCATAGTTCTAAATTGTAGGTCTGATGCATTAGTTCGGGTAGCTAAAGGGAAGGCCAGATATTAGTTCAGACATTGATACGGGCTAAAGTTTTCCCAAAGTTTGGAAGAGATTTGGAAGCTTGCTTGGGGCTTCTTTTTGATTTAAATGAAAAGGTTTGAACCCTATTATCTTTTACAACTTCCATTTGCAAGTAATTAACTACGTTGCAGAATGCCTGTTTTTAAGTGCTAGGAGCTGCATACTGACAATATTAAAGTTACTCTTGTAAGGTATTTAATGTCTACTACTGGCTACAGTGCGACAGGGACACACGGGCTTCGTAGGCTTAAAAATAAATGAATAAATAAAGCGGTGAAAAAAACACACACCATCAAAAAACAAACCAGTAAGTGAGGCACATTTCAAAGTAGCATAAACATGTAATAATTAAACCAGTTCTCAGCTCTAGAAAGGAGTCCGAGTGAGGATACTTTAACTTACAGAGCCTCAAGGTGCAAGTTACAACATGGAGACAGAGTAGTGGGATTTCCCCAGCACTTCTAATTTTGGCCACGTGTGCCTGTCCCACAGACTTTATAATCCAACGCTTCCTGCTAAAAAATGCCAGAAAGGCAAAGACAGCCTTCAAATGACCAGAGTATTTTTCAGAAAGAAAACTGAACTTTGTTGCTGTTGCTCCCTGGGACACACCAAAACCTGAACTGCCAGAGAGGGTGGTGGGACCTTGGCTGGCCCCTGGCAAGTGCTGCTCGAGGAGCAGAGGTGGCTGCTGGGCCACAGCCCACGGCTCCCAGGTAGCCCATCTCTCCAACAACTTCTGCTAAGTTACTGGAGTTAACTTATTTCTGATATTCATAGTGCCAAAATTTCAGCTGTTGAAAAATTCAAGAGATCATAAAGGCAGATCCTTTGGGCTTCGGAAACATTATAATCAGGTGGTTAAAAAAAAAAAAAA
>BJBW01004243.1:142413-336127 GCA_004320125.1 Scolopax mira
AAATATCTTTTTAAACACAGATTTAGAGAATGAAATTAAGGGTTATAAACTAGTAGCCAACAAAAGCAAGAAAGGCTGGAATGTTGGTAACCAATTGCAAGCACAGGATCCAAGCAAAACATCTTGAATTGCTAGTACTGTAATAAATTACAGTTTTCACTTTTGTATTCTGCAAGTGAAAACAGCACTAAGTCAAGCTTGAGAGAAGGAGAGTAAAGGATGACCTTTGTAATTCACCCGCACCCATTACAAGTAGAGGAACTTCAACATGGAATGGTAAAAAATGAAAATACAACGCCCATCATTGTGTGAAGGGACAGATCCTGCTCCCATAAAATGGGGTTCCTGTGTCTTCGAAGAGTTAATTGTCAGGTAGCAATAGATGAAAGCCAAACCAGGCTCTGGGATGGTCTGCTATGGTGGCTGTTATCTCATTTTCTTCGATGGATTAATTTTCCCCTCTTTAACTTTAATTAGATAAAAGTCGAGGGGCGGGAGGTGGCCCTGGAGTGCTCAAAGGGCAAGAAGTGGTCAAGAGCTGGTTTCTCTCAAACTTTGATTAGCCTATTTGATAAGTGATACTAAGCACCCCAATTGGTTAATGAATGAGGGGTTCCCGTGAGGTAAGTGGCTGGGAAATTTAGCCTCCCCCACAAGGACAGCAAATATGTAAACTTCTGTCCTTCAGTTAGGTGTCTACTGTGGTTAGGAGTAAGGGTGATTTATATCCTATCTGGGTCCTGGAGTGTATCTGCATTGATTGACTCCCTTGATCTTGACATCAGTCACTTGGGCTTTCAGAGAAAGGGGGAACGTAGGAGATAATGAAAGCTACATTAAAGAAGACCTTAACATTTATGTAAACGTTATTCTATCTTCAAAGGCCGAACTATCTTTCAACAGAAAGGAGATTTATTTCCTACTTGAAAATATTAGGAAGAAAATGTTGCAATATCTTTAATATCAAAACTCTAGCTTTGGTGTTGGTCTCAGCCTTTGAGTTTTGTCTCTTATTTCTTGACTAAATTGCATCATCTTTGAAAATTTTACTGCCTGCTGCTTGCAAACACTGACGCAAACACACTATCTCTTGAGCAAAGAGACATCATCCTTTCCCAGTGGGAGGAAGAGAGAGAGAAAGATGACATGAAGAGTTTGGAGAGTAGAAGCAGAAATCTAGAGAAAACATTTGGAAAGCTCATACATTACTATCTATTAAATGCAGGGCTTTTGTACATGTAAATCCATGGCAGCAGCAACCAGAACATTTAAATAAAACTAAAATGCACCTCTCAAATGCTCCCCTAGTGAGTATCACCTGCATAATAAGATTTCCCCGGCTGACTGCCAGGCTCTCCTTGGCTTGGAGAATGGGGGGCAGATTTGGGGCATGCTGGGGCCGGGAGGGAGCCTGGCAGGAGCCGATAGCATCCTCACTCTGCTCAGTGGGCAACCCACCAGGCCAACGGCAGCACCAACATCAATTAAAGCAGTGTTTTCAACAACGCTGGGCAGAAAACATGATTTGTACAACTGAGAAGCGGGATCGGTTTAAAAGACAAGAAGTTTTTTTTTTTTCCTTGTGGAACTTGTTGCCACAGGGGATTGTAGAACCAGCAGTTCTAAACAGGATTAGACAAATTCGTGGACAACAGGGTGGTAGGCTCTTTTCTAAGGGAAAGAGACAGGGGGGTACCTCCAACATCCATAATGCAAAAATTTTAAGTACTGGGGCAGTACGAGGGGAATGAATTGCAGAGTGTAATTAAATAACTGAGACAGTATTAGGCATGATGGACTGGCCTGAAGCAGGAAGGCATCTCTTATGTTCTTATCTTCTTAAGTCTGACTTGGCTCTGTCTAGTCCTTTAGTCATAGCCAAACTTAGATTCTTCTGTTAAATTCATGTTTTTTTTCTGTCTAGCTTCAGGGTAAAGCACATTTCTGCTTTTTCTTACGTGACAAATTGTAGTCAACGATACAAGCCTTTTTCCTTCTTAGCTATCTCTCCCACAAAGCTCCAAATCTGTCTTCACAACATGCAAAATGCAGTAGTTGTATTCCTGAGTAAGAGACTTCAACCGTTGTCAAAGACAGCCTAAAACTCCAATGAAGTTGTAACTTACAAATTATGAGGTAGAGTATTTATAGCTCAGAATCATCTCATTAAATATGTCTAGAGTTAGGACAAGTATGTAAGACTAAGTTATTGAGCTTAAAAAAAAATATCTGCAGGAAGTCTTTGTATTAACTAGTATATTTTTAGGCAGAGGACATGCAAATACAGTCTTAGTTGCTAAGTCCTATATGGCATGTTTGGTAACTTGCAGACATAACATTTGCACTTCTAAATGGAATATGATCCTCTGTCTGGGAGAACTAGTCATTAACATGTAACCTGCAGAGCTGGGATATTCCTGTGGTAAAGAATAATTACTTTGCAGTGAAAATGTTAACAAAAAAATAACGTATAGCAAGAAGAGAGGGAGAGGAAGCTTTCTTCCTATTCATCACATGCTGAAGATCTTTTCTAGTCTGAACATAGAAATGTAGAATTCCACAATTTGAGAGTAAAACCTTATTTTATCAGCAATGATAAAATATGAGGCACTGAACTATAACTATGCTAAAACAAGAAGCACCAAAATTCAATGGTCTTCATAGTCTTAAATCATAGAATGGTTTGGGTTGGAAGGGACCTTAGAGATCGAGTTCCAACCCCCCTGCCATGGGAAGGGACACCTCCCACCAGACCAGGTTGCTCCAAGCCCCATCCAGCCTGACCTTGAACCCCTCCAGGGATGGGGCACCCACAGCTTCTCTGGTCAACCTGTTCCAGTGTCTCACCACCCTCACAGCAAAGAATATCTAGCCTAAATCTGCCCTCTTTCTTTTTAAAGCCATTACCCCTTCTCTTATTGCTACATTCCCTGATAAGAAGTCCCTCTCCATCTTTCCTGTAGCCCTCTTTATGTACTGGAAGGCTGGTCTACTGTCTCCCTGGACCCTCTCTTCTCTAGGCTGAACAACCCCAACTCTCTCAGCCTGTTTTCACAGGAGAGGTGTTCCAGCCCTCTGTTGATCTTTATGGCCGCACTCTGAACTTGTTCCAACAGAAGTGGAGTAAAGGGGTGGAATCACCTCCCTCAACCTGATGGCCACATTTCTTTTGATGCAGCACAGGATGCAGTTTGCTTTCTGGGTTGCAAGCATACATTGCTGCTTCATGTTGAGCTTCTCATCAACCAACACCCCCTCTTCCTCCTCAGGGCTGCTCTTGATCCACTCTGCCCAGCCTGTAATTATGCTTGGGATTGCCCTGACCCACATGCAGGGCCTTGCACTCGGTCTTGTTGACCTTCATGAGGTTTGCACAGGCCCATCTCTCAAGCCTGTCCAGGTTCCTCTGGATGGAATCTATTTCCTCCAGCATGTTGACCCATGAAGAGGCCAAAGCCTTCTCTCCTGAAGTCCAGGGTAGCGAGCCTGCTGTGTGTCCTCCCTGGGCAGTACAAGATCCTAAGGATTTTGAAATCCACCATTTCATGGTCATCGCAGCCAACTCTACCCTTAGTCTTCTACTGAGACAAAAGGAAATGGAAGGGCTGGCACCTAGCCTAGGTTCAAACCAAAGTGACATTAATACACCTGGTCCGAGCAAGGTAGAAGAAAGTACAAAATTCTTCTTGGATCATGTCCCTGGGGAGATAACATCTATAGAGTGATATCTGTAACATTATGGTAATTCTGCTATATTCCTTGACCATTTTTTCTGCAGTACTTCAAACAAACGAACCAATCTATAAGTGCTAACCTCTCATCTAAAAACACACACACAAAAAAAGACATAGATATATAGCTATCTCAATTAACCAAATCACTGTCAAGATGTCATGAAAAAAAGCCACCTTTTACAAGGAGCTGTCGTTGAGGTCTCTCCCCTGTGTGGTGAGGGGGTTGAGCTCTACTTGACTTTGAGGTTTCAGCTCTCCCACTTCCCCACTCTTAAGTAAACAGTAGTTTCTGGAAAATCAAAGAAAACCACACCTGACCTTACATTTATACCTGTGATTTCCTCAGGTCTGCAGTGTTATTCTGAAAGAATGGGGAACGCGTGAGCAGAATTCCCTGATGGATTTGTTGGCTGCTTCTTACAGAAATAAACAAGCATGACTCCTGCACTGGAGCTGTTGAGCTGAGAGATATTATCTGTGCTGATAGTCAGCCTCTAGAGCCAATGCTGAACTCTTCACTTAGAGACCAAAAATCCAGACCCATAGAGCTATTCCTAAATTTCAGTCCCAAACACTCTTAATTGCTCACTGCAGGGCAGGCAAATCCCTGTCACCAGCCATCAGAACATCCACTGGGCAAACAGCCCAGCTAAGCAAATAGCTTGGCCCAACACACACATAAACCCACAGATTTAGATGAGAATCACACATGTGCACAAAGTCTGCTCTAGACAAAAATATTGTCTACAGAAAACTGCATTCATGCTTTGTCGGGGCATAGCATACACTCAAGGTGATAAATCACCTCTGTTTCTCCACACTCCCTCCCCCAGCTGCACAGTGACTAAATACCTCTATCAACCAAGTCTTTTAAGTCAAATCAACCTTTTAAAAATTCCTCTTTCTTAATCCTTTAACATGCATGGGTTCACAAAATTAAATTACAATATTTTTATCTGTTTGGGATCAGTACTGTTTCCTCCTCCTCGTGTTTACTTTCCTCAGTAGCAAGACATCAAAATGTTTTCTGGAATGCTGGGACTAAATAAGTTATGCTTAACTCAATATCTAATACAAATAGCCCTGGGGAAGCTCCAGCAACACAATCATAAAAGCTACAGTTTCTTTTAATAGCTTGCCACACTTTGCTGATATAGTATTTCTCTAATCACCAATCTTTACGTGCCTTCCTGACCTTGGAGCTCTCTGTCCAAATGACTTTGCGGTATCAAAGGCTTGTGTCATTGGAAGAGTGAATGGCTTTCATTTTTCTCCCTGAAACTTCCGGCTCCTGGCATCTGCAAAGAATTATTCCAAGCGGTGTTTTGCTGCCTCGCGGCCACTGCCCTGCAGTGGCCTGACTGAAGTGACTTTTCCCAAAAAGGTTATTGTGGTCAGTGGTGGGGCGGGTGCTGCAGTTGGTGCACAACCAGCCCTGCATCCTCAGCTGATTTTGTACCACCATTGGGCTACCACAACCATACCCTACAGCAATTAATTACTGTGGTTTTTTGGAAGGCATCAAATAGATAGGGTATATACTGTTTTTGTAGTAGAACGGAGCGGTAAACAACCCCCCTCCATAATAACCTCAGACTTGGAAGCCCTAGTATTACAACAAAGGTGAAGGCCTCAGTTTAAAAGCTTTTAAGATAATAATCGCAGAGGGACCTGGGGGACCAGGGTTCAATCAAGAGAGCCTCACGCTGTATGAATGCCCAAAGATCAAAATTGTGATGCTCTGACCATTTCCAGCCCACAAGAAAACCAGTGCCTAAACCCAGAGTCTCAGTTATTTAGCCTGCATGATTTATCTCTAGTAGAGCTGGATTCTTGCTCTCTCCACTTCCCATCTAATTTGTTTTCTCTCACGTTTTGTCCTTTTGCTCTAGTTACTTTTTTTTTTAAGGTGGTTTTTTTGTTTTGTTTTTTAATGCAGTTGCACTCGATGATCTCAAAGGCCCCTTCCAACCACTAAGATTCCGTGATTTGCATCTTTTTTTTTTTTTTAATAAAAAAATGTAATTGGCCCTATAGGGGCCATATATTGGCCCCAATGATATATATACACACACACACACTATACTGAAACCAACTAAATGAAACTCATACCTTCTGTTGTAACTGTAAGAAAGAGGGCTTTCAGGACAGTTTTTTTCATTATTTTAAGTGTTTGATGCCTTAAGACCACAATTGCAGTCAAGCACCCTTAGTGTTGAGCACGGAACTGTCACGTTGCAAAGGACAAACTGCTTGAAATCTCCATAGTTTGGGTAGATAAAGCCAGGACGAGATAAGGTGACACAAAGGCTCAGAGAGGTTAGAGGACTGCTGTAAGCTCATGCAGCTGATCAGTAACAGATAAAATTTAAAAATCCTGCCTTTTCTTCTAAAGAGACAAGATTAAGACAACATTCCTCAGAGACGGATTATGTATTTCAATTACTTAAATTAAATTTTAATTCAAAGAATGAAAACAAAACATCTTCAGAGATCCAAATCCTCCCAAAGCAACCTAACTTGACCCAAACCTCTCTTGGGGCTTTCAGCCCCTTCTGCAGCTCTTTCGGCAGCATGGCCCTGTAACCCTTTCTTACATAAAAAGGAGAGGCCTCTTCTCCACACTCTGCCCCTGAGGAGAAGGCAGCCTCCAGAGATACAAGTATTTCACAGCTGGAGGGAGCCAGCCATGGCCCCCTGCTCAGGGCATTTCACTCCCTCTTTTCTCATTAAAATACAAAGATTAGGTGAGACAACTCACACCTCTGGTTTAGGCACCAAGTATGAGCACTGGTCACCCCAAGCTTCCTCCAGGGTAATGCATTGCCCACAGCAGGACCCACAAGCTGCATTCCTTCTCTTGGCCAGGTTCTGCAGGCACAAATCGACGCCTGTGCTGAGAATGCCTAATAACAGCAGAAGTGAATTTGCCAACTAGTTTTTGTCTTCCCCATCCCCCAGGTCGTTTTGTTGAAGGTTCAATGGGCCTCAAATCTCAGTGCCTTCAGACAGCAGCTACTCATAATCGAGCCCAATTTTTTTTCCCCTCCTGCCACGTGAAGTTAGAGCGTGTTATTTCCACTGCAACAAGATGAATTTTGCTCATAGCAATCATTGCATGAGTAGCAAAACTTTGTTTTCAAAAGAGTTTGGCCTCTGAAATAATATGTTGAATCTCCAGGTACTACAGATATTACTCCAGAAATTCAGCCAGATCTGAAAAGGAGCTCAGTCACTGTTAACTGTCACACACACAAATACACTGCAGATCAGATGAGGCAGCAGATGTTTCCATCTGAAGCTATACTGAGCTCACATTTTCAAAGCATTATTTGGGGTTTTGGATCAGGACCGGTTTCTTGATGTACCTAAACCCAGGATTCTCCAGTTAATTAACAACCTTATATAAAGCTCACTAGAAGACTTGCAGCTTCATGATTCCTCCCCCCAAAAAGAATAAAACCTTCTTTAGGTTTGTAATGTATTGGATGTACTGTATTGAAAAGTATTGCTGTATGACAGCAATAAATATCAGGACTTAAAATGGAGGGAAATAAAAAAACTAAAAAAAAAACTAAAAAAGAGCCTGGTGGTAGCTTAGGTTGATGCCTCACAACACACATGAGGAAAACTGAAAAAGAATGCTGTCTCTTACTTCCAACTGCACAGTAATAGGCTTCTAAATTCTCTAGAGACTGACCAAAAATAAGAAAAAAGGCCAGGTAGCACCAGTCAGATTCATCTGAATTAAATTATGTCCACATGTATAGCACATTTCAATGTCCAAAGAGACACTTGGATGTGCGAATCTGAGGTTTTATGATGAAAAGGGATAATTCTAAAGTCATCAGTAAAAGAAGCCACATAGTACCACATATTCTCCCCGCTTTTGAATGTCACCATTTAGTGTTTTAATTGTTTCAATTAGGTTTGTCTACTGAGAGTAGCAAAGAGAAATGCAAATACCCATAGTCAGAGGAGGGTTGAAAAATGAGAAAGAGACGAATTGAGGAGCCTGTGGTTGGACCTCCAGATAGTGTTAGGTCTCTGGTTGGTCTCAGGGCTAATTCTACCCTGGTTTAGCATATCTGTTGATATTGCAATCAGATCGGGTTTAATCCCCTGTGGTTCCTGAGAAAAAAGCCTTCAAATGCATCCTGGTGGGAATGGACTTTGCTGGGCTGGTAGGACCCAATGCTTTGAACCGAGCCCCAAAGTCTTTAGCCCACATTTGCAGTTCTGCCAAGGGTCTGAGATACATTTCACAACATCCATTCTTTTTCAAAAGATTCCCTGCAGCCAGCAGGGTTTGCAGGCCATCCCCAAAGGTGGTGGCACAGACATGTGGTGCTGTACTGCCTGGCCTGGAGTGCTATTGGCACAGCTCTTGGGACTCACAGGGGCCCTGAGGGTTGTCTGTGGCACCACATGTACCACGTTACGGGACCACCTTTCCTCCTGGTTTCTCTGAATAGGTTTAATCCTTCCAGAGGCTGGAAAGAAAACAAATTGGAGTTTCCCAGCAAGACTGAGGACAACAACGACCCCAAAGACACAACAGCTGAGAATTTTCTGGGGCTCCTTCATCACAGTGACTTTGTGTGGGTCACAGGGAGGATCAGCCTTCCTTTTATCACCCAGTCTGCCCAGACCCCTTTTGCACCCAGCTTAAACCTGTGGAGTATGGATGCTTTAATTTGTCAGAGCATTTAGGCTCTGCAGACATTTTATAGTGTCCATTGCTCCAACTGCTTTCTCCTACCCTTTTTCAAATTCAGCACAAACAATACAAAACCACTTCTGACTGTACCTCTACCTCTATTTGTTGTAAAAAGAAAGACTGAAAGCCACAGTGCTGCATTATTTCCTAATCAAAACAAGCAGAAGTGGAGAATGTTACTGATGTAATGCAGTTATTGCTGATGTAATGGTTCAAGGAAGGACTTAGAAATCAGCATTCCTAATCCCCGTTTACTTTGGATTAACTTCATAGCCTTTCTGTACCTTGACTTCTCCACACAAAAATACTCTTTTTGTAGCAGATGAATTACAGATTATTTTCATGACAGCTTTCAGTAGTAAGGCATCATACAAGGGGTAAATATGCACCATATACATAAGAGATATGACAGAGGATGAAAGAAGACATTCCTAGGAGGGAAAAAAAAAACCCAAGCCAAAAGGCAATAAGTGCAATAGTATATCTGAATGCACATATATATTTTTAGAAAAAAACTAAAACCACCTCATATGACATTAAATTACGTATCTATCTGAAGGCAAAAAGGACATGTAAGAAATTATGCCTGTGAAAAGATTTAAAAACTAATAATCAGTCCATTCTCAGACAATAAGCAAGCACAGCCTTGTTTTCAGCATGTTAGTATCTACAGTTCTGCAACAGAGGAAAAAAAAATTCCAAGCACTAAAGGATTTCATTTGTCTCAGGGCACAAATCTAGAGCATTTGGGGACAGCTATAATGTTATTTTGAGTGAACACAGGACCGACATAATTAGGAATAAAGAGGTAAGAAGCAAGGGGAATTGCCTGCATAACTTCACTTTGTAAAATCCTCCCATGGAAGGTGGCAGGTAGGAAATCTGCATAATAACAAACTTGTCACAAGACAAGGCCAACTAAATACAACAATTAGAATTAACATTTTTGCTTTGACTGGTTCTCAGGGTACCCCATTTCCCTCCTCCCAGGTTTCACTAGATGAAGTTAAAGTTGTAGCTATTGATTTGGCGCAGTATTTTCCAGTACATATTTTTTCCAAGTGTGGTGTGGCTGCAAGAAGACTGTGTCTCTTCATTGTGGGCATTGCTTTAGGAAGCAGCTATTGAAGTGCCAAATGGTCCTCTCAGATTTCATAGTGAAAACCCAGAATAAATTTCTTCATTCCCCTCTAATCTATCTAGACTTAGATCTGTGTAAATAATCCAGCCTGCACCCAAAACAGAGCTGCAACACGTTATAAATTAGAATTTATTATTGGAACTGCTCCACTGACTGTCAGCCCCTTTCTTTAGGGGATTACTGGAAACCTCCTGTTCTGACTGCACCCTCACAACTCTTGGGACATGAGTTGTCCTTCCCAGCTGGCTCATCTGCCACTTTCTGACTGCTTGTGATCTTCCTCCTCAGCCACTGACTCCGAGACAATCTCCAGAATGTGGCTGCCCTCCCAGGGTGCCACTGAACTACACCTGGGGATGCGTACCAGCAGCAGAGCTGATCTCCAGGGCTGCCTTCCCCTAATTACAAATTGAGACACCACTATATTAGCTGGCATTTAAAACAAAGGGATAGGGATTCTGAATACTAAGTAGGCATCCTCTGAAAAATTAGCCATTTCCTAACGTAGGAAAGGATTTTTTGTTCCATACTTAGACAGTTTGAGAAATTTTAATCAATATAACTACTATTGTTGATATTCACAGATGATGAATATAGACTAGGGTTTGCCTCTAATTTTATGTCTTTTTGTCTCTTAAGCGTTCAGACTTCTTTTCCTACAAGTTACTCCTGTCTTTTTCGGATAGAGATCTCCTCTAGATAGAAAAAAATAGCATGTCAGCTAATGATAAGATACTGATGTAGTAGGATCAAAATCAATGAACCACCTTCCAGAAGTGCTACACTGGGTAAAGGGTTCGTATTGTCCCCACTTCTCTTCCCCAGTTTGTATTCTTTTTACTTAATGTTTCTATTTCTTGTATTTCCTTTAATATAGTATTTGAGGATACTTAAGATGTGAATACATGGAAGACATCTCTTGTTGGAAAAAAAAAAGGGCAAGAAAGGTCTGGAAGACAGTTGAACATATAAACAAAATACCTTTCAAGTTTTAAAAACAGAAAATGGAGAGAATTTTCATAAAAAAAAAAGAGAGGGCGAGAAGGGAAGAGGTTGGACCGCATTATATTCAGTTGTTTGAGTTTTGTAATACTGCTCCCTCTCTTTTCTACCTTTTAGAACCACATAGTTTTCCACTTCCCTGCTCATGAGAGCAGTCTGTTCTTTAATTAGTTTTTTAGAGGAGATATTTGAAATACATTAAGATGAAAAGAATTCAAGTTCCAATAAATTCATGCATCTTTCCTGTGATATGTAACAAGCACTATGGCCTTTTTTGAACCCTGCCCATGGCAGGGGGATTGGAACTCGGTGATCTTTAAGGTCCCTTCTAACCCAAACCATTCTATGAACTGTACTTTGTATTTTGATGGCCAGGATTTGCTCATAGAATGAGAAATTGGAGAATTTATTTTGCAGTCTGCATTATACAACTATTGCTATGCTGGCACATCCTATTTTTCATGTTTCTTTTTAACCCTCTAGTTCTTCCTAAATCAACAAACAGAAAGATTTCCCTCCTCATTTTCAATTTACCCATTCTTACAGTTCTCCCACTTATTAAAAGCAGCAAACTCTATGCTGAGAAGCACATAGTACAAAAGTCCGTGGTTTCAAGAAATATTCAGAAATAATCTTTAGGTGTATAGTTCAAATTACAAATAATTTGGTCTTATTCCAAACAAATAGTAAAAAAAAAAAAAAAGTACAACAAGCTGTGCTTGTGTGTTGCAAAAATATATTTATTCTATAAATACATGGAGCATTCTGAAAATATATAGAATACTGGTATAGAGAACAGGTCTGGAAAGATTTATTTTTGTGATAGTGTCTTTTTTTTTTTTTTGCAATCCGTAGCATTCTTCCTATCTGCAAATCCTACATTTCTTAGCATCTCAAATTGTATCATGATTTCACTATATATTACTACTCTGTGTGTCAAAATCAAAAAAGTGAAGAGCTGAGCGCGGGGGAAATAAAATATTTTTTTTTAATACTTTGTGATACTTGCAAATATGCACGTGATTTTTCAAGAACCTGTGTAACTCTTACTGCAAAATTGTTGGAAAAAGGAAGTCTGTTGACATTTTAACCACACTGAAGTAAGGTGTGAGGATTGGTAATATAGCTCTGAAATCCTCAAAGGGGCAGAAGTCCTCCAGCACAGGGCTGGAACCTGGTATCTGTCAGGTTACAACTCTGCTGTTCCACAGGCCACAGCAGAAGGGGATGGTTTGTAGAGAAGAGCACTGGTGTGGGCAATGGCAATACACACACCTCTTGCAGTTTGGGTGTTAGATACAATTATTTATGGAAAGAGAACAGAGCTGGTAAAACACATTGGTTATAGGGCTTATATTTACTGACTGTATGGTCTACTGATGCTCCCTGTTCTGACCTCACATACATACATACATAAAAGGCATCCACAGAGGAGTTCTATGCACCCTCATGACTTTATGCTTAGACACCGATGCGCTACTGACCGTATATCAAAGAGCAGGATTTTCCAAGTGTTTTCTCTTCATAGGTCAGACCCAAGTAATTTCCACTAATTCTACAACAAACCCTTAACTCAGCAGAGTTGCCTATAAAACCAAAGCAGAATCTGTTGAAGTGTACAGAAAACACAGATCTTCAGCAGGGCTGCTGTTGAATCTAGTCAGAGATTATTATTTCTCTGTGTGAAGGCCAAACTAAGGGTTCTGCACTTGAAAAGAAACTGTACAAGTCTGCTAAGAAAAATTGCTTCCAATGAGTAGCAGAGAAATGGAAGTGGTTGAAATGATCTGCGTAAAGTAACACCAACCTGTTTTGCTAATAATTCTGAAAAGAGTTGGGTGATATTTCCCAGCACAATGAAACAAGTGGGACAGTTGATTTTTTATTAATTAGTTTTGGCCAACTGACAGTTTAACTGAATGTCTGCTAGAAAGCTGCTAAGATTAGGTGGTCATAAACATGAAATGCTATCATAAAGCCCATTTATTTTTCATATTGAAGTAAAAGAAAACACTTGTTAATACTGAAAGTTTTAGGGCAAGACATGCAGACAACTGTATTTTCCTACTGGTATTCATTTCTACACTTCTCTGTATTCTTTTTTTGGAAAGCACCAAATGACTTCAGGAAAGTCCTGTGGTATTTCTAGTAAAAGTAATAAAGTAGCAAGAATCCTCTAAAGAGTTTGGTTTTTTTTTAAATATAAAAAAAAAAAAAAAGCAGCAACACACAAGATGTTCAAATGGCCCCTTTCTCCCCTTCATTGTACCCCCGATTATTTATATATTTATATTAAACGTCTGGGAGGGCCAGAAAGGGAGGAAAAAATTCAGCCAGGAGTGCAAGCTTTTGAGGAGGTGCTGCATTTTCTTTGGATGTGTGCTGCACACACCGCAGAGTCAGCACTTTAGCCGAAGTGACAGAAGTCAAGTACCTGCCAACGTCAGGAGGGGAGAAGGCAGGTCTCGCAGGAGGGGGAAGCAGGAGTGAAAGCAGCAGCTCAGCTGAACTCCTGGAATTTCCTTCCAGTAGAGACTTTTCTGTCTAAAGATGGGCTCTCCTCGCTATCACTCCCAGATGCTATTTCCCATCACTCTTTTCTTCTTTATCACACTGGGCTTCAACTTAATGACTGCCTGGCTCATATTTCTTTACAAAGATAGCTGAAAACTTCTCCATCCATCTTGATTCCTCATCTACATTGCACCAAGATGGCTCACGTTTAGATGCTCAGATTTTTGGAAACTCTCCATCTAAGGGAGGTAACTTACCATCTCTCCCTTCAAAACCAGAGGTTCAGCAACCCAGCCACTCCGTGGTGCAACAGTAGAGTCCTGACCCTGATGATATATCCTATAATCAGAGGCGAGAGTATGACCCCAGCCCTGACCCACTCGTTTGGTCACATAACCCAAGGCAGGATACACAACTTGACAAAGAAGCACACTCTTGTCACCCCATTAGTAGTCTTTGTTCTCCCCCTATTCCTTGGCCTACTAGAAAAAAATTGTTGTAATTCTAATAATGTATTTTTCCATTCCAAATATGCCCCTGCCCTAGGAGGGAAGGGTGGCAGGACAGGGGCAGAGACCTCTGTGGCAGCAGCAGCTTTGCTGCTGTAGGAACGGAACAGGGAAACAAAGCTGGTTGAGGGTGGTGACCACGGCCTGGGCAGTCACTGCAGTATGGCCACTCCAAATATTAAACCCTACCTCAGCAGTGACTGGAATAAAAAATCCTTTCCACAGTCCTTCAGAAGGCAAGGGGAAGGCAGAGAGCACAGGGTCATTTTGCTGTGAGAAGCAACTTGCGGCTTAAGGCAAGTCTTCTCTCCCTGGGACTCCAGTCAGTTCTGGGGTATGGCTTTCATCCCACTATTCTGTATCTACACTCGACAGTCCATAAGACTTCATTTCTGTTTACTCATTTTCTAGTCAACACTGTGTTCCTTGGATTACAGCAAGAGAAAAATCAAATTCTGGATACATCCTGCTGGTATGTGACCTAATATACCCAGATGCCTGAAGGCTAGCTGCCCTGTTTCTTCCTGTCTATGCTTTTGCTTGATCTAAATCCGTTTCTACCTATTCATTCTATGTGTCTGTATCCATACTTGCTATTTATTTACTTTTCATAAAAGTGCTGATTCTGAATTTGTGGCCAACTATATTTCAGATGGCAATACTGATTTTTTTGCAGTTCTATTGAAAGTGATGACCATGAACGTTTGTGGCTTTACATGTGGTTTTGTCAAAAATAGTATTGGTAGGGTTTCTTGGTCATGTGTTTTCTCTAAGTGACAGAGCAATTTAAAAGACAACCTCCCAACATATTAATTTTCAGGGATACCTCAAACAAATTTCTGTTTTAAGTTGGATAGATTGACAGAGATAAGTCTTTCCTGAGCTTTCACATTTGTGCACATAAATATTTTCAGAAGATCTCATGACCTATTTTTGCTCAGTTCCTGAGGGCAACTAGTTATGGTTTTGTCTGAGGAGACCGGGCAGAACGGTAGTTCACAGAACTCCTAGGTCAAAAGTGCCACAACTTCTGCTTACCTAAAGCTCTTTTTGTCCCAGTACACCTTGTTTAACAATTCATTGCTCTCTGTTTTGTTTTTTTTTTTTTTTTTTTTTTCCCCTGTCATTTCTGGGGATAACGGAGGTCAGTCTTATTAATATTTTCAGTAGGTCTGTGTTTTCTGAAGCACTGTTAGCTAGCCACATATGAACCATATGAGAAATTTCTGCATGCCCAGGATTTCTGACTGAATCAGACTTTAGATTTGGGCCAAGGTTGCTATTATGGGGACCTTAAAGCAGGACTTAGCTCTATTTGCTGCAAAGAGAGGCCTTTTGTCTGGATGCAGTCGCTGGCTGGCCTAGAGGGCCCTTGGACACATTCAGCTACAACTGCTCTGGGAGGGCAGGGAGTCAAGGAGGTTGTTGAGAGAAACAAGTGGCTGGGCCTAAAATTACTCCTTTCCCATGTTGTTACAGGGGTCTGGGAGACTCTAAGGAGTAGGGTCTCCACCAGGAGCCCCTGGATGAGATAAGGCATCAGAGCTGGCATCAGAAATACCCTTCAGAAGAAGGAGCTAGAGGAAATACTTGGAAGGCAGCAGGTCCTCCTGCCAGGCAGGATTTGATTTCATCCTCATTTAGGGTGAAGCTTCCTGCAGCACTCATGTATTTTTCCTCCTCAGTAATAATTGGTCCTTTGGGTAATTTTCAGAGAACAATTGGAAATTATAGGAAAAAAAAATAACTAGCAAACAGACTGCCAGAAAATGCTTTGAGAAGAAAAACCTTGTAAGGTTAATAGTGCTGAAGGTCTTTGGGGAAGGAAAGAAGAGGGGGAGGATAGGCAATACGTGAATGATTTTTAACAGTTAGTAGACATTAGCATGCATTTCATCCTTCAGCAGAATGCATTAGAGACACACCCACAGGGGGCTATAAACCTGCCCACAAACACATGAGAGACTATAAGCAGTAATCTCGCTATTAGGAACAGCAAATTTTGAATTTCTTCAGAGAAAACTTTTCTACCACAACAAGAAAAAGTCAAAACATAAACCCTGAAGAGAGGTTTGTGCATACCCATATGTGCTTAGGATTATGGTACAGGCATACAAATTTTAGGGTTTACTTAGCTGTGTTTAATCTAAATATAAACATATCGAAGTAAATTAAAAAGCAGACTGTTGAGAGGCAAGAAGAGTTTTTATGAGTGAACCCCACAAATTTTTTTCTCTGCACAAAGCATAGAAGCTTGAAGGAGCATTAGATGATAGACTATTCACCTATGCTTTATCATCCAACAAAGACCATCTAACAATCTAACTGAATACACTTGTAAGTCACCAATTCTCACAAATCATCTGTACCATGATGACAAATTAATGTATATATATGCAAAGTAACACACACATTCACACATGTAACATTAAAAAGTAGAAATAAAGAAGCAACTCTCATGAAAATCCTCAGAATATACTAAACATGAAGCACCAAAATAAACAAAGCACACATGAAAGGAGCATTCATACCAACCCAAACTAATTCCAGTTTCACCTAAACAACAAGCCCTACAGTAATTCTAAGAGAATAGCAAATATTTACCTACCGTACATCTTCTCTTTACATAACAATTCTAAAAATCCTCCTGAAAATAATTACTGAGGGCCTGAGCTGGTTTCTGGGGAAGATGGGGAATGGCCCTTCCTTCACTTTGGCAGAGGCCCTAATTGCCTGCCTCTACTAATGAACTAATCTCCAGCACCTGGACCTCGTAGGCTCCATGCCGGGCAGGCAGGGCTCGGGTTACCCAAGAAATGCTCCAACTATATTCACACAAATCACTAGCCCTGCAGATGTGCAAATACTGCTTTTGCCATATTGCTGGAGAGATGGACATGTGTTTGTAGTGCTGTAGCACATAAAACCTGAAGATGAATTCATTGTGTTGCTTTAATCCCTTCCAGAGGCCAGGTGGGCATTTGGGGAGCCAGATAAGTGTGTTGATTATTCACATTCGTCATTGCATTAATCCACCTGTGTGACACACAGTATTTCAGATGCTCACAGCACAAATATGTAGGTGGCTGGAAAAAATATATGTATTTCTTGAGTGCTGTTGTCTGTAAAATTAAGCTTAATCAGGAAGTTAGCCTGAAACTTGGGCTAAAAACTAAACAAGTCCCAAGTTTGCTGGTGCCTAGAGGTTTTAAAATTACAGTTAAAGGATCTGGAAGTCACCAGGGGATGTATGCAAGCCTCAGGGTAAGCTTTCTGAGACAAACTCCTGCACTTTTAACAAATTTTTAGAAGTTTTCACAGGCAAACAGTTCTCCGTGACCTGAGAAATTAAAGCAGGTGTCATTCAGCTTTCCACCCAACCATCCACAAATTTCTTCTCCTTCCCTGGTCTGATTATGCTGATAAACATGTGTCAAATTGTAGGTATGTGTCTGGTTTCATTTGAGGAGGGAAAAATGATATAAACAAAACAGTTTAGCAGGAAAATACAGGAGAGCAAGAACAGGCTCTTGTCTTGGTCTTTGACAAATTGCTGAATAGAAGGCTGATTGGCTTTTCACTGATGTTCACGTAGGTTGATTAGCATTAAAAAAAAATGACCATGATTTGTTCATGTGCCTAAAATACAGTGTTATTTCTATTGCTTACACAGACACAAACACCTAATCTTTGTATAATCAAAGGTAGGAATATCTTTCCAAATTATCTGTGGTTTGTAGAAGGGTCTGGCTTTGTAGAATGGAGCTAGCTCTGTCAGGTCTCATCCTTGGACGAGTAGGCAGGAGATGGTGAATACACTGGTGTCAGACAGACAGTGCTGCCATCACCACTTAACCTTAGAGTGCAGAGAGTAATCGTGCCACAGAGCAAAATATTTTTTGTGCCTCCTTTATTGAACACTAAGCCAGCATTGAGGAAAGTGAATGCTAAATCCTCACAAAGGAATTTATCTACGTCACTTCTTCACAGGGAAGATAATCATCACAGTACTGTCCATGCTTTCTTCACTTCTCCTCTTCGATCACACACACTCCCAGCAAAGATTACAGAAGATATGTATGCCTAGGAGCACAAAAAATGCCTCCTTTGAAAATTTATCACAATTAAAGTAATTAGTGAAACTAAATTTAAAAAGGCACTTCTTAGGCATTTCAGGAAAGAATTCCTGAATGTTATGTTACGTTCACAAGGAATGGGGATACATAGACCTCTTCAGATACCTCAAGATACTTCCTGGAATATATTACACCATTCTGTCATCATACATTAAAAATATAATAGGAAAAGTAGGGGGCTGTATTTAAAAAAAAAGGAAGTGGTTCGATGACCCCAAACCATGACACTTCTTGTAAAACCTCTTTATGCTTACTCATATTTTTTTTCTTTATTTAGTCACTTATGACAAGGTCGCAGGTGATTTACCACTCCCATGACTTTAGGTTTTTTCACTGAAGTGGTGACCCTAGATATTAATGTGGGTTTTGAGGCTGCCTTTTAAAGCATTTTCTCTCATTTCAGCTGTTATTGTTGAGAACTCATTTTCATAAAAACCTCTTTTTATGTACAGGGTAGGTATTCTCACTTCTCATGACCTATGGGTTTATTTTGCAACATGGGTTGGGGTACTCCCAGGTGCTTACACCTGCCTTCTCACATCCCCTGAACTCGGGGTTACCTCCCCAAACCCCCAGACAGGACTCTGAGCTGCCCTCCCAAGCAACAGCAAACAGCACCACTAATTCTCACTGGGGTAAAAAAAAACCCAAAACATATATACACCATATATATTCCTGCATATATGTATACCGAGCCCAAGTGAGGATAAATAGTCTGCAGTTCTAAGACAGAAGTGTGAATTTCAGCTGAATTTATATTGCAAGATCATTAGGGAATCTCTCTCTTGCATTCACTTTCTGTCAAGGTTCTAGGATTATATACACAGAAAATAAAAACAGAAAGAAAAGGGCTTGGGAAACCATCCTACACTGTGGAGTGAGTGGATGCCAAGGCTTCTATTGACTTCAGCAGGGTTTCAGCCTTTGTCATGTCAGCACAAGTCACCATCTGTTGACAAACAAAACAGAGGAGGAAATCTTCCTTTCTGCTCTGTCTCAGTCTTTTCACAGCTGCCTACCTTTCCAGAAGGGTTTGGCACTGCTTACAGCCAGCAGCAGTTATGGCAAAAAAAGATAGTCCCTAAGTGGGATCTCACATAACAATTCCCGAATTTCTAAATGATTTGTGAAAACCTGTGTGAAAATTGTTCCTGTTTTCCAGGGAGCTCTGGGAACTGAGTCCTCTGTAGAACCCTGACTCACAGTTGCTCAGAGAATTTGGTACTGAGTAGTAAGGTACACTGCTTTGCACTTTCAGTGTTGTAGGAAGTTTTTATTTTTATCGTGTAGGGTCATAAAGTACATATTTTAACATCACATCACATATTCAATATATTAGAAAAGCCTTTGTTTTTATAAGACTTGTCTTTCTCTCTGTCAGGGAGAACTGACAGGTTCCTTGCCATCACCTACTCTCCAGCAAAGTCAGCAGCCCACACTGTCAGTGTGAAAACATCTGTTGAATGGATTTATTGACTAGGTCTTAGGTGCGAGTTGTTGGGGTTGGGTTTTTTTTCCACACTGTTTATTACAGCCCTGACCTAATGAACTTAATTTGTTGACATGTTTCCCTCAGTGTCTTACTTGATCCCGTCTCACATTTCTTTCTACTGTGCTGTTTTCTTGGAAACAGGAGTTCCTGGCGCATCGGCGTGTCCACCAGTTGCAAATCTACCAGGCTCAGATGGCTACAGTTGGCATGACGGGATTAGATAAACATCGGCCGGTGTCCAGGACCCCGTCTTCCCCTGCTGATTCCACATTACCTCACCCAGCCATGGACCAGCCCAGCCAGCATGTCTACACGACTGGTAGGATTCCCTAAAGACCGCTTTTAATAGGCAGGGCAAATGCGTTTGTTCATGTAGGATCAACAGATTGAAATGCCTCAAATACCTCCTGCAGCAATGCATTCAGTTTCAGCCTTACTGTTCCTCGGTTTTATGACGCTGTACTGGCATCAAGTCAACCAGTGCAGCTGATAAATCACAGGGTTAATATTCACACAGTCATAAATTATTATCATTGACTGCCTCTTGCAATATAGCAACAGGTGCATTTTTGGTGCCTTTAAGTCATTTATAGCTTTTTCTTTCATTTCCCTATCCTCTGGTTCTTTTCTCTGTGTTCTTGTTGCCTGTTTTGTAGACAGACCACCAGTAAGTTGAAGAAAGACCACCAGTAAGTAGGAAAGCTGCAATATAACTCTCAACATCTTCATTTGACCAGTCAGTCTGTGCTACAAGGTTGCTTTCCCTACAGAAAGCATAAAGCTCTAGCTATGACTAGAAGATGATGTTGGCTGCAACTTTGGTGTCTTTCAGCAGTTGTGTGGAGTCCACAGAAGAAGGTTTTATGGTCAGGCCCTGGGCAGTCAAATAACTCAGGGAGCATCTCCTATTGATATGGTCTTGGCTGTCCAAAGCAGAGTGATTAGGATCTCCAAAATCTTCAGTAAAAGGAGGAAAAGTGACCACAGAAAACCTGATTCATATTAAGGGTAATCTCACCTTGCAGGAGGTTCCATCTTTTTAAGAACCTGAATCTCAGGATAACATTACAGCATGGTTAGAAGCAAAGTTTCACTTATTCTGTGCACAAGAAAGGGGAAGTGAATACTTGGAGATATTGTTTATTCAGGTTTCTGCCAAAAGTATTAATTCCTTCACATCGGTTGGTAGAACTTTCAAAGCCTTGAAAGCTAACACCTCGTGAGGCCATTACTGTGAATTGATGCAGGATGGAGTCCTTAATGGCCCCTATATGTGACTGTGTGAAACATTATGCTCTTGCCTTTCTCCAATTAGAATGTGAACTTGGAAAGTAAAATGTATTATCTCCAAGAAAAAAAACTGCAAAAGAAAAAGAGATGTCCTTAAGGTACTGCAAGTAAGTGGGTAAATGGATGCAAGATGACATTTGAAGATGAAAGACATAATTTCTTCTTCTATAAATACACTGTCAGTTTAGGAATTTCACTTGTTGGGTAACAAATATTTGGATTGTGCAGAAAGAAAGATGTTAATTCACTTTCCATGAGTTTCTGCAAAAAGACCAGCTGTGTATAGACAGGATTATTAAACCTGGATGCTGTTTTTCTAGTTGTGGTTCACAGAGTCCCCCAAACATTGTAAACTCATTCTAAAAGATTCACAGAGCATACCAAAAGTGAGCTCACTGTGTGTAGGTTTCAATGGCCTGTTAAAAAATCTACAGTTCCACTGGAAAAGTTGAATGGGGTTGCAAATGTAAAGGCAGATGTAAAGGCTACTGCTTCAGTCTGATTGCTGAGGTTTACCGACACCTCCCTTTAGAGGTCCCCAGCTTGGGGACTAGAGTCCAAGGGGGTTACATATATCTGGGGACGTGTGGCATCAGTGGAAATGATTAAGAATGAAAATGTGAAGTTGGGACAGAAGAACAAGAGAAGGAACAAAATGAGGTAGGACAAACACTGAAGTGAGATGGTGTCAGGGAATGGGACATAGCAGGCATAAAGGGCTCGAGATCTGACACAAGGAATCCTGGCAGGTTCTGTAATGGAGACGCAGACACTGCATGTGCAGAGTCAGGGTGTATTAAGGTCAGACAGACTGTTTGACCTTACTCCTTTAGTAATGTGCTACTACATGAAAAATGGCAGTGGAAAGAGAGAAAGAAAGAGAGAAGGAAAGAGAGAAAAAATGCTGCTTATCCCAACTGAGATTCTCAGTCCTTCACAGAACTCCTTTCTCCAAATCAAAACCATCTTGTTTTGAATCCTTGTTTCTACTTTTTAAAAATACTTTTTCCCTCCACCACTCTTTCAAAGTAATCGACTTTCTTCATTGAAGAATAAAATCTTCCTATTTCCACTTTCTATAGAAATTTATGCTTCTGTTTCTCCAGTTTTGCTCTGTACCTTCACACCTCTTCCACATCCTGTGGGTACTGGCTGAAGAAGGCACAGTAGCTGTTTCCAATATGCTGTATCTAGCCAGTACCCCCTAGATGATTGACCATATCTCAGGTCCAACAGGTCCACATTCACACTGAAGCCTTTCCTTTCTGCTTGAAGAAATCCCTTTTCCTGACATGTCTCTAGGGTTAGAGACTTTCATATATGATCTTTTGCATTGCAGTTTCCAAGTACATTGAACATAGAGCTATGTTCTGTATTACAAGATTAACAGCTCTGGAGTGACGAACACAGATTTTGCAACACAGCTCAAATACAGTTTTTGTGAATAACTAGATTGATATGTGTATTATTAACATAGGTATGTTATGGTATGGTATAGAATGGCTTTATTTGTGCATAGTATTTCCTGGGTTTGGATGGCACCCTAGCATTTATTCATTCTTCAGTGGGAAAAAAGTTTATATCTGTTCTTATACAGCTTTCCAAACCCCTTTGGGATGAAAGGAACAGTGTGGTGAGTAGGACCAGAGGGCACTGGTGAGGCCACACCTCGAGTACCATGTCCAGTTTTGGGCCTCTTACCACAAAAAAGACATTGAGGTGCTGGAGCAGGTCCAGAGAAGGGCAACCCCTGCTGAGGGGTCTGGAGAGTAAGTCTTATGAGGAGAGGCTGAGGGAGCTGGGGTCGTTCGGTCTGGAGAAGAGGAGGCTGAGGGGAGATCTTATCATGCTTTATAACTATGTAAAGAGGGGGTGTAAAGAGGTAGGGGTCAGTCTCGTCTCCCAAGTCACAGGAGATAGGACAAAGGGAAATGGCCTCAAGTTGTGCCAGGGGAGGTTTAGATTGGTTATTAGGAAATATTTCTTCACCAAAAGGGTTATCAAGCATTGGAATGGGCTGCCCAGGGAAGTGGTTGAGGCACCATCCCTGGAGGTGTTCAAAAGACGAGTAGGCATGGTCCTCAGGATTATGGTTTAGTAATTTTTATTTCCTATTTCTTATTTATTTTTTGTCAGAGGCAATTCTATGATTCTATAAGAGCCCTGAGCAACCTGGTCTGACCACAGCTCTGGCCTGCTCTGAGAAGAGGGTTGGACTAAAGACCTCTGGAGGTTCCTGCCAACCTGAGCTATCCTGTGGTTCTGTAATTTTGCTCCCTTAAGAGAGCACAGGATGCAACCAGTCCTTGTCCACAGCAGTTAAAACACTACCATTTTTAAAAGAATGGAGGGAAAGAATGGGTAGGGGGAAAGGGAGAAAATTCTAGTACAGAATGAAAGGACGTCAAATTCAGACCTCAGAAATTAAAGTAAAAAAACCTCCCTGCCTTGAATTATTTCTTATTGGTCATTTTCTTTTTTTTCTTTTTTTTTTTTTTTTTTTTTTTGGGGGGGGGGGGGGGGGGGGGATGTTTCGTTTGTTTTGGTTTTAGTTTTGTGATTTGTTTTGGGCTTTTTTGTGGGTTTTTTTTTCCCCTTTCCTATTTAAAGACAATATATTCTTGGAAGAGAAAAAAAAAATAGACCAAAAACTGTTGTGGCAGAACATTACACGGGGATCAAATTGAGCCTGTATTTTTGTGAGTCATGAGAGAAAATGCTCTTAGCCAAATATCTGAAGGAAATCAGAATGGTGGTGTTTGTGAGTGAGCAATGCAATATTTACACAGTATATGCCCAAGATAATGAGTTAAAGATGGAAATAAATATAAAAGCTACTTCTTGTTCACTTAGATGGTTTACAGAATATTTGACATTATTCAGTTCAGATCTTTCTTCTGAATAATTTATTAGATACTATTCTCTCGAGTCTTCTTATTGGTACTGCTGTCCTCCCAGGCATTTCACCTCCTTCAAAACATGCTCTTAGCCAACATTTTTTAGGTCTCTTGCTCTCCCCTCTCTTTAAAATATTATGAAAAGAAGATGACCCAAATAAAGTATTTTGGAAAAGAATATTAGGGATTCCCCACCAAGAAGACCTTGTTTTTTCTGACAATCCGAATTCAGTTTCTTTTGTCCTGTGTCCTCTATCATTATATGGTTCAGTGGTGCCACCATTCCAGTCTGTCATCAGGGCCACATTCTGACCTCATAATATTGGTGTAAATCCAGAATAAATCCACCAGTCTCAGTAAAGCTGCTCAGATTTACACAAGGAATCTGAGAGCAAAATCTGGCTGTAGGCTGTTCTGGAGAGACAGAATAACCATCTTTTATTAATATTTCACAGCAGTCTGCAATTGAAAACAGTTGTCTCCCTCTCTTCTTTTTTTTTTTTTTTTTTTTTTTTTTGTGGGGGTGGGGAGATTATTGGCTGAATCCTGTTAGGGAAACCCTACGGGCTATTTTTAGCAGTAAGCTCTATTGCTGCATTGTGGTATTGCACATGTGCTGTATGACCAGCAGCCACACATCTGAATTACTTGCACATCCTAAATCAATTTAGATGCTTGCAATAAATGAAAACATATATTTCAGTCTTTTCTTAAGTCAATTAATCCTGCTAGAAATAAATCTAACACTCAGTGGTGCGAATATCTGACTATTTGAAAGTTTGGAGCAGATGCTTCTGCCCTACAATGCTGACCTGACCTGAATAAACTGATTTTTGATTCAGACAAAATAATTCAGGTACAATACAATAAAATTACCTTTTCAGTTATATTCGATTTTTGAAAACATACTAATGCACTGAGAAAGGGATGTTTATCTCTATGTCAACCAGAGGAGGCATCCTGAATCCACAGTTTCAGCATTTCACTTCAAAACTACTGTTTAGTTGCAACTCTGATATAGGTCATCAGAAAGTGTCTTTATTGCATAACTTCTTGATTCTGCATAATAACAACATAATAAAATATATATTTTTTACTTTGATTAACTGCAGTTTGGAGCATGCAGACCTAAGCCTGTAGGGAGCACTGAGAATTAGAATAAAATATTCAAGTGTTTCCATTCAAATCCATTGGATATAACTGCGTATCCTGCCTAAGAGCTACGGAAAATCCTGATGCATTTATATTTAGCATCTAAACACTCTCTGTTGGACAGGGGGATGGGAGGAAAAGTTTTCTTTTCTAATAGTATAATGACCACTGGCAAACTGTACAATCTGGGTATGCAACAGATTATAGAAATTAAAACATTGGGTGCCAGGAAAAAGAAAGCAAAGTATGTGAGCATGCACTTATTTGTGTGCATAACTGCTATTTCAAATAACTTATAAGACTTGATGATAAAGCAGCAAAGCTTATAAATGGTACAGGCCAAATAACTGCAGAAAAAGGAAATTATTAACTGCTTCGACAATGCCAGAAAGATTTTAGGCTGCATTAGTTTATTAACTCCAGATTTTCACTTGCTCTTTTTTTTTTTTCTTTAAAAGAAAACAAACCGAGAAAGTAAATACAACAATTTATTGCCAATAAACTCTTTTGTTTGTTAGCTAATCATTTAGCATAAACTTCATCATGCTGCAAATAGGCATTATTGTTGCATTCTCCTTATGTTAAACAAAATTATGGTATTATCATTTCGGCTTAAATAACAAGATCCCAAAGGATTGATTCCGAAGTGCATGAGCTAAGAAATATGGCAGCCTAAATATTTCTAGAGCAGCATAATTTTTGGCAAGCTTCTAACTGAATTATCTAAGAACCCTAACTTTGCATTGCCCACAGTGTATGCGGACTCTTATTCAGGAAAGTTTTTAAACACTTTATTAAAGTTCAATATCCATTCAAGAAATTTGCTGAATAAGGGTGGTACTGAGCATGTTGTTGAATCTGGACTTTAATTTTGTATTTTCTTCACTGGCTGACTTTTTAGTAGCAGGCTAATTTTCCCAGAACTGTGTTGGCATCTGCAGTGGTGGTGGCACTAAAGAGGTTTTGAATGCCAAGTCTTGCAGCTTGGAGAAATTGTTAATTTGAGTCCCTTTCAACTGTAAGGGGAAAAAACCTCCAAATGTTTCCCAAATGAAAATGGTTCGCAGGGGTAAGGAAAATATCTTTTGTTCCAGACATTTCCGAGGGAAATGCAAAACAAGAAGTAAATAAATAAAATAATTTTTCAGTGTTTCAGACTTGTTTTGAAAGCCTTGAAAATTGAGTTTAGCTTGAGCGTACTTGCTAAAATTTCTCTTTTGCTCCCAATACACAACTACAAAGCAATATGATATTGATAGCTGTTCCGAATGAAATTATTCTGTCCTTGAATAAATGAGCGTAGAAAATTCAAAAGGAACCTCGCATCGCAGACTAACAGCAGGATTTGGTCCTAGTTGAGTAGTGGGTGGAACTTTTTAATGGAAAAGGACTCTGCCTGCCACGGCTTCAATTCTTGAAACTTTTATCTGGTATGTTTTGAGATCTGGAATTAATATAGTATTAGTTAAGCAGTACAAATAAAGAATGGCATTGTTATTTCAAAATTTATTTTAAAAGGTTTTCCTGAATGATTTTCCTTACACTGCTCTAAATATATAACCTTTTTTTTGTGTTATGTATGTTAACAGCCTTAACTGACCTTACCCACTAGAGAAAGAGAACACAAGTGATTCAGTAACAGGACTGATTTTTTTTAGTCATAAAATCTTTAACAAGACACCATCCAATTTCCTTTCTTCTTTTTAGTTAACTGGATTAATATAATTTCTTGAAAATTCATTTTTGCCTTAGTAATATCACGCGATATACCTTTTAACTCAGAGTCTCCCAGAGGAAAGGGGGAATTAAGACCCAGTGTTTTCATCTTGCTCTAAGTATCAAATAAAATCCAGTTGAGCTATAGTATGCGAGACACGGAACAGTATAACCTGCATTTTTTTCACCTGCTGTTCCCTCCTGTGCTGTCTTTGTGCTGAAGGTGTTGTGTATGACAGTCTGATGCTGAAGCACCAGTGCATGTGTGGCAACTACGCTAATCACCCTGAGCACGCTGGAAGGATCCAAAGCATCTGGTCAAGGCTGCAAGAAACTGGGTTGCTGAACAAGTGCGAGGTAATAAAAAGACCAGATACTTGTTAAAGTAAATGGCAGATTTATTAAATCCTAAACCTGTCTTACTTCTGTCATAAGAGAGTTATTTGTCTTAGGAAATATTTTCACGTTAACTGACAATAGTAAAATAACGCATTTTTGGAAAGCACACTTCCAAACAGAAAACAAAGCATTTACACAATGAAAGTCATTTATTTACATGCATCAGATGTGACTGTGCTCCTCACCTTGGTATAGGAAGGTAGACAAGCAGTGGTCAAACAGCAAGTGCAGACCTTTCAGCAGCATTAGCTTTTTCAAGCAGCTAAGGATTTTACTTCTGTAGTAACACAGAACACCATTTTGATTTTTTTTAATGTAGTTTGTATCACTCCATAAGCACATTACATCTTGTCTTATTTCAGACTCTAAAGTCTGTTTTCACAGCATTTTCATTTGCCTGATGTACGATGGTTACCATGTCAAAACCTGGGACATTCTAGACAATATCAGAGCAAGTGTGGAACTTTCTTCTACTTTGAAGTCTTTCACAAAGTTGTGTATTAAAACATCATGCTTAAATTAAATATGGGTTCTGAGGTTCACATATAGCTTGAGTTACTGAAAAACCCAGACCATTCACTGCTTCCCATGAGTTGTACAGCACTGTCAACTTCTGCAGAAGCCCATGGCAATTGGGGGTGCTTACCGCAATGCATCATGAGTTAACAAAGTTCAACAAAAATTTGCTTATGTTTTGCAGGATCCCAAAATTGCCAGGGCTCCTGTACTCCTGTACTGTTTTCTTTAATTGCTTTTCTTTATATATGTAGGTTTTTACAAACCCAAAGGAACAGGTACAATAGGTCCCTTCGATTAGCTATTAGTGGTTGTCCACAAAGATTTTCTGCAGGTAGTTCTGTGTACTGGGCAGTGAGATATTGCAAGCACTATAAATGCATTTGTTGTATACACTCATCTAACTAGATGGCAGCACTCTAACAGGCTAATGTTTTTTTTTAGCTTGGATAATTTTTTCAGTCTTTGAGAAGGCTTTCTTTCAGCAAGGCCCTGAAGTCCACGTATCACACAAGGGGTTTCCTTGGTGGGATCACATACTTAAGGAGTAAGTTAAACACGCAGCTAGTGCTTTCCTAAAACAAGGCCCTGTTACCTTGCTGACACAGGATATATATTATAAGCAAAAGACAAAAAAGGGAGAAAGATAAATAAAGCACAATACATTACCACATGTTACTTTCTTTCATGATAAACAGATATTACCAAATAGTAAATTGTGTGGATCTGAAAAAGGTGTAAATTAGGTTAGTCTGAGGTGCACACAGTCCAATAGTTTCCTGAAAATTTAAAGTTTCCTCTTACAATTCTGTGATTTCAAAAGCAGAAATGTAGCCTTTTAGGTCTTGCAAAATCCAGTGAGTGGGCACAGGGGAAGTAAATCACTTAATCTCAAATGGCATTCAGTTAATTTTGACTCCCATTGTGTGCTTTGAAATGCTGCTAGAATGTGAAATGAGCTGTCAAAATGTAAACTCTGATAGTAAAACTTCTAGGAACCTCAGTGTGAAGCTGGTGCATAGACCTTGTGTTTATTTTGATCCTCTTATGAAGCTAAAGACAGCTTTATATTTGATGATGCAACCTGTCCTAATTCTCTAGCACTTGCTTGACATCAAACACGTCCTTAAATCTGTTCACTTTCCAAAATAAAGAAGGATGTGGTGATTTTCTTAATTGGTGCTTTGATTCTTTAGGAGAGTTATTCAGCTGAATATTTGACTCTTATCACCAAAGGAGTAGTTACTGTATTATTTAAGGAGCAATAGGCCACCATTCAGCTGCTTTCTAGAATATACCACACTGAGGATGCAGAGCCAAAGCATCACAGGAAACTCCACTGTCTCTTTCACTGAATTCCAAATGCCCCCTCATAGACATTAGTATTTATCGATATAATTTTTGAACATAATTTTCCACAGTTTCTGTCAGAAGGAGTGTGGGGGGGTCACTGATCAGGTTTTGCCATGAGCACTGCCTCGTGTTGTGAGGGCAGCCTCAGAACAGCAACCTGCAACAGCCTATCAGGAAATCCTCTGCAGTAACTGTGAACCTTCATTTTCTTTCCTTTTACTGAAACAATAGTCCCACAAGAGGGCTGCAGTCCCGCTCTTTGTCTTGTGAGGAGTTTCAGGATCAAAGCTAATTCAGCCAGAGGTAGCTCAGATTTTGTTACCCTGCAATATATGTATCCTTAGCCAGGGGGCCCTCCCTATTTTCTTAATCTACCAAGAAACTCTTATGAAAATCATAGAATTATATAATTGTCTAAATTGCAAGGGACCTTTGAGATCATTGAGTCCAACAATCAACCTCACGCTGCCAAAACCACCACTAAACCATGTCCCTCAGCACCACGTCTACCCGATTTTTAAATACCTCCAGGGATGGTAATCCCACCACTTTCCTGGGCAGCCTGTTCCAATGTTTGGCGACCCTTTTCTTGAATAAATTTTTCCTAATATCCATCCTAAACCTCCCCTGGAGCAACTTGAGACCATTTCATTTCATCCTGTCTCTTGTTATTTGGGAGAAGAGACCAACCCTCACCTCACTACAACCTTCTTTCAGATAGTGATAAATTCTCCCCTCAGGCTCCTTTTCTCCAGACTAAACAACCTCAGCTCCCTCAGCTGCTCCTCATAAGACTTATGCTCTAGACCTCTCACCAGCTTCGTTGCCCTTCTCTGGATGCACTCCAGAACCCCAATGTCTTTTCATGCCTATACAATCTTTGTTACCTATACAGGGAGCAAAATGTGGTTCCTAAATCATGTAGTGTGGATTGATCCCTCACACAGCTCAGGTCTATAGCCTTGGAGAGAGAAGACTGGTCAAGTGCATAGAGAACCATCATCTCTAATGGGGCATGGAATAATTGAAGTCATATATACTGGGCTGATGCCATGCTTGCTGCAGTTAATAGATTCACGTAGATAGATTAATCTAGACTTAATCTATTTCCTCTCTATTTTGCTCATATTGCCCATATATATAACATATTTAAAATATAAAATGGTAAAATCATAACAAGGTTTGACCGGGGTACTCAAAGCTGTGCATTCACTACAAAATAAAATGTGCCTGAGGCTGTTCTCCACCACCGTGGCCAACTGGCATGGAAAGGCCCATGTTCATACTACCAGGAATGCTCCCTGGCCCCTGCCGGTGACCGAACCATATCTGGGAGGTTTTTGGGAAAGTGCTATTTGCTGCTCAGCCAAAATGGTGTGAAGGACCTCTTCAGCAATTTAATAGTACAGATGATCGTGTTCCTCTGCCTGGGAATGTTTCCTGGCACTGCTTAATTTACTGCTGCAGACACAGCCAAAAGGACTTGCTTCTCCAGACTGTTTTTTGTCTTTCCAGTCATAGATATTTGAGCTGTAGAGTTATTCAAACAACAGTTTAGAGGATTTTTGCTAAATTGAGAAACTAGTTCTAGCTTTTGGATTTTTTTTTTCATTCACATTACACTTCCAAATAGATAGATTACTTCCTCCATTGGCTTCCCCAAGACAAAGGAGGAACACATCCATGGCCAACCCTGGAGAGTGGGATTTGAGAGACCAGTTCCTGACTGAGTCCAGGGCAAGAGAGTGGACTAATTTCCCCCTGTAGTGGACTTTTTTTAATGGTCCTGGTATTTATGTACTGGGAAAATAAAATTCAGATTCAATATTTTTGCATTAGGTTAAAAGTGTTGTGTATGTTCACTGGAATATCTATTCTGTGTTTATTAAAGGCTGACAGATGTAAAACAATTATCCAACACAGCACCAGAATAAGGCACCAGAAGATGCAAAGATTGTCATAAAAACAACCATTATGTTCTGGGTTTTTTTTGCAATTTTCTCTTGATAAAGAGCAATGCATAGTTGCCCTGCCTTTGGGACCAAAAAAAATTAAAAAAGACTGAATTATGTTTTGGTAGTGGTGTCTGCTTTCTACTTGTTCTAGGGAGAGGAAGTATTTACATAACTCCTTTGGGGCAATAATTTATGCACACATGACTGACATTAGGCTACACTGATCAGCACAGTTTTAGAAAAGAAGAATGCAGATACGGTCCCACTTCATACCCCCAACTCTACTTCCTGTAGGGACTGTGGTCCAGCAACAGTTTTCTTTTCAGGCTGGAATTTGATCTGAATTTTGGTAGTTTTCTGGATTAGGGAGACATTTTATACCTCCTGCTGCCCACATCTCATTCACTGAAGGGGAGAGAAGGAAAGAATTTAAAGATTTAAAAACCTTTGAGTCTGCCAGAGCACATAGGTTGAAATATATGAAAAAAATCCATAATGCAGGAAAATTAGTCCATGAAGACATTTTAAGAGCAACATTTGAACATATTCAGGTTAAGCACTTGAAGACCAAAACGTATGAAGAGAATAAATGCATCTCTATGTGGCAGTATCCGTGTCAGAGATATGGTTGCATAAGGGAAAGAGAGCAAGCCACGTAAGTGTACTGACTGGCAAAAGATCCAGATTATCTATGTGTATTTTTTAAAACTAGAGACAATTCAACCACTGTGAGAAATTCCAGAAAAGAAGAAAAGACTCTGAAGGCCTTGTTTGCAAATGAGACAGTCTAAGGGAGTTTCAGAGACATTCTCTCCATACAAATTGCTGCAGTAAAGACAATGGACACCCTATACTGGGACTCAAGTCAGAAACATTGCTTCAGCTATGTCAACAGTTCCTGTTAATTTAGCAGAGAAAGAGGCACTGTCATCTTTGTCTTCTTGAATCTCTGACTGTGCAAGAATTTAGTCTGCCAGAAGTCTAACCAAAAATCTTCAGGTTAATAGAGGTTATCTGTGTGAAACTTTAATGGCCTATTCTAAACAGAAGACCAGACTAGACTGTCCTCTTTGACCTTAAATTCTGTGAAAGATGAAAGCATCTTCCCCTTGTGAGAAGGGGAGAAAAGCTTTCTAGTTCTAGAGTGATTTTTGGAGCCCTCAGGTGCAGTATTTTGCTCTCCTGAAGCGTGGAAATACCTCTGTGGATGAGGGACCTGCATATGTCAGGGAGAGCCAACACGCAAATTGTCATGCACGTTAGAAAGGGATGATTTGCCTTCTCCTACAGATGTAGTGGATGGATGGATGCAGTATTCAAGTCCCCCTGAATGAAACAAATACTGTTCAGCAGTTCTCCTACGTTATTTCTCTTTTTTTTTTTTTTTGTTGTTGGCTTTATGCCGATTTTCTGCATTCTACTTCGTTTTAGTCTTTTTGATACTGCCATGGCAGACGAAAATTAAAAAAGACACTTTAAAATAAAAAAGATGTGGATAAAAGCGTACGTGTAGAGTTATACAAATGCATTTGTTATGTTGTCTGATAACTCATGCCAATGAGAGACAGAAACTATTGCTTTGCATAACTGAAGTTACATGATTCCAGATTCTGGCAACAGACTCATGACATGTGCTTTTGTAGATCTGCTAAATCCTGACATCATTGTGTAAGAAGAAGTGTTTTAAGAGATTATTACAGGCAATTTTTAATATAAAGTATTTTTTCCTCTGTGTAGAGCCTTAGACAGTCGGAATTTTAATGTTATTGTGAATGGCTTGGCAGTCAGAGATACCGCAAGGGTGGGATGAAAGGAGCCGTGAAGGAGGAGGTGGGAATGTGGAAACAGCACAGATGTGCAGCACTGCTTGCCCTTCCCTTTCCTCCTGCCATTTACTGGGTAAATGTGCTTGCCCATGCTCAACGTTAGAGCTGGAAAAGCCTCAGAGAAAGAGCAGCTCCGGGCTGTGCCTGCCCCAGCAGCTCAGCTGTTGGCTCTGCCCCAAGGACCTCATTGCTGGGACCAGCCTGGACCAGGGGGGTGACCTGTTTGATGCTGTTTGATTTCTGCCCAAAAGCTGTTTCTGCCCAACCCGTTGCTGCCCTCAACAATCCGGCTGTCAACACAGGGGAGTCAGTAGCCCCTTGGCAAAAGATTTTGGGGAGGCCACTTCCAGACCCTGCTCTGTTAGAGCCAATCACTATATTCTGCAGAGCTCCCCATTTTAAGAATAACAGCTTGCTGTGGGTCTTTTTATAGTTAAAGTGATATGGCATTTAACAGCCCTTTAAAAAGAGCCAGACAATTAAATGTCTTAAACATCTCTTAAAGATATTTTGTATAACTTATAGAAAATATATGACCAGAGAGTGAGTATTTTATTCAAGGGTCTTTGATGTCACCTTCATAAAATACCTCTTTACTTTTCTTACACATTTATTTCAGCTGTCCTAAAAGCCAGCCTCCCTTCCCAATGTTGCTGTGGAGGATTGGGTATACAGATTTTAAAGCAGCTTATTAGAAACATAGACCTTAATGAGAATGGATGAATGAATAAATGTTACCAGGCACCTCACTTGTGAAGAAAAACATTTTATCTGACCCAGAAGAACCATTACAGAGTTTACTGACTCCATGAAGTAACATAATGTGCTGATTTTGATTGTGCAACTGTGTGTTAAAAGGATGTGAGTGCAGTGCTACAAATTCTCATGTGAGACTGGGAGAGGCTTGAAGAAATTAGAGATGAAAAAGGGTTTATTAAGTCATTTAGTTCTTGGATCATTCCCTAAAATGTTTTTTCCACTGCTGTGTCCAGTCAAGTTTTAAACACTGAGAGAAATAGGGCTTCCACCATTTCCCAGAGGGGGAGCTTGATCCACAGTCGTCTAGATGTAACTCTTAGGACATTTTTCCTGATTAGTTAGAAAAAATTGCCACTGCTTAACCCAATATAAATTGTGTGTGGTTCTTCTGACTGCCCCATCCTTCCCCCCGTCCCCTGCAGCTCCTTTCATCCACAGTGCACATTTTCTATATTATTTACAGTATTGCTTTCTTCTCCTAGTGAAGAAGCTGGTGCCTTTTCACGTGCATTAATAGGCGGTGGATATAATAAGAATTACAACTTAACCTCTAAGAAAACTAGAATTAAATGGTATTTCCATATCAGGTTAACTAGTCTCTAAAGAACGTTTATTTTGATAACTTCTGTTTATCTATAGACCTTAACAGTCTAAGTCTAAGTTTTGAGAGGTTTTGTCCCAGGTATTCATAAGGATCAGGTTTTCCAATAGAGTCCAAGACCTTAAAAAAAAAAGTCTTTTGTCTCTGTATTACCAGTATCGACAGGAAAGATGATCTTGGGACCAGAACTTTGTTGACAGTGCTGTTTATTATGCCCAAACCTGAACAAAATTTTCTTCATGTTGCTGCAAGGCTGTGCAGCATGAGCACAAACAGAGAAGTAAATATTTTTATGAGAATCTGTCATTCCAAATACATACAAAGTCAGATCTGCTGAATAAGAAAGTTAGTTTTACCTTTTCTTCCTTCTTTGCTTTCTTCCTTCCTAAGCTGATAAAATTTCAGAGGATTTATAGAAAGACACCCCAGATTTTTTAACACTGATTTAAGTGGGGAGAGTACAGGCTGGAGAAACAGTTAAAAACACAAAATCCACTTAAAAAAATGTAAGGAAGCAAGTGAGTCAGCATATGTAACGGCAAAAATGATCCCAGGATACCAAACATATATTACAACAATGAAAAGATATAGAAATATTTTACTAAAGCATTTAAACTTTAATTTTGTTCTTCTCTCTGGCTCTCCTCACTGTGATCATGTTCTTTTTAGCAGCATAAATCACAAGTACTAGTGGTAATGCAAAAAACATTAATCTTCATTCAGAACACATCTGCAGCTTACAGGTGTGAATAAGTTTTTGCTCTTTAAACTAGAATTTTTCTAGCTGTCTTTCTTAAGAAATAAACCTTTTGGTTTGTATCTCTTATCCCTATAATGTAGAAAAGAGGCAGAATCTTTTCTTTTTCTTGTGTGTGAAACCCTGTATTAACTTTGCTCAGACTGAAGTGAAGCATTTGTGATAAACCACACACGCATTTGTTTTTCGTATAGTATTACTTTAATAAACAAATCAGTGTCACATTCCTGCATGACGCAATTTCAACCCATTATTAATCATACTAAATGTTATTTCGGACCTTTACTTTTTTTTTTTTTCTTTTTTTTTTTCTTCTCTCTCTCCCTAAATATTGTCAGTGGAATATTGTAGGCCTCTGCTGTTTTCTTTCAGCGAATTCGAGGTCGAAAAGCCAGTCTGGAGGAAATACAGCTGGTTCACTCTGAACATCATTCACTGCTGTATGGCACCAGCCCCCTGAACAGACAGAAGCTGGACCCCAGGAAACTCCTAGGTCTGTACAGGCCTCTATTCTACTGAGAACAGCACATTCCAGCACTGTCATTAGTCATAGCTGGTGTCAGTTTAAGATACTTGGCAAGCAGTGTGACAAAAATTCACTTTTTCCAAATGCATTGCTATGTGGAAGGAGAATGTTACAATGGGAGCCAAATATAGATTAGCAAAATGCACAGGCTGGAAAGCAGCAATAGAGGTTTCTCCTCATTCACTTCAGAAATCACCAAAGTGTTAACCCTTTACTGTAATTTGTTCTCCATCAGAGGTCAATGGCAATTTGAACACAGTTGGTCTTCTCTCTCCTTGTGTTCTTTGATTTGAAAACGGGAGTTTAAGATACACTTGCTTGTCAGATTTGCTTGTTTGCTGTTCTCATTTGCTTTATTTCAATTATTTCAGCCATGCTGATTGCAGATACCTAAGTCTTGCTAATAAGTGAACTTTATTTTGATGTCTTCCCACTATGTAGGATATTATATCTTTGAGAATACCAGGGAGGGGAAACCTCACATTAAAATATTAAATAGGCATATGGATGTACAGAATAGCAGAAAACTGACAGGATTTTCACATCAAATATCTTCACGCATCGCAAATGCTCAGTGTATGCTTTTTATAATAGAAAAGTAGGGTTAAATTATGTAAGTAAATTATGTAAGTTCTGCCATGAGTGTAGCATGAAGCAGATCTACTTGTCAGACCTGCTACAGAGAATGTGAAAGGAAACACACAAAAAGTGGTGCATTTTGGAAATAATCTGCGAGTGAAATCCTGCCCTTTATGTCCCAGCTGGGACACTGCTCTGGATGCAATACTCTAATTCTCAGCTGTTTTTATAACACTTATTCTAAGTTGTGGAGTTTTTCCTAAATGTAATGAAACCCAACCCAAGCAAAAACAATACTAGCCATCAAAAGAAATTCCTGCCACAGTTCTAGTAATACATAGCAATTATTTTGCTTTGGAAATTAATGCTAAGAATTTCTTCTGTAAGGCAGGCTGTTGCTTCAGGGAGTCATAAGAGTAGATAAGAAAAATGTCTCATGTAAGTTTGTACATCTCCTTAGCCAAAGCAACATCAAACCAAAAATATCTATGGTATGATAGATTCTCAGGAGCTTAAATTTCCAAGGTAGGAAATCCTCCTTAAAAAAAAAAAAAAAAAAGCTCTCAATTCCTGCAAAATGAAAATTTGGAAACATTTTGATTTGAGTTCATCAACATTGTCAAAATGTTCCATTTTGATACAGTCAAACATTTCATTTAAATTTTGTTGGCTTTGATTCATTTCATTTTAATTTTTACATTATTTAAAACAGCATACCTTGATATAAAATATTGTTCCCATTTTGGGTCTCAGACCACAATATGAGGTGCAGTGTGTAGTAGCAGCTACGAGGTGAAAAAAGGAATGGACCCAGGTATCCTCTCTGTGTTTCTACCTATGTATAGAGAATGTGAAAGGTTTTGTACACGCAATCTTAGAAAACCATTTCTTTGCCCACAATTCTTCACGTGACATCCTTTGCTTTTTTCTCTTGACACTTAGTCCAAAACATTTACTCTCTGAGTTTATATCCAGATCACACTCCTAGCATATATTCTGAGTGGATCCTTGGCTTACTGCCCTCTTCTGTCTCTGTTTCTAGGATGCTTTCTTGCTGCCTCTCACATGGCCTTTTACCAAGACAACAGTCAATGAAACACCCTTCCCACACGCTTTTGCATTTGCCTTTTTTTTTTTGGCTGGAAATTCTAATCTTTTGAGCTTCCAGACTCTTGTATAAAGGAACTTAATTGTCTTTTCCATTTTTCCAAAATGCACTGTGACTGTTCCACCTTTCATTGAGGTTGAACCTAACCAATCCTGACATTAACATCTTGGTATAGTATAGAAATTCAAAATTATGTATAGCAAAGAAGAAAAATCTAAAGGAAATGTTTCTCATCAAAAATGTCATGAATAATAACATTGTCTCATAAAACATTTCTATTTCAATAGAAGTGCATTTTTTGGCTACAAAAATTGTCCCATCAAATCGTTAGGCTTTGCACCCTAATGAAAAGGAGGACATACCCATTCTTTCCCTTGCTCTTCTGGTTACCTAAAAAGACAGAGGCACCATTTGTTCTCTGCTTGTGCTCCAGAAAAGTGTTTGTTCACTGTCCCTGCTCAGAAAAGTACATCTGCACTGTCTTAAAGTCTTTTTACTTTGTTAACAAGAGGCTTGTGTACCTTTCAGACAGAAGACAATCACTTGAAGGAATGAAATTTAAGTATGACTAGAGCTAGAAACGTGCTAGGGTCCCTGTTCAGGGAAAAAACCTCTATTCTGGAAGGCTGCAAAGCAAAACAGCTGTAAACTAGTGAAATCAGTGAGAATCATACACTCAGTTATAGTTCATATATTCTTAATGCTTTCAGAGTATAAACTTGTCTTTATTTTCCCTGCATCAGGACCTACAAATGCAGCTATTGCAAGGGATTGCTTCAACTTCTACACTATTGGGTAGTTAAGCTTTTGACTGATGGTATTTCAGTGTGATGTGTTAAGCAACATGTTATGTTGCATTACATTGTCTTGACATGAAGGAAACTAACATGCAGACTACGTGTCACATTGCATTAAGGTTTCATGTGACAGGATACAACCTTTGAAACCTCTTTGAATAAGCTCAAGGACAGAACAGTTATTAAGCAAGTCTTACAAATGTGTTTGCTTTTTCCCATCCATAGTTAAGAAAGTGTTTCTAAAAATCAAGTTTCCAAGGATTACAAGTTTGTGAAAATGAAAAATATACTATCAACATATCCCTGATGGTAAGGCAGTATTTATAATACAACTAAAAGATGCATTCACAGAGCATGTGGGTGCCTGTAATTCCAAGTTAGTGAAAAAATGGACGCTTCACAGAAGTTGAGGGATGATACTGAAAACAACTGGGTACCTCAAACTGTCCGTTTTCACAAGTGAACACACTTTCAAATTTGTTTATTTTTCTGCAAGGGAGTTTTGACCCATCACTTTCCCTGCTCATCAGACCCACAGTCCCCAGTTGTCAACCACCAATCTTCCTTGACTTCTGTAGAGGTCCTGACCTCAGTCAGTGATGGGTGCCTCAGCACCTAACTTGACTAAGCAGCTTCTACCACCTTTGTCGGTTTAAATTTTAGAATACAAATCTTGGATAATTTTTCTAGCTCTATCGGTAAATTGTTGTGCTGAATCTTCTCTAAAAGATCTTTTTCTTCTCTAAAAGATCTTTCTTTGCTGCAAACTATGCACAGATGCAAAGCCAAACCCAATATGATTATTTAAAATTTGTCTTCTATCCTACTTGAAGTATACCGATATCTTTTTTATTATTATTCTGAAGGTAGAGTGGAAAGGTGTTACTTGAAAAGTTACTTCTATTTACCAAGTTCTTCTGGGACATCAACTCCAAACATCATGGGGGAATTCTCACGTTGATTCATTTTCAAGGTTAACTTTTTGCTTCTGATTTTCATTTATGAAAAGGAATATTGTAAGCTCTTTCCTTTCTGTAGGACTAGCTAAGTGATGGTCTCACTCTCTCTTAGTAGAACATTTCCCCACTGTTCTTTTCATGAAATCTTAATGTTTTTCTTGTTCTGCAAAGTCTTGTTATCTGTTTTTTTAGACTATCATGCAATAAGAAGTGAGTAACCCGGCAAGTTTCTCGATACACTGAAAAGGCTTTGTGTTTCAGTACTACCTGTTGATTGATTTTAGTGTCCTTTCTCACCATCTGCTTTTCCATCTTTAGTTTGTTTTTGTTGTTTTTGATAGTGTTTACCATGCACGATGTGACCCACTGCAGGGAGATAAATGAAAATTCATCTGTTCTCTCTTATGTCCCAACTCTGCAATGGAATCTAAGAAAAAAGGTTTAGTCATTCAATATTCTAAAAATGCCTTCTTTTATCTCAAATTACGGCTTATGTTACCATTAATGTCTCCTGGCAACGAGACTATTTTTTAGCACTAATTTGTTAGTTGCCTCCTCAAGACTTTCTGATCTTCCCCACAGCAAAAAGTGAAAAAATTGCTGTTCGCTTTGGTCCCTGGATGTGCTTAGCAAGAGATCTGGAAACTCCTCCCCTACCTCTGCTCTGACGATCTCCTGCAGCCAACATTCCCTTGCATGTCTGGGGCCACGAGGACTCTCAGTGTGAGAACGCTCCTCATAGCTGCTGCACCTGCATTTCCCCTGGTAGCTCCACAGGAGGTTTTGTTTGGCTTCTCTCTCGCGCGCTGTGCAAACTGATCAAAGGCCTCTGGTCAGTCTAAAACGCATCTTGGATTTTACTCCAAGCGTAAAGCACTTTCTTCATCTCAGACCTTGCAGTCTGGTCTCTCCTACTTCAAAGATGATGGCTTATAATTGTCTTTAGGCATTTCATTGGCACCTGCTAAACATGAGTAACGGCAGCGTTCGCCCCTTCCATAACAATGGGTGGCTCCTCTAGGTAACTTGAGTGATTCACTATCTAACGTTTCCTCCAGATGGCAAAGTTACAAAGCCAGTTCTGTGATACGGCCGGGGTAAAGCCTGTGCTCTCCTCCACAGCTGCCTTAGGATCAGATTACCCGCTGGGATAGGAACTGCATCAAATCCTGGCATCCTTACTCGATTTTCATATTGTCCTTATCGAGACAAACACTGATTTCAGTGGTACAAAAAAAAAAAAAAAAAGAACATGTGAATGAATAAAAAATGAGTATAAATATTAAGATAAACCCTGTCACATCATCTAATGTGCAGAGCAGAGTAACACAGAAATTAAATTTTAAAGCCTATTAAGTTTTTGTCCCCTTTAGTAGAATGTATTTACAGACTAATACCAAAACAAGTAGTATTTCATTTTATGTCTTAAAAACATTAATGTATTCATTGATGATATGTAAATGAAGAGAACAGCATTTTTGCATAAATAGGAAGACTGAGGCTGCGATTTTCACAAGAGAAACTTTTTGGAGAGATGAAGTTAAGAAATTAGTCATCAGTTTCATGGGAGCTTAATGAGGTTCCCTCTGTTGCCAGTGAAAAGAAGGAGGCACTTCTCGAGTAGAATTCGCCCCATCAGCCATCTGTGTTGGCTGGGCAGAGCTGCCCACCTGGCTCCACGGGTTGTAGGAGAAGCTGAGATGACCAGCTTAGACAAGGTGCTTCTCACCTACAGATCCTGGGATGACTTAGTCGCCCTAGTTCAAAGTGACTCTCTGTGGAGATTTGATCGTTATAATGCTTTTAAACTGCTGCTTACCAATCTCAAGATTTGTCACTGTAGCAAAAAAATTCCTTAAATGTCCCATGGCTGATTTCCATTCTAAGTACTACTAATATTTTTTATTCTAATGTATGGTATTTTCATTGTGTGATACCAAAATCTGAGTTACTGTAAAGAGCAATTACTTATCCAGTATTTAAATGCCTTTTTGATAAATGATGCTTATTGTTTCTTTTTTTTTCTTTAATATGTAGGAAACGTGTCTCAAAAACTATTTTCCTTGTTGCCTTGTGGGGGACTTGGGGTAAGTATATGGTTTTTTTTTTGCAAGAGGGTCGGCACGCAACATGTGTATTCATTCATGAATTCTTTAGCATTAGCAGTTCAAAGTCTTTGGAAACTGATAAAAAATATAGAAATGAAACTTGAGCCATCATCATACTGTGTTTTCACAGACACAGAAGACAGTACATTACAGTAAGCACATGGAACAGTTAGATAGGAACATATTTTGAGGTAATGTGTACATTTTTTCATTGTCCCACTTTGAGTTTTTCACATGAGCTCTATTTTTGAGGAAAGGAAGATGGGTGCAAGTGTTATAGCAGAATGAGCTTTGGAGAAGCTGTTTTGTGCACTGTTGAAAAGCAAATATAACTTCACACTTCTGAGAAAAGACAGAGAAAATTACCAAAGCGAACATTTAGCACGAGAAGTCCTCGTTAACTGTGAGCTAATAAATTGGGTGTTTTTAAACAAATAAATTATTTGAGTATTTGTATGTCCTGTGTTGAAATACATTCATTCTGAAATACAAACTTGCGAGTATTAGGACACAGTAGACGAAAATCTGCAGACAAAAAAATCTGTTGCAACACTAGGTAAAAGAATTCATCTAAATTATTGAAAAACATGTAGAATGGAGAATTTCTGCTGATGTTGGTGTCGTGCTCCTATGAAATTCTAGTGAAGATAATACTGTGGAAAAATAATTTTTCATGTACAGAAAACTTTTTATGTTCAGAACATACTTTCACACAAAAGTATGCTACATTTTTGGTCCAGCTGGTCCATTATTAAGTGATGTCAGCAATATCAAAGTGAAATGATGATATTACTAGATATTGATGGGCTGGCTGGATGATACATATATTTTTAATGAAACTATATTTCATATATTTTTAGTATCACTGTTTCTGAGTGTACAAGAATAAAGCCACAATTTCTGGAGGTCAACATCAAATGCAACCTTCTAAATTTTTTATTTATTTTATCTTTCAAAGGATAAATTCCATACCATACTAGTCTTGTTTATAATAGGGTTTTTCTTATTATGAAATACCTGACAGAAGAAACACTCATTTCGTAAGTTTTTAACACATAAAAAAAAGAAAAATTCCCTTTTAGCTTTCAGTATTTAGTAGTTTTTGAGGATTTCTGAACTATGAGTTAAGGAACAAAGAATTAGGAAGTGGGAATCATTCCAGCTCCTCTACTGTGGACTTAACACGCTGAGGATATTTGGAACGTGGCGACTAGCAACTTGCTAATTTTGAAAGTTGGGGGTAATTTCTGTGTACCATTACAGGTACCATTACAAATTGACACGTAGCCAGGCATGTCCACATGCACCTCTGTGCACTACTGTGTGCGTATATGCAGATACACACACGTATATGCACACATTTCAGTATTTAAAAAGGTGATTTTTCACACTGCTATTGCAGTTAATAAGAAGTTTAGAGAAAATGGAACGAGAGCTGAATAAAGTTTAAAAAGAATGCTGTTCAGGCTTCTGAGTAAAGAGAAACTGATGTAAAATTTCTTGACAAATCTTTTGGAGGGCTTCAGAAAGTAAATAGGACTGTGGTACGTTTTGAAAATTAAAGTATTTTTTCTATAGAACAGGTTATTGCGGTATTAAAAAATCATGAATAGAGATATGCTTTGAAATCCTACTAATGAAAGTATAGTGTCCATTCTAAAGCTAACACAAGTCAGAAATGTTCAGTATAACTTCAATTTTAAATGCTTTAATTTTTCTATACTTTTTTTGCGTCTATTTGCTTTATTTCTTATTTATAGTAATGGAAATTGGATTAAAGAACATGTTGTAGAAATGGATCTTTTATTTATTTTTTTTCTAGTTGGTTTGTCTTTCTACATATTATCATTGTCAGACTTGCTGTGGGGCTCTTAAAGGAATGGGTTATGACCTTTTTTCAAGGTAAATAATCAGATTAGGAGCTCTCTTTCAGTGATATTTAGCTGTCCATTGGTTAAGATGAGCTCTGAGAAAGGGAGTTGCTTCAAACTCTATGGAAAGCAATCCTTTACTTTCAAAAATGATGGTGGAAAGAAAGAAGCAGCCTTGCTACATAGTAGCTTTCAACTTAAATGAGGTTTATAAATTCGTAATTAATGTAAAGCAGTAAGAGCAGTTTATGCAAAGATTTTAAGGAGGGATGGAAAAATTATTATTTTTTTTAATTTTTGTTCTCGCTTATTTTCCTTCTCATTTATTTTCTGTCTTGCTTGCTTGCTTACTTCTTTGCTAAAGAATACAGTGAGGAAAAAAGACTTCCATTCTTGCAGAAGCCTTTATGGCTGCTGCTTGAATGATGGTTTTGAGAGCTCTTTGATCCTATTGTCTTCTAACCATATGGGGACATTGCTGGCTATTATTATGCAGCACTTCTATTATTTAAACAGATTACTGGCTGCCTAGAGAAATGAGACCTCCATTTCTCTCCAGTGCCAGGCTGGATTTAATATCAGAGCCCCCTGTCTCCTAGTGGATGTTGATACCACCGAGGAGAACATAGACTGCACCACTCACTGAAGCTGTGCCATTGTTGGAAAGAGCACTGGGTCAGTAAGGCAGAGCATAAGTAGGATAAAGCCCATGTATCTAAGGCTCTGATCTATATATCATGCATTTATAAATGATGTGAGCCCCTGCTCCACAAACAGCTTATATATTGCACATGGAAGAATCACTGGACAAAATGGAAACTGCTCTTGGAGCAAGGGTTGGAACCTCACAGGCATTGAAGACATGATCAACTGATGGGCTCTAAAGGCTGTATCAGCATGAGTTTGGGATGGCTTGCATTGTTCACAAACAAAGGTCCATTTAACCTATGTTACCCTTAATTCTACTATATTATTTATTTTGTTGTTATCTCTGTTCTAAGTACCAATAAACTGCAGCCAAGATCAGGGATCTTTGTCCATCACTTACAGTTACAATAAAAGGATTTTTTCCAAGAACCTTGAAAAGCAAAGAAGAGGCAGTGTCTGTAACTAATATTTTCTGATCCTGTTCCATCAAGGCTCTGAATCTTTTGCACTAGTGCAAAATACATGTAAAGCTACTGTTTATTGATTTTGTAAACATTTTTCATCATCCATATGAACTTTCTTTAAAGTAGTGATAGGGACTGTTCATGTCAGGGTCATTGGTGAATTTGGCTTGATATATGTTAGGCTTTCAGAAGAAATCAAACAATAAAATTAATCGTTTTATAAGAATCTCTATAAGTAATAATTAGCTCTCCTATCTAAGATCACAAAGCTATTTTATATTGACAGGCAAACTGAACAATGCTCACAGAGAGAGGAAAAAAAGTTATCAAAATCTAAGCCTAAACCTAAATTTGCCCATAATAGGTTTTCTTTCAACGATGGTGATTTTTTTATCAGAGGAATCTCTGGGGTCAGCAGCATAACATCCGCTCAAGTATGGGACCTCCCTCTTGCAATAATGTTTTTTATTCTTTTTTCAATCTTAATGCTGTTCCTGAACCAACTGTTGTTAAAGAATTCTAATACCAGGGGGGATGAAATTCCTTGTCTTGGAGAGAGACTAGCAGCTCTGTGGCCAGCAGTTTTAATAACAAGAGATGAATTCTTGCAGCTGGTCAGAGGTTTGGAATGTGAAAAGTTTTCCAGGAGAGGTGGGTAGATTGCAGGTGAAGTGGCCAAATGGGGAGAATAATCACAAATCACTTTTCAGTTCTGAGGGTTATCAGACCATTCCATGATTTTTCATTCAAAAACAGCCACTAGAGCTATAACTGATCATTTGATCAATGCATACATCTATTCCAGTTCTTCCCCTTCTACTCTGCTGTGAAAATGACAGTAGGAGAAGCAGAAATCTACTTTTAATGGGAGTAAGTTTCATCTCCTTGCCTCAGTCTGTCACTAAAAATAGTGATTGTTTTCCTGCCTGTTTGACCTGCTGCTGTGTGAAGAAATCTTGAAGTCATTTCTCAGCCATATTTTTTTGTCTAGTTGATAGGGAAAAAAAACCCACAAAAGCAAAGAAGAGCAGGCTTTTATGATAATGTCATCATCGGCTCCCAGCTTCAAACACTTCTGCGGCTTTTGAATTGTCATTTATAACTTGGAACTGAACCGACCCATAATTCCCTTGATGCATTTAGAGAAATTGATAACAGACTGCTTCTTTTATGGCTCAGAGGAGGCAACTCCAATCACATCACTATTGGCAGTCAATATTATTTTCTGACATGGTTGTAAAAGTATAAAGGGGCTTATGGCATTTGTTTAGATGAGGAATGGGCTCTCAAGCTGTGCTGGGGTTTATGGGTCCAGATTACTGAGAAGCAAAGGGAATATGATGTTTGCAAACAGGATATGATTTTATTTAAGTTTGGGTTTCATACGTTGTTCCCTGGGGATCGTCCTGCAGACAGAAGAGAATTTCACTTTTATCATATGAAATTGGGCAGTTATCCAATCCCCCCTGCACTCCCCCCACCCTCAAAAGACACTGCTCCAAACCTGTAATGTGTAAAGCCAGACCTTTATAGTGCAAAAGGAGAAGCTGGGGGAGAACACCACCCTGTAAGAAATCAGACTTTTGCAGAATAAATATTGAATGAGCTGAACAGAGAGCAAAGCTATAAAATCTCTATATTTTTGCAAAACTTACAAAATATTAATATTTTCTGAATGTTGAATTTCTTCCTGGCAATCCTAGCTGTGTTAGTTGGACAATACTACTTTTTGTCCCGACCACACAGGAAGAAAAGCAATAAGAGAGGCAAGATTTCATTAGTATACAACTTTAGTAAGTCATCCAGGCAAGAAATTGTTTTCTGCTGCTTCTCAGATCTTCTTCTACTGTTTCTTCCCTTGATCTTCTCAGTCTGGGCCCAAGAAAACTTTTCAGCCTTTACACATTACGCCTCCTCATTCCTGTTATTTGTATAAGAGCTAATGGTACCAACCTGGTTCCATTACTGTGGTACAATAATGTAAAAATTAAGAAAGTATTGAGGATGGCATTGTCTCCTTGTAGCAGATTTTAGTCTCCAGGCTGCTCCTTATATATGAATGCAAAGCTGTTTGTAAAGAAATCTGACTGCCTTTGGTTTAGCCCCTCAAATTAAATATCACCTCCACACAGGCGATACAATCAGCTTGTGTTCTTCGCCTATATCCCAGGCTGTACCAAAATAGGTGCAGTTCTTGCACAATATCAACCAAAAATATGTCTGTTTCCTGGTTTGAAGAAAGCAATCTGTTATTCCTAGAGGTGCAGCTACTCAATTTCAGTCTTCCATTCTGAAATCGTTCTGCTGCTGATATATTTACCTATTAATTTAAACTACTTGCCTGAGCAACCTTATTAACCTACTGAAATTTGCCAGTTATAACATTTTTGGAGTAGATTGCAGAAGACTTCTGGGAATAAAATACTTGTTTACTTCCTAAACCTCTTTGGCAGCTAGACCATCCCTAAAGAAATTATAAGATTTAATCAAAACAACCTCACAGAAACATTGTACTTAAATTGGTATGTTTTGCATGACTATTAAGGACTCAAACTTAAATGGTGTTGACTGTGTGATATTTTCTTCCGAAGTCATCAAAATACATGATCAAAAAGGCCATCCTATCACCACCACAAGGCACAACTTAAGGCCAGTGGGAATGGGACTGGAGTGAGGGCTGGAGGTTTGTCATCCTGGAACATTCAAGGGTCTGCAATCTCAGTCACTTAATGCAGTTCCATACAAACCTATTTAGGTTATCCACAGGAAGAAGGAATGAGGGTGCTCTGGTGAAAGCACTTTTTGGTTGATATACCCCATCAGTTCATGAGAGCCAGCTGCTTCAGTGGACTGCTTTTTGTAGGAATGGACCAATTGACATTAGCTCTAACACATAGAGAATTGTAGACTTTCTAGGTGACAAGCTCACAGCTTCCTCGAGTGGGCAAACTAAAGAAGAAATAGTGAAATGAGACAAAAACTGCACATTTACTTGCTTTCAGTTCAGAATGACAGTTCTCTGAAGACTTGCTTGTCCAGCTTCATGTCCAAATTTTAGACGAATTACTGAAGCAGCCAAAGCAGGACCCTGACTACCCTTGCTTGCCTATATAACCTTTAAAGACCAAGAATAATAAGCCTGATAATATGAATCTGGATGATCACAGCAGGAAATAGATATTCTTCCTTTACTGAGATACAGAGACCTCATATCAGGATCTGGAAAGTGCAATGCTGTCTCATCCCTGGGCAGGGAGGGGATGCTGCATTTAGTATATTAATTCATGGCCCCCAAAAATATGAAAAAGATTTCTTCATAATAAACGGCAGATATTTTGTCCTTTTCTTGTCCATCCACCACAGAGCTTGATGTCTAGACCAGTGAGAGGTGAAACTCTTCAACTGTGAGGCATAGTTCCTTGGCTTTGCTGCAGGCAGAACAAAATGCTTTAGAATAGTCCCAGACTGCTTTAACTTGCAGCAGGCAAGGATCGAAAGCTCAGGGGTGGTAATCTGCCTGTTGATCAAATGCAGAGTTTGATCCCTCACGTAATTTTTTTTGCCCTTTTAAACAGAGCACCTTTTTTCCCGTGGTACTAGACTAGATTCAAATTGTAAACAAAGATACAGTGCATGGAACACAATATTATAACTACCATAAAATCAAACCTTTAAAGGTCTTACCTCATTTTGTGCATTTCCTAAGGACTATTGTGTTGCCAAAGGCTAGCATTATGCAAAGAAGCCTCTTTTGCCAGAATATGAAACATTATATATACATATATATATATATACATATGTTAAATGTAAATAGTGGAATAGTATCATATACAATTTACTAATACTATTCACTTTCCGCAAACTTAATCACACACACACATATGGATTTTATGGGAATTCTGTAACTAAAACAGAATTCATATTTGCACTTTAAAAACACATAATGTGTTTATTGAGAGAATTTAACCTCCCCTCCAAGATGGATAGAAAAGCTCTCTGAAGACAAAATGTTCATGTGTTGCTTGCCTGAATAAACACCAGCTTCTAGCACAGCTCCATGGTCAAGGCCATTGACCTCCAAGAAGAAAGCTAAAATGCTATGTATTGCTAAAATGCATTCAACAGCAAATGATCAAACTTTTAAAAAATAAGGCTTGATTCTGCACAAAGATGTATTTTCTGTAACTACGCATTACAAGCAACACACTTTGTTCTGCCTATTTGCCAATGAATGCCTGGAAACTACATGATCAAACATAAGAAGGCAGTTGCAAAAGCGTTTTCACACACTAATCCATTAAATACTAAAACAAATGTCAAGTTAAATTAATAGAGTACTCAGGGCTAGGTCTGAAAGTGCAGTAACATTTTTACAAGCATCTGGTGATATATGCCACATATCTGAGACTTGAACCTGGGCCTAAGTGTTTTATTTATGAGTTTTTTCTAAAAACAAATTCTAATCCACATCTAATCCATGCTATCCTCCCTCCTTTCCCCCTACCAATGATCCACACATCACTGTTTCACTGAGATTTTGAGATCCTTTAGGGTGTCTAATGTATGCTTTATGAGACCCAGAGATTCTGAATGCCTGTCATAAAACTTGGTTTAAGAGAGTAACTGAATCAAACTATTTCTTCTGAAGATGCTATTCCATTCAGACTTCAACTTGATTTAGCTTGATTCTTCTCTGATTCTCATTTTAATAGATTTGATTTTTAATACAGACCTCACATATAACTTGGTTTTCTTTATAAACTTCCACATGAATTCCATTTGTAGAGAAGTAGGGGTGCTGCATTTTTATCTGTGGTTGACTGTCACCACCAGTAACTCTGCTAGACTTTTAATTACTAATTTTTACTTAGAAGTTTTTTGCTGAGAATTTGCTGAAAACTGGCTTTGATTTATAATAGCTTTACAAATTAGATCACTATTGGCAGGTAAAATTTGAAAGATGTTAAATATTCTACATACAGTGGGTACATGTACTCTGAAATAAGCTTTTGGGGTCAAAATTAATTGCCTCTCAAATTCTTTCTAGAAGTCCACTTCCATGAATATTATTGCTTATAAGTCCTCCAAGTGGAATTATTCAAACAGAACAGAGAAGCCAATGCAAGCTCAAGTGAATTCCGTGCTTTTTGTTTAAGCAATGATTTGTGGAGATCCTTTGAACTATTCATCTTTCTGGAACCTAAAGATCACATCCCCTTCACAATTTATTTGTAAACCACACTGTTAGGCAAGAAAGCACAAAAAGTTGATATTCTGGCTACAGTCTATGGCAGGCATTATAGATTAAAACACCTAGAGAAGCCTTTGACAGAACAAATCTCTGATACAGTTGTAAAATATCGGTAAAAATAAAGAAGGTCGTTGTACATATTTTTCCTAAAGTAGCCCACTTCTACACACTTCCTGTATGTGGGATTTATGGAAGAGACATCAGCCACACAAACTTTTTCTCCTTTGTTCCTTACCAAGAGACATGGCTGACAGGCCATTCATTAGAGATTGTTCCTTGGAGATGATGTGCACACCTTCGCTTCTTTAGTCATGGTGAGATGAAACAGCAGCTGAGAAGCACGTCAAGGACCTTTTGCTTCTTAGTGGAAATCACAGGGGTGATGAATGACCACCACCACATCTGTAGGAGTGGGAGGTGAGAGCTACGAGCATGGCACCTGGGAAGCTGCACTGCTCACAGTCAGGAGCAAAATGTTCCAAACTAGTTTTCGCTGGAACCAACTGTCTCCAAGAATGACAGAGTCCTTGCTGGAAGTGATAGCAAGTTGCCACACACAATTTTCAGAGGTTGCAACACTTCAGGAAAATATTTAATTTCTATTTTCATGCCAGGGAGCTGAAAAAACACAGTGATGGAAACATATTTGCTCTGGCAAAAGTGGCAGAGTGTGAAACTGAAGGCTTTTAAAGCTAAAGTACAGGAATTAGCTCTGAAATACACAAGTTCTATTAAATTGCAGTATCACTGAGGAGGTCTGTCCTTTCCTATATTACTTCTCATAGATTTCTTAATCACTTTGATTACTGCATCTACCTACAGTGTTCCTAGCTAATGAGATTTTATTTACTTCTCAGTTTTATAACCACTTATATTTCAAAGGACGATATTTTTTTATGTAGTAGTTTTTCCAGAATTGTATTGAAATATATCCATTGGAAATAGGTACTGCAGTAACTTCCATCTAAGAACACCTGAGCCCAACCCCTGCTCTTTAAAGAAAGTGGAAATGATCCTTTTAAACTACTGTAAAGGACTGCTACTTTTTAGCTTGCTGTTGTTCAGGATATTGGACACATAGAATACAATCACTGCTATCAAAGGATCATTGCAAGTTAAAATTTCCATGAACAGGTAGATGACAGATTGCATTTTTGAACTATTCTCAGAGAATAAATAGAATAACTCTGGTAGGGACATGTGGTAACTCTAGGAGGACTGTTTTTGATTTTTGTGATAGCAACAGTTGTGCAGAGAATGCAGAGCAGGATAAGCAAGTCAGTATATTTTAAATTCCTTTTAGGATTGAAATCACAATCCAGTGGAAGCTGGATTTATTTTAAAAGCAAATTATGTGTATGTGTGTGTAAGAGAGAGAGAAAGAGTGTCAAGCTCTATGATGCTTTGTCAGAATCCACCCCAAAGTAGTATGGCAACCCCAAAGATATGTTGCCATCAATAGATGTGTATTTACAGCCACTTCAGAATTTACAGTAATTATTTAAGAAAAAGAAATAACTCACACAGATGAATACACCCTGCAGGGTGTGAAAAATGGAACGCTGTGTCAGACTGTGAGGAGCATCTCTGGTCAGCAGAGCTGGGATCCAGTGACCATGAGGCAGATCTCAGGAGGTTTCTGGAGGAAGGAAGACTGAAACAGAGGATGAGTGAAGAGTCATAAATAATTTTTTAAAATTCCTTATCATTATTATTCATGCCACCTCTTTGCCTCTCCGAGGTGGGTTCCAAATAGATGTAAATACCAGAACAAGTAACATTTCCAGTTTCAGCAACTGCAGTGATTTCAGAAAGGCCTTAAGTAAACAAACTCTCTATCAGATGTATTTCTATATCCTTCCTCTCCACCTTCACATACACGTGCCACAACCTGAGCACAGTAAAAGGAGTTGGTAGCTTTCAAAATTTTATAGTTAGTCTTCCTTAATAAGAAATATTCCAATCAAAAGGGAGGGAAGCTTTCTAGCTGCTGAAACATCTCTGCTACAAGATTTGTCGTTTCTTAGCTTGTTTTCAATATACTTAAAGTCTTCATTGTGAAAATCAAGTTATCACATAGATATTTTTTGCAGGAAGCATTGATATCAAATTCTTTTTGTAGTGCAAAGCGGGGAATTTCTGCGCACAGGCCTTGAAACATAAGTTGCATTCAGCCAAGAAAAGCTACCTACATTTCTTTTCACTTAAGTCATTCCCTTCCTCTTTAATGCCTCCACATCCACTTCAGGGACAGGTAGCTTAATTTCTATCATCTGTAGCTTTACAGAGTCTTAGCTTTGCTACACATGCCAATGATTGAGCTATACTAGATGTACTTGAAAAAGCCTACAACCTACAGTGCTCATTCAGGAAACTCGGAGGGAAGTAAATCCATATGTGTGTTAGAAAGTCGGCGTTCCGAGAGGGCTCGTGTTTTCTGGCTCTCGGCGTTATCATGCACAATCCTTCTTTGAAGAGCTGCAGCAGTGATAGGGGTTTTGATAACACAATGTGGCGTGTGCTCATAGTTTAATGCTGACATTTTGATGTTTTCAAAAAAACGTTCTTTTTAAGTTGCTTAGATATTCGGAACCTTTTTCTACATTGACAATTTTTGTAAAGGACTCTTAAATGAGAATAATATATATAATTAACTAGGAAAAAAGGAGGGGGCTAAGATTCTGTGTTAGAATTAAGATACAAATTTTCCATTTTATATAGATTTTAAAAAAAATCTTCTAATCAAGATAGTATTTCTACTTAATTCTTTGGCTGTTCCAAAACACTTGCAGAACAAAAACAACCTCTTATAAAAGTCCATCTGACTTTTTCATAGTCTGTGATTCAGAAAGCATCACATTTATCACAAATTCATCCATACTTAGGGTCTAGATAGGCTGCCACATATTTGTGATATCTCCATGAACTAGAACCAGAAACCAGTGTCTAACCCTATTCCCTTTACTTGTGTAAAATCCAACTATTTTATCTACATGAATAAAGAAAAGCATATCTAGTAGGGTTTTACATAGCTGCATTACATATACAGTATGACAACTACAGCTAGTAGCTGCAATTTTAATGGGTTTACCATTTATATCACAGTATTTCAACAGCAATTTATAAAGTAAACATTGAGTAACACTAAAAGAAAATGTTTAAACACCTGAAACATTTAAGCTATACATAGAGATATAATATAGAGTGGGATGGCATTTTCCAGTCATTATAGCTAAAGCGTTGGCTGTAGAATTGAATTTTTTATAGGTTGTTCTTCATGAGATATTTCTCAGAAATTCAGTCTGAATTTTGTGTGATTATGAAATAGAATTTGACATCTAAGTTTATAAAACTGTGCCTTTTCAGGGAATTATTCATATGTTTATGTTAGTTTTCTTGTATGATAATAACTGTGCACTAAGAAATGCATCTTCAGTTGGCCACCTCTGTCTTTGAGAATTTTCCATTTGTCACATGCAGTATGCCCAAGAGATCGGCTAAAATATCCTGAATTTCCAGTATCCATTTAGGTGGTATTTTTTGAAAATTCCTGAGGAAACGCTGTTTTGTTTCCTGATTGCCCATTTTTACTTCCAGTCCAGGTAAAATTAGGTAGCAGTCACTCAAGTGGTCTGAAGGAAGTTTTTCAGTGGAAGATATTGGGTCTTATTGTCCCGGTTCAGTCTCACACTTAGCTGAAAAGCAGAAAATGATAAATGCTGTATCCTGGCCAATACTCAGCGTTCGGCGGTTGGAGAGACTGCTGTCTCATGTGTCAGAGCAGACAACTGTCTTGAAGGGTGGGTACTCTCAAGCTGTGGTTACAATTTTAACTTAATCGGCCTTCCTGGAAATGAATCATAGTCCCTTTGAGGATGCAGGCTCCTGCTTGTGCCCTGGTGTACCGAGCAGCTGCCACTGAATCATTTTCATCAGCCACTCCTTCATGTTAACCTTAATTTGCTAGCCATAAAAATGGTAAGAAGGCACTCCCTCCCAGCCCTCTTGTTGATACTTCTTTATTTAAAGTACTGCACGGTATTTTTCAAACTTTATTATGGTTTGATTAAATTGATTTAACCAATGACCTCTACTTATTTATCTCCTTATTTGTTTTAAAAATGAAAATTGATAGACAGTTGCTTTAAAGCAGTAGAGAGACAACCTGAAGGTCTGCCTAATGTTAAATATGCTGTTATTTTTGCTACTATTTGGTTTCTTTCATATTTCTTTCAATTTTCTTAGTTACCTATTGATTTGTGTGCATCTTTGGGAAAGCTACATAATTTCTTTAAATCTCAAACTATCAAGCTGCAAAACAAATATAATAAATCATCTCATATCAAGCTGATGATGCTTAATTGTGTTTGTGTAATATTTTGAGTTTCTCAGGTGAAAACACAGTGTGTTGTTATTACTGTTATTCTAAACTTTGTGAGCATAATTTAGTCTTCTTATTCAGGACTATTGCGAATATGAACTATTTTCATTACTTCTGCTGCATGTGTACAAATTTGATCAAAATGATAGAAAACTCAGGTCCAGTACACTGAAAAATAAGATCACTTTAGTAGCTTGAAATATAATATTATTGTAGCAGTACTGGCGAAGACATTTTACAGGTGTAGAGAAGATCAAGCTTCTTTCTGTTTGAAATGACTAATCAGAGAAATTCCTCAGAACCTCCAGAATTAAGGAGCAGTTGCATCCATTTTCAATTACTTGATTTCTTTCTTTCTTTCTTTTTTTTTCCTCCTTTTTTTCTTTTTTTTTTTTAAAAAAAAAAAGAAATTAGGAACAGAAGCTTCTGGTTCAATCTGAAAACATGTCTCAGTGTGCTTGGAAGTTATCCAAATAGCATCTGCCACAGTATTTTGTCTATCCCTAAACGTTTTTCTTTTCATGATAAATTAGTACTGTATGATATAATTAAATGCACTTCCCATGGAGCATCGAGGAAGTCTGGGTGTCTCTTTGGATGGCTTTTTCAGACTATTTCACACCATCGTGTCTGCTTGGCACAATATCATATAAGGGATATCCAATATTTCACCTATATTTTCTGGTATGTTTCTGCACATAAATAGTTACTAAAAATAGATTTCAAAAGTGAAATTTCAGCATACCTATTGAAGCTGTAGAGTGGTGCTGCTTAGCCATCTTTATATTTTCTTTATAATATTTTATCTTTATAATATTGTATCTTTGTATCTTATACAGTAGTCATTTAATGTTTTAAGTGTCACACTTCCTCATTTAGAAGGTGCAAAAGATAATTTTCTCTGCTTTAAATAACCACATTCATCTTTTACAAAGCGGGCCTTTCAGCCAAAAATGATCAGTTTGTCAAAACCAGAGAGATGGCAAGGGTTGCTTTTTATTTTGTTTCATTTTATTTTCTGTCTGTGGCAATAGTGTGACTACTGGAATCAACTTAAACATTGAACCGTTCTGATTTCAGTTGCTTAAAAACGACTCCTGCCTGAGTAGGAAAGGCAAGCGCTTGTGCTGTGATGTGTTATTTTTTTTTAAAAAAAAAAAAAGGGGGTGATGACCTGAGCTGCTGGCGAGTCTTGGTGGCACGGGTTGCCTGTGACGGCTGCTGGAGCCAGCGGTGGCCACCATCCCCTCCGGATGCTTTGTCCCGGTGCTGGCAGGTCCCCGTCCCCCCGCCGGCATCTGGCAGCCGGCGAGCAGGCCCAGCCCGGCCGATGTAACGCTGTTTGTAATGAGAAATCTAAACAGGGAATGGCAGCGAGGCATGACAGGAATGTGTTTCCATTGGAGAAGCCCGTGCAGAGCAAAAGCATAAGCAAAGCCATGTCCAGAAGGCCTTTCAGCTGGCCAGGACGGAAGACTGATGTTATTGTACACGGGCTGTCACGCTGCCAGCCCTCCCTCACGGGTTTGTTTTCTCTCATGCTCTCCCTCTCCCTCTCCCTCTCTCCCTCTCTCCCCTGCCTTCCTCCCGGGGCCGGCTGTTTGCTCAGGTGGACAGTGACACCGTTTGGAACGAGCTGCACTCGGCCGGGGCGGCACGCATGGCGGTGGGCTGTGTCATCGAGCTGGCGGCCCGTGTGGCCTCCCGGGAGCTGAAGGTGAGGTCCGGGGCCGCGCCGTGGGTGGGAGAGCCGGGGCGGCCGAGCAGTGGGGGGCTGAAGGCAGGGCCTTGTTCCCCGGCCCTGCTGTGTGGAGGATGGCGGGAGGAGGGCTGGGAGGACGGGAGGATGGCCACCGAGGAGTGGGAGGAAGGCCAGGAGGATGGGAGGATGGCCACTGAGGAGTGGGAGGAGGGTTGGGAGGATGAGGACAGGAGAATGGCCACTGAGGAATGGGAGGAAGGCCAGGAGGATGGGAAGATGGCCACTGAGGTGTGGGAGGAAGGCCAGGAGGACGGGAGGATGGTCGCCGAGGTGTGGGAGGAAGGCCAGGAGGATGGGAGGATGGTCGCCGAGGTGTGGCAGCCCCGGCAGCTTGTCCAGGCCTCAATACACTGAAGTGGGAGCCTCAGCCTGGGGTGAAGTTACTCATCTCATGCACATCTCCGGCAAGTGGCTGGGGCACTGCCTTTTGAAGTGAATTTTTTTTTAATATGTTAGGGTTGCTTTTTTTTATTATGGTTGCTTGGTGACGTGCGTAACCTCAGGATGCCACCCAGTGAGAAGGGATGCACAAGCCGGCCTGGGGGATGAGGGAGGCAGCTGGTGAGGAGGGTGATGGCCCAGGCAGCAGGAGGTGCCTTTCCACCCCATGTTCTTCTCCCTGGCCCCCTCTCCTCTCCTATCATCTCCCTGCCGCCTGATCTGCAAGGCATGATGTACAAAACCCAAATTATCCCCAGTCTAAACAATTTATAAAAGCTCCAGACCTGACGGACTTTGACATTTTATTTGGTATTTTAACAGCCCTATTTAAAGGTACACCATATGCAGCCAGAGCGCAGGCTTGCCCCAATAAACATTGTTGGAGCTAACATGTCTCCTTAATGAAACTGTTTATTCACTTTCCAGTCAAAATACTAATGGATTCTGTCCTGTTTCCAAAGCTAAGATAGAAATACATATTTTAGAATTAGAATTGTATGATGATTTTTAAAATTCCAAAATGTATTCAAACTTGAGAATTTTCTTCCTGTATATTTGTCTAATTTTGGTCAAAATACATTAGCTACATATTAGGGAGGGGCACTATGCTTATACCTAGATATAAAATATACAGGTACACAAATGACAGCGTGCTCAGGTGAAAAGAAGTACTATAGCTCTGACTCAATCGAATGTGGTTACTAAACTTCCATATTCAGACACCGAAATCATTAGCCAGGTACTACCCAAAATGCATAATTTTTGAAATCTCAGATCAAGGACAGGGCGCATCATATGGGATCCTGTTGTGCATCCTCTCTGATGGGTACTTCATCCCCATTAAGCTTTTCAGGATTCAATACACAACTCACTGCACGTTATTCCCACCCAATGGGTCTAATGAAAGTGAAAAAGGATTTTTTAACTAGTTTTTACCTTTGTTCATACATATATCACTCTCTAAGGCTATATACAATGATTTTTTTATAATAATGAGATATGTCATATTTGCAGTTGACATGAGTAGGGTCTGCTGAAGAATCTTTACCACTTACCTCTTGTGTGTCTTTCCATAGTGTGAATGCTCTTGTCTGTTTATGTGTATGTGATGGGCAGCTGGGAAGAATCAGGTATCAGCCACTGTGAAACCTTGGTTGCTACTGGAATTGCAACAATCTGTTAAAAAATATTCTAAATTTAGTACTACTTTGTAGTTTACTGTAAAATTATTGTTGATTCTGAATAGAATCTTTGTCTACAGATAATTGAAGCAGTCTCATGCAGCCTCTAGTTGAGACACAGGACAGGTAATTGTTCAATAGACATGACAAGTAGTTGGTCCATACCAAATCATCAAGAAAACAGGAATGGCAAGGATTTGCTGTGAATACTCACACCATTCCTGACAGGTGTTTATCTAACCTGCTCCTATACTTCCAGCATGAAGCTCAATGGCTTACATGCAAGCAACCATGCCAACTGTATGAACTAACAGTCTGCATGTGGTATTTGTAATTTAAGACTATGGAAAGGTTATTAAGGCCTGAATGACAGAAAAAAAGCATGCTAGCATAAGTTCTGGAAATGCACCGATCCTGACATTAGCTATTTTGGCAGAGTCCTCCTGTTTGCTTTGTCACTGCATCCATACAAGGTTTTGCTGGCAAGTTGCTTCCGATACCCTCGTATGGTAAACAAGGTTAGGGAGATTTTTGCAGTGTATTCTGGACTTTTCTACATGGTGTTCAGGGTGAGATTTTAGCCCCACAGATACGAATGTTTCTATCTACCTTTATGACTTTACAAGTTGCTTTTCCATCTTGCTCCTGTTTTTCCTCTAGAAACATGCATGTTGCCTTGATCAGCTATTTCTACTATAGGGAAAATGACAGTACTGTCACGTACTTGTGAAAATCTGAGGGGAAGTAAGTAAAGCTGACCACTTCCATGCATATTCATTGAGCAAATATGCATGTGAAGCAACCATTTGGGGCCTGTACTGTGAGCACTGAGTGGGAGGATGAAGCTCTGATGGGAATCTGAAATGATCTGCTGCAGCTTCAGAGTCTTTGGATGACAAAAAAACGCTTTTCAAGTATTGTGTGTAAGCTCTAACAGCTCTGCAACATGTAAACAGAAACATGAGAGTAGTAGAGAAACACGTAATTTTTCCCTGGAAGTTTACCATCGTGGATTGCTATCAGATGGTGCGCTGTCAGTTTGGTGTCATCTTAAGGAAAAAAAAAAAAAAAATTTAAGACAGGACACGCTGATTTGTTCTGAAATCCCACAGTTCCCTGAGAAGAGCTGCATGTCCTTAAGTTCACAGCAGCAGACTTAAAATACACAGCAAGGACTTCCCACAGGGCAGTGCTCCAGATTGCAGCAGAGGAGGCAGTGGACTATCTTCCCACTGCACTGGAGAACCACGGCTGCCTGTTTCTGAAACAGACATGGCAACATTAGGATAACCTCAGAGTAAAATTGTCTAGCATTGACAAAGTGCAAGACAAGAAGTCTCAGAAACGAGACTTTTCTGTCATAGGAATGATCAGATTTGCCAATGTAGTTGGCTATGAGCAGCCCAAATATTTCTTACAGTTTGATGAATTATTTTATGTGTTGTAAAAAAATCTAACAGGATTTTCTTAAAATTAAAATTAATATAATAGTTTATTTTATGGATGTTTATTCAATGGCTTTAAAAAATAAATTAGTTGCAATCCTGAAGATAAATATCTTCACTGCCTAGCTACAGTGTAGAAACTAAAAAACATTAATTTCCCTGTATTGACCAGAATTTGACATTTAAAGTCTGTTTTGGGAAGGACAGGACATTTAAATATTTATGCTTATTCCATGGTTTCTGATATCACTGATATCACTGATATCACTTGAGTGATAGCAGTAAGTTGGAACTATAGGTTCATGCTGCAAAGGAAAGGGTTGAGACTACAAAATAAATTGTGAAAGTCTGCAGAACAATTGAGAGATTCACTACAGAGCTGGGAATGAGTCAAATTCATACACAAGGCAAAATGTTCTTTACTTTATTATGAATTTCCTGAGACTATCAGTCCCATTTCACACAGGTCTCATCTGAGAACAGCAACATTTTGTTCATCTGATTTGGACAGTGTTCAAAAACTGATCAGGAGCTAAGAATTCTCTTCCCTGTAGTTCAACCCCCTTGTGAGACATCAGGTTTCTTTGATCTCCTTGACTAATGGGGAAAGCATCAATATGACAGTGCTAAGGATGCAAAACAATAGGGTTTACTGAAATTCTACTGCTGCTGTAATAGTAGAGTACTGCAGGGTTGGTTTTTTTTTTAAATCAAGACAAATTGTCCCTTCTCTGGGGAGTCTTAATCTGGATGGTTTTTATTTGATTATATCAAACAATTGAAATTAAAGATTTGGGGAGGTTGTTTAATAATATAATGAACACTCATTGAGTTCCATTTGATACACTTTTGTGATAATATTTAATAGAGAATAAAGACTCACGCCACTGTAATATATGATATGATATGGGATGTTATACTGAGTCAAATGCAATGCTTTTCCCTTTTCATTAATTTATTTACACATATGATGGATGTAGGTGGCTTTTTTTAATAATCTGCTGGCTAATCACAGATTTTTAGAAGAGGGGAGTATGCAGAATTGGGTGACTATAATTCCACTGCAGCCATCAGCTATATCCCATAAATATTTTTAACAGATAAGAGAAGTCTTATGATAATATATTACTTAGGGCTTGGGGAAGAAATACAGGTAGTGCCCTGCATATAAGTTGTATGTAGTATAGCTCGTGAACTTGGAAATCATTGTCTGTAGCCTCTACCTAATGATTGTACCATTAGAAAGAGACCCTTAAAAGATCTAAATCTGCAGAGAGAGCCTTTCTTTCCTGGAAGTGTCTCCTAAGGCTTGCCTTCCTCCCCTCCATTGCCACAGGAAAATAGAGACGTGCTGGAATCCTGTTGCAAAAGAGAATGGTACATTTGGAGGCTCAGGGTGGTGTGACACACATCCTCTGCCTCTGCAACTCACAGTGTCTCAGCCACTGCCCTGCAATTTCAGATTTCAGGAGCATGTGCTCTAATGGCTTGGTGGCACTGGGAGATGCTGTCCTGCCTTACTTTCCCATTTATTTCCCAGCCCCGCTGCTCGCTTGACATTGCTCCTGATGTTCAGCTCAGTTCACCTTCCTTCTCCACTGCTTCACCCCCAGGCAGCCGGGCACAGAGACTCTCCCCTTGCCTGGAGAGAGGGGCTCTCCAGGAGCTGCCCCCCTTCTGCTGAACTGGAGGAGTGCAGAGCTCATCCAAACCCCACCTTAGACAAGTCTTAGAGGGAAATAAAGGAGGGTTTCTGCATCTGTGGTCTCTCTTGAGTTTCAGGTTTCATTTATCACTCTTAGAGCCTGCAGAGAATCTCACCTTTAGGTCTTAGCTTGCCAAATTATTGTTTTTTTCTGAAAGAGGTTAGGTTGCTGATATTTCCATTTTGTTAACAAAATTACTCATGCTGATGCTGCCACTTTTTTTGTTACCATATGTTAGTTGTTTAATAAATGATTTCTACTATTTTTAAGAAGTTGGAATTTAGATAGTTGGTTACGGTAGTGTCGCAATTTTGCCGTAATTATACTTTGCTGAGTAATGTCCTTCAAAATGTTATTTGTTCTTGTAATGTTTGTTTTATTTATTTAAAAATCTCCTTTCCTGGGAAGTGCTCTGTGTGCAGGTGCTTCCTGGACAGTGCTCTGTCAGGCTCTGCCCAATTCGTGTTTATACCTCCCTGTTTTACCCTCAGTCTTGTAACACCCTCTGCCTTAAAAAAAAAATCTGAGCAATGCGTGGCATTTTTAACAATGCAGGATGTGTAAGAAACAGTAACAAATGGTTATTTTACTGGTGTTAAAGATATGATTGACAAAAGCCATCAATCAAAGTCGCCAATGAAGTCTTTGAGATAGTAATTTTAGTTAGAGATTTGAGATAATAACTTTGCTTTTACAAAGTTACAAAATTACAAAATTTTATATGGAACTAGCTCTTATATACTTTATCCCAGCAATTATGGTTATATTTATAGCCGAATGACTGTTATTATTTCATATAGCAGTTCAACTTTAATTATATGTATGGTACATAGCTTATCTCCGTGACCACTCTGTTCTTAAAACTTTTTGTCTGCCTTCTTTCCCAATATAGTTAACATTAGTTGTGGCTAAACAGGCCATCACAGTTGTATCTAAGTTACCCTGCAAGCACCGACATTTCGTGTGTATATTCTGGTGTTATCCTTTGAGACCTTCAGGCAAGCAGACAGGGAACTCTTTGTTTCCATCACAGAGTTAAATGTTTAATGTCCATTTCTGTGTTCTTGGCTTCTATTAGCTTCCTCTGCAAGACAAAATGGTATTCCCTCATGTCCATTACTGTTTTCTTGGCAAATCTACGTGCTGCTAATACTGCTTTGTTAAATCATGGGTTCTTGTTCACTGCATTCGTAGACCCCCAGGGCCAGATAGTGGCTGCTGCTGCTCTGGCAGTATGAATAGCTTGTAAAATTGTCCTAAATGGGTACCTGAGGATTGCCTTCACCTTACGCCATTCACTCTTGTGCTTATCCTCCCTGCTGGATGGCATGGCTTGGCATCATGTCACAGCATAAGAGACAATGGCAAGACTATGGTTATCAATCTCTTTCTTCAGGGTACCAGTTGCAAGGGGGTTGTTATAGGCAGTTGAGACTTAAATCAGCCCTGATGTTTTTTATCAGAGGAGTTAACTAAGCAGGGGTAAAGATGGCACTAAGGCCACTTCAGGGGTTACATCCTGTCAGATACATTGTATAGAGCACCTTTCAAATTTAAAGAAATGGGGGTTTATATAACTTTTTAAGGATACAAACTTGTATATATGTAAAACATAAGAAATATTAATTCTGACAGTGGAATGGATACACTTCTGTATAATAACTCTACAAAGAAATGAAGTGATTTCCTTTTCATTCTGAAGCCTGTGCACATTGAAGCAAAAATAAAACCTTTCCTTTAAAAACAAGTGAATATCCAAAATGCCATGTTTAAGCATGGCTTATTTTAAGACCTAAGGGTCTTAAAATAAGTTAGGGGATTTAGACATGTAGAAAATAGAAAATTTAACACCTGACTTTAGGAGAATGTTGAGCTTCAAGTGTGGAATCCAGAATGTGTGCATCTGCAGTTAGCTATTGCATGGAACAAAGTTCTACTTAGAAATTTGCTCATCACTAGGGATTACGCCTATTTTCCTGAAAGCCTTTTTTCAAAGGTCATGAACTTCTGAATAGAATCACAGAATCATAGAACATTTGAGGTTGGATGTAACCTCAGGAGGTCATCAGGTCCAACCCCGGTGCTCAAGCAGGGACACCTAGAGCTAGTTACCCAGGACTATGTCCAGATGTCTTTTGTATATTTCCAGGGATGGAGACTCCCTCTGAGCAACCTGTTCTATTGCTTGATCAGACTCCCAGTAAAAGAGCATTTTCTTACATTTAGATGGAGCCTCCACTGTTTCAATTTGTGCCTATTGCTTCTTGAATAGTTGGGAGAGATGGCATTGCTCTTTCATACAGGCATTTACAGCTTAAAATACAAGAAGAGCTTCAACTTCTTATCTTTTCAACTGGAAGGAATCCATTCTTATACTCCATATAAAATTGTCTTATTTTAAACTTGAGATCCAGTGGTCGTGTTTTGTCCTCTACTGAAGGACTGCTACTCTGCAGGAAATAAGTAAAAATTCATAAGAATAAGAAATGGCAAAGACCATGACTCTAGACCTATTGTTAGAAAACTCCAAATGACAAGATGTCTCTCAGTGTCTATATAATCTAAATACACAAAGAGATATGGGAAGAATATTTACAAATTCACTTCATGTTCAGCCTTCTGCTGTTTCAGTGAGTGCTCTTGGAGTACCTGTTGGGATTCATTGCTATTTCTTGCATGGCACTGGCTTTTCTTGGAGGCAACAAAAAGATAGGATTTTACTAGAGTAATATAAGGCTGAAGACAGTATGCATTGCTTCTCAGCATGCCTGGAGTGCCAGACTCACTGGGTTGTTTTAAGTCCACCTGGAATCTAGGCAACCAAAAGGGAACAGTGATTTATGCCTCGCCACAGTCATCACATATTGTTCTAGGGAAAAATTGCCTACATCTAGTTTTACCCCCTTGTGTCATAGAAGCACCAGTGGAACTCTGCTGTGGATAGTCAGTCCCAAGCCCTGGACTAACCACCTGTATTAAAGTGTTTGCTTGAATGGTTATCTGGGAAAAGTTTGGGTATAATAAGTGTAATAGATGCCCAATACTAACCAGTATACCACAGAAAAGACTCAACTGTACCACCAAAGACAGAAAGGCCACAGTAGGATGTAGGCCCCTCTTCTTTGGAAATCAAAAATCCAGGTACCTATTTGAACTCATGAAAGAAGAGAATGCTTAGCTTACTGTGGAAAATGAATAACATTTTTTCTTAGTTTTCATTAAAGATCCAATCCAGAGGGTCTGTCTGCAACGGATCTCCTTCGTAAACTGAGTTTGGTCAGACTTTTTTTTGTTCGTTGTTCAAATATGCACAGGTTTCAGAAAATCTCCATTCAGGCTTTACTCTTTATCCTCAAATTTAACTAAAGGTAATCGTATAATGGCACAGACATGGATCCTTTTCCTAATGTTCCTGTCTGTCAGTCAGTTTAATGTTCTGTCTACACATAAAGGTGTCTGTATCCTAGTATAAATAAGGCTCTGTACAAAAATGCTTTGAATTTATGTGTGTTGGCTTCATTTTCAACATATTGCTCTGTGTTAGTCTTTCTATCTTTAAAGCAGATTTTTGCCTTTCTGTCTACTGTTCTGAGCTCACTGTCTGGTATTTAAATATCTCCTAAATAAATGAATTCACGTTCCATTGTGCTATTGTACACTGTGTTCATACAAAGTTGGAAAGAAGAAATTATGTGTTTCATCAATTGCACAGAAGTTGCTGTTAATCCTGTATGGTAACTAGTTTTCAGCGCTTGGTAAAATGTCATTATATTCTATGCTTATATGCTTTGATTCTATCATCAATATAACAATATTATTGTATTTTTGGGAAAAAAAAAACTCCCATGACAATACTGAACTTCTTGTAGTGTCAAAACATATAAAGAACTGTCACAAAACTGATGTGAATATCCTGCATGCTCATGGAGAACTGTAATGGTTAATTTAAGCTCTGATACCAGAAATTAGCAAGCTATTCCAAAACAGAGCTTCCAAAGAGTCTTGTCAGAGGGAACAGAAAAAAGAAGCCCATACCCTAACTGTCAGGTTGTCAAAAAGAGCAGTGTTGATTTTTTTCTGTCGCTATATTATCCCTTGAAATCCTCTCAGAGATAATCATCTTAATTATATTGATCTTTTGGGAATGCTGATAAAGTTAGATAATAATGAGCTGTCAGCTGAGCAGGGGCAGCTGTGAGATTTGCATGGGCTTGGAATAGGATTTGGAATAGGGTTTTAGCTAAGAGTGTAAAGCTGGTTTGGTTCTGAAGATTAGTGAAGTCAGCAAGGCCCTTTTTGTTGTGCTGTGTTTGATCTATAGGCAATTTATATTCCATCCCCAGGAATGCCTACCTAAATATGGAAGTATATTTTTGTTCTGTCTTTAGGGGTTTTTTTTTTGTTTCATTTGCCTTTTTTTTTTTTTTTTAATGTGGAATTTAATGCGAAATAAGGCATGATGTCAAATCTCCCAGATTCTTTAAGTGATGGCCAGAAGAACCACTCTTACAGATATACTCCTTTTTCACTAGAGTTTAATTTGTTAAAGTCCCATAGAACTTTGGCCACACTCCATGAAACTTTGCAGCTGGCTGCTTGGATTATGATTAGCAGCAAATTACATGAGATAGCCTGTTAGTATTTGTTTATAAATTAATGCCAGTGAAACAACATAGGTAGACAACATAGGGAAATTTCATTTTTCTTGTATCTGCAGTGACTCTAAAGGCAAAACATTCCTTGATCATCACTGATTCTAGAGCTGTACTTTATGACATTTATATACAATTCCAGAAAATGTGTTAAAAATTGACTTTAGGGAATGTATTAAACTTGTGAGCGTGGCAGGTGTTCCCAAGTTTAATTTATGGTTTGCAGAAATATGGGATATTCATTTTGTCCTTTTTACTCTTAGGAATTACATGTGTGTGTTTGTCTGAATTTATCATTTAGTCCATACAGACAGTAGGGTCAACAGTGACTAACCATGTAAAATATCTACCTCAAACTACTTCTATTTCGAAGCATCTCAAGCTGGAGTGATGTAAGATTACATTAACTTAGATCAAAAATGGATCAGGGGTCTCTGCTTCCTTTTAAATATGAATTCTAGACAGCAGAATTGATAACAACAGCTTTCTCATCTTGCCTTTTTCCTCCTCTTTAGTTCATGTTCTGTGTGTATGTGCATGTGTGTATTTATATAAGTTTATATACCACTGTTCTCAAATATATTATTTCTGGCAGTACTATGAAAGGGTGATTGGACAGAAAAAGTGCTCAAGAGCCTCTAATAGATTTCAATCCAGTCTGCCTGCTGCTCTGTTTTGCACCGAGTCAAGTATTTTTTTAAGCTGATAATTGAAAACCTATCTTGTTCTTACAGAATGGCTTTGCTGTTGTAAGGCCCCCAGGCCATCATGCTGAAGAATCAACAGCCATGTAAGTACCAGGGAATATTGCCCATCTTGGAGCACTAAGGTTACTGGCAATCACCTGCGTTGTGCATGTCTCTGAAGAACAGTAATTGTTAGCAGATGACTGAAAAGGCTTTCTAGGTACTCCCAGAAGCAGATTTATGGCCTCAGAGATCATATAGCATTTTTTAAAATGTTCTGAACGTTATTTATAGCTGTTTTCCTGACTGATTTGCTTTCTTATTTCTGTTCTTCTCTATTCCACAGGGGGTTCTGCTTTTTTAATTCGATTGCAATTACTGCCAAATACTTGAGAGACAAGCTAAATATAGGCAAGATATTGATTGTAGATCTGGTATGTATTCTTGGCAAGCATCACACTTTCAGTGCATCTAGATAAAAGATAATGAATTTGTATGTATATATCAGACTTTCCTGCTTTTAATACCTAAAAGTAATAAAGGTGTGCATTTCCTCTGATTTTGGGAACTCATTAAAGCCAGGATGGCAGTACTGAAGCCATAAACATCTATGTTTCACTTTAGTGGTGTTAACTGCAATTTAATGAGAAGAAGGCACAGATCAGGGCAACTTTTATGGTCCTTAAATGAATTGATACTTCCACCGTTAAAATAACCCTACAGAACCCAAGTTTACTTTTCCCTACAGAATACAAACTTTACATAGTCAGATGTGCCTTAAAGAATGTTGTTGCTTTGGCAACCAAATTGGCCACTTCCCCCAGCTAGCAATGATTCAAATTGTTGTGTAACTTTGATATTATTAAACAAATCAACAGGTCATTCCCTCTAAGAAGTTTTCAAGTCATGTATGCCAGCTTTTGATGGTTCCCTGAAGGAGAGCTACATGATTAAAAATCCACTTCATTGGATTAGTCTTGTATTTTAATAGAAGGCATTCTTACACAATACTTAATATGTTTAACAAATGGATTATTTAAATGCAAATGACATTTGGCATGTTGTCTATATTATTTTCATGAATAATGAATTGGAGTTCTGCCTTGCACTTAAAGGATCAGCCCAATGCACAGCCCAAGGAAAGTTGAATGCTGATTTATGAGCACCATTTTTGTTTTCCTACAGTTCATGAGGAGGTGTAATAGGGTGTCTGACAAAGCATAGACAGGAAATGAACCCTGGCATCAAAACCTAACCTGTTACATCTGCACTTAATTAATTTTTGCAGGTGATAAAAGATTTAAAGACAAAATATGTTAAAGGGTTTTTGAAGTGAAGGGCTTAATAGTCTAAATCTTGTTCATATCTGCACTCATAATTAAATCTTATTGTGAAGTCATGGCCTTACCATCTAGCACTTTTGTTCAGTTAAACATGCGTACTGGCTGTTGAAGAGAAGCAGAGAAAGGGGGAGTGTGGGAGAGGGAATGACAACTGAAAAATGAGTGGTAGAATGAGTATATGGGTAGGCTAGATATTCTTAGAATGTTTTTCAAATATTTCCCAGTGTTCTACTATCACTTAGGAACATAATTATACACTGCAAGAAACCAGTGTTTTTGAAGAATTCGCTTCCACTGTCTCTTGCATCTGTTTGCTGACTTGAATCTTACAGTTCATTGACTTTTACTGCTGTAAATGCAGGTCAGAAGTGAACTCTTGTGTTTATTCTTTTTTTTTTTTTTAATAAGAAAAACCTATTCAAAGTTTGCATTTTGAGAATCTTTTTAAGTCTTTTTGGCTGTAAGTGTTACATTCACCCTCTGGGGAAATCACTTCCATTCGACCTACTCGGCCAATAAGCACTTAGAAATTCAGCTTCAGTTTTTGCAAGGAGAGGTTAAATGTGCAAATCATTACCTGTGCGAATGATTACCTGTGAGTCTGCCTGTCCTTACCCAGGAAAGTAGACAGAGAGTGCTCAGCCTCTCTCTGGCTCTGTCCCATTGGCCAGAATAACTCAGCTGGTGAAAAGGGAGAAATATATGGCTGACACAGATTACTTCATTCCTGGAGCAGTTGCAGTCCAGTCCCTCGTCTGCTCCACGGTCAGTGCAAAGGTCTACAAAAATTCACATGGAAAATTTCTGACTTATGATATGGAACGATGGATAAATCACAATCCAAACTGAATGAAAGAACAAGTTAATAGTGATGTCTTTATATCCACCAACGGAGAGTTTTGGATGTGGAGAAGAGCATGGAATTACAAATGTTAGATCTGAAATTAACCTTTAAGGCTATATTTTGATAGTGACTAGCACAGCAGGACCCCATGCTAGTCGGCAGCTATACTTGTTAATACAATGTAAATGTTAAAAAGTAATATTCAATCCCACACATTAAACTGCACTTTAGTTACTAATTAAGTGTAGTCCTCATAGCTGCTACATGTGTTCACATATAAATGCTTAACTTTTTTATTTTTAATCATTCCTTCATTTTTTTTTTCTACACTAAAATAAAAGACCTCACTGTTAGCCTTTCTTTTCTCATACCATCATTTGAATAAATCTCCATTTTGAACTGACACATACCCTGAAAACATTTGATCTACTGAGGGCAGAATATGAACACATTTCCTACATGGTAACATCCGCAGTCTTAAACAACACATTTCTTTGTCTAACCAGAGAAGTTACTGCTCTTCAAAGCAGAGTAACCCATGGTGGAATTAAAGTTTAGACAAGAAAGATAACTTTGAGATTTGAATAATAATTAAAAAAAAAAAAAAAAAGAGTTCTGTATGCCCATTTAATATTTTTTCTTCTAATCTGAAAACTGTTACAGCAAGAATATATCTAAAGCCCCAAATATGCATGGAAGAGAAAGACTAATTAAAATCAGAAATTGAAATACTATTACGTTTTTAGTCATAGTGTCTGCAAATATATCTATATGGCCAACATAACTTCTCAGGTTGCTGTTGCAGTCCTCGTTCCAAGATCATAGATACTTGCACATATGTTAGCATGATCTGGATCTGTTTTGCAGTAAACCAATTAATTCTGTGGCAGTTGAAGACTGGATGGGATTCTGGGGTTAGTATATATGCCAGATTCTACTTCCTTTGCCAGTCAGAGCCCTCTAAGACTGTGCTGGCTGTCTTCAAACCTCCAACACCCTCACACCAGCTTGTGCTCCCTTGGACCTCTGACCACAATTGGACTGTAACTTCATCCTCATGTTATTTCAAGCACTTTCAACTGAGAAAATCAAAGTAACCATTATAATATTGTCCCACAGAAGTCCCAGAGGAGGTCTAAGTCAATCACAATGCAGTACAAGTAAGACGTGTGTACAAGTAAGACAAGTGTAGAGAGTCCTGAACAATGTAGCTGAAAGTCACGGGCTACATCAGCTGGCATGGAGTGCAAGCAATGGGCACCACTTGTTGTGCCATTGGCAATGTACATCTAACTTGAACCTTCCTGAAGTCTAGGTATCCTGAGGTCTAGGTATCCTGACCATTGCTTCTCTGATACTAAATTTGATTCAGACCTCCTAGCGTTTGTAAAATAAATACAGTCTGGGTGATAGCGTTGCCATTCAGAGTACCTTGTCTGTCCTCTTTCTGAATTATCTTTTTAAATTAGAAATTTCAAAAGGATAGATTAAAGGATGTGCACCAAGAATATCTGTATTTTTTTGACTTCTTACAAATGCCAGTGGAGAAACTTACAAAAAAGGCTCACTTTTTTTTTTTGCTGAAAAGCAAGTGGATTTTCCATTTCACATCTGAAACTTCTTGCACCTAATCACATAATACAGTACTAGAACTGTGAAAACAAAACTAAAAAGGAGGAAAACTCCACATCATCAGCCTTTATTACATAGATATACTGTCAGCATTTCTTTTTCAATATTTTATTTAATGACAGAATTTCTTTTCACTGGTGTTATATAATGTTTAAAATATGGAGACTGGCCAAGGTCACTCCTTGATTGTGGAAGGCACCATCCTATCTGCCAGATGATTTAATAGCTAATGAGATCATATTCCTATGTCTTCAACTGTTGCCGTCATGATTTTGCAAAAATGAAGTATGAAGTCCTTTCTGCATCTGGCATCTCTTTTGATGTGGATCTAACTGCTGAGGGACTGCTAACTGAACTGAATGTTTCAAGAAAGCCAATTTACTCAGCTGGTCACAGAGCCTTTGACCTCAATAGTGGAACTTGGCAAATCAATGAATACACTTATGTTTAGTGTTCTGTCAAGAATTGTGAAAAAGCTCTGTAAACCATAGATCCTTCTGCAAAATACTAGTTTGTAGTTTAAACATTAGTCTTTCTTCAGAGGCCAATGAGGCTAGTTAATTAAGCCTGAGGGGTTATGAACTGTTGGCAGTTAATAAGTCATAAAATTCCTCCATAAAACAGGATGCTAGATTCCATCACTGAGGCAAGGAGTACAAAGAGCCGGTGTATAAATATCTAATTGTACAAAAGGACTGGGATTTCTCAATGACTGCTCATCTGGAGTCTCCAGGGCATGCTCGCTATGGTTTCCTGATTTTTAGAAGCCAGTTTAAAAAATGAGTGCATTAAAGAGTAATTTGCCTGAAAGTTCAGGAAGTATGGGGTGGTGAAGGGAGGGGGAAAGGGAAAGACAAAAGGAGGGCAAGGGAGAGGGAGAGAAACAGGGAGGGAGGGGGTAAAAGAAAGCAGAACTGAGCTCTCTACTTTGAGTTGGACATTATTACTTTTGTCATCTGTTTTCTTTCTCCTTTAGGATGTTCACCATGGCAACGGTACACAGCAGGCTTTTTATGCTGACCCCAGCATCCTGTATGTTTCCCTCCATCGCTATGATGAAGGCAACTTCTTCCCCGGCAGTGGAGCCCCAAATGAGGTTAGGTTTATTTCTTTAGAGCCCCATTTTTATTTGTATCTTTCAGGTAATTGCATTGCATGATTACCCCTAATTTTCTTGTCCTTCTCTGGTTCTTTAAATTACACCAGATTACCAAATTGTCCACTGGGAGCAGGGGAACAGTGGAGAACAAGTGCATAACCCAGAGCAGTCCTTGTCAAACAAGGCTGGGCTGATCTGACATGTTGTTTGATGTTTGTTTCTAAAGCACACTTGAAGAAATTTTTTTTCTTCCTTTCCCTCTCTCTTTTCCTCCTCCTTTTTTCTCCTCTTCAATCCTTTTGGAATTTTATTCCTGTATTTCAGGTTGGAAGTGGCCCTGGTGAAGGGTATAACATAAATATTGCTTGGACAGGTGGCTTGGATCCTCCTATGGGTGATGTTGAGTATCTCACAGCATTCAGGTTGGTATCTTTCTCTTTTAAAGTTATGAAAACTGGTTGTAGAATCTAAGCACATGAATAAGAGCTAATCTAATCTTGAATGACACGAGAATGACCCATGGTAACACTAACTTAATCCTGATATCTCAGTCCATGAAATCTTAGTAAATAATAAAAATGGGTAATTCAATTTTGTGATCATCCACTCAGAATCAACAACAACAAAAAAAGTCCAATGATTCTATGGGTTGCTCATTTCATCATTCTATCACACTGGTAAAATGAACTTGAGCTTGCTCACTTCTCTACCTATAAAATGTAAATGTAAACCTTCGTACCAGGAAGAAGATAATTACTTCTCACATTCCTGTTGATTGCAGTTACATGCAAGTAGAGCAATACAAAGTATGGTCTGTTTAACGTTCTTCATTCACTTTAAAGTCTCATCATGATACTCACAGATTTGACTGACTGGATTTTTCTATAAATTGCACTAAAGTGATATTTACTTAAACGTAAATAATTGTGAAATGCCTCAGTAAGAATGATAGGAAGTGTTGCATGCTCCTTGGCTTTCAATAGCTCATTCTAAATGAAATTTTGTTCTGTCATAGCTGATGTGTCATAATCTTTAATCTTTAAGAGGAGATAAAAACTGTTTAGAACACACTCTTTTACACTTTTAGTAGTCTTTTCTTATGTACACCATTTCCTTTCATTCTAAAGCAGCCCAGTGGAAGGGTTTAGAGGGCACTCACCTCTCAAGACTGGGCAAATGCTAAGTGTTTCAAAAGAGGTTTCATTTAGCAGAGGCTGATAAGCAAGAAAGGCAATGAAACAACTAATGTGTATCTCTGAGCACTTTCAGACTTAGTTTGAAGGAGTCCATTTATCTCTTATATAACTTTTGACTACATTCTATAGAAAATACATCACAACAAGTATAAAACTCATTCTTGTTTGTTTGTTTGGGGTTTTTTTTGTTTTCTGAAGCACTCCTGTGCAGTTCATGAAATAATGTGCAGAGGATCTGATAAACAACAAACCTGAATTCAAACTCTAAGCCCTGGACACAGAAATAGCTTTACACATTTACAATATCACGCTGTTATTGTGGAAAAGGTTTTCATTCCATATACAACATTTGCCTGTATTTAAGAGTCTAAACAAAGAGTCACTAGGAGGCTCCAAACTTTCTACACCTTAATATTGCCTCAAGCTCTTTCCAAAATCTGTCTTATTCTTTGATAAGGTTTTATGGAAGTTAGGGGACTGGATGGTTCAAATCACTGGTGTCTCATAGTCATATATCTGTTATGACTGCCCTGAGATTCTTTGTTTGGATCCAACATTTCCCAATAAAGATATAGGTCATGTGGACATCTAACGCTGCAGAAAATGGTGGTGCCAGCTTATTGAAGGGAAGACTCACTTAATCGAGATTGCAACCATAATTGGTTCCTCCATTATCTTAACAACAAATACCTGGGCTTAATAGTATCTTTTCAAGTATGTACTTTGCAGTTATAGTTTAAGCGTATTAGTAAATAGTCTGGCATTATTGCTATTGTACCTGTTACTCTGCTTCAGACGTAGAGGGAATTTCAATCTCTGTGTCTTAGCAAAGCAACACTGTTCAGGAAAATGAAAGTCATTTGCAAATATACCACTAAATAAATGCTTAATTATATATATTTTTAAATGCAGATAAGTTCAAAGTAAAGTTTATGATCTCCCTTAAAAGAATTGTTGATGGTGCAAAATGTAATGGTGCTATTTTAAATGCATCCTTTTATCCTTGCCATTAATGGTGTTATTAATGTGAAGGTTATATATTGTGGTAAAGAGCTAATTGCCATTTTATTTTTTTAAAAGTTATAATGTGGTTGACTGATTATAATAGATGCTACTGTATTCCTTTTCTTCCAAAAGAGTAGGAATGACAGAAAATGTTTCCCGACACCTGAAGCACCTTTTTACCTAGGCACAGTCTCTGTATCTTCTGTAGGGCTTATTGGTATAGATTTGGTATGACTGATGTGACAGTTTTGAGTGGGGGTCAATGAAGCAAACAGCATGGAACTTTGCAAAGCAAATACAAATATCTGTAAATTATGTAGGATAGACCAGGTAGCTGTTTTCTACAGATCGTATCTGAATGGTAGGTAAATTTGCAACTCCTAGTAAAGAGATATTTAATCTGTGGACAAAGAACCATCCCTGCTATTATCCAAAATGTCACACATGATATAGCCTGTTTTCTCAGTTTGACCAGGAGTCAGGAAAGAGAGATCCACAATTCAATCCTTTAGCCATAGATAGAAAGGAAGGTGCAGTCTTGGAGAAAAGCAAAAGAAGAGTTGCTTGAAAAACCCAACAAGTCAACTGTTACGTTGACCTGCAACAGTGAGTTTTGTACATAGGAAAATGGACTTGATTCTTTTTTCCAATAAATTTATTTTAGAGACAGAGTTACAGAGAAGATCCTAACTAAGGGGTGAGAAAAATGTTGGACTTCTTCAATTTTAAGAGGAAAATAAGGAACAAAGTGGAGAGATTTTTTCTTCATACCTACTCCCCAATAGAGAGAGAGGTTATGCAGTATTCAGTCCCTAGAGAAATCAGAAGAGGGTGTTGGTGAATAACCAAGGTGTGAATAAGTTTGCTGTTGGGTGGAGACTGAACAGAAGCTGAGGCTTCCTGTTTCTGGCTGCCTTAAGAGCCTAATCCTTTGAGTTCATAGAAACTGAAAAATTTTCATTAAAATCATCCAAAGCTCCCTAGGGGGTAGACATAACCTTCACTTTCTCACCAGCAGAGCACTAGTTTCTTCCTAGAATTGCACCAAGCACATATTTGAAGTGTCAGCAGCCGTGACACTAGGTAGCTCGTTACTACTTGATTGACTGTCAAATTTCACAGCAGAGATCCTTCTGAGTGATAATGTCCACAGAAATAGAGACCAAGGCTTTCTGGTTTTGAATTTTTGACTCTACTTTGCTGTTTGTTTTTTTCTAGTCTGTCCTGCCCTAGTGTCATACCACAGCAACATGCTGTTTGAGCTTTTTCCCATTCATGACCCCCTTGTTTGTATTTCCCCCACAATGAGGTCAGGCTTTTTTTCTGCCTTTAGAGTTTTTCCCATAATCAAGTATTATATATGATGATGTATTTGATATCAGGTATATTGTTCTTAGGCCAGAATCTTTTTGTAGGAAAGTATAAGCATTTACATACACACATTCATATACATGCAGGTAGCTGAATATTAGTTATTTTCTACTACATAAATCACTACACAAGTGGTTTATTACATTTTAAGTAAATCTTTTTGGGTTTGAATGACGTTCCACATCACTCTTCCTTCAAACTGGCTGATAAAATATTTCTGTTTCTTCAGGAAAAATCTGGTTTCATGTGTAAAAATGCAGAAAATTTGAAGATGCGTTAGAGGCATAACACAGAATAATCACTTCAAAGGCTTCCGAGTGAGTGGCTCCAGTGGGACTCTATGAGGAAACAAGAAAAATTATGGTGCTGCTTTGTGTCTGCCATTTTGATTTCAGTGCTACATGAAGGGTCTTTATTGTATTTTGAAACTAACTCTTTCTAGTGCAAAATCAAATTTAAATGCCTGTAGCCAGTTTGAAGATGAAGACTGCTCTTTTGAGTATAAAAGAATATGTTTTCCTTTCCCATTTCTACTAAGAAAATACATTTGCTCGTGTTACTTCAAGGAGGTAATACAGAATATAGGAGAGAAGCTTCTGTAAAATGGAAAAGAAGTGCAGTAATCAAATCACTATAGCTTTTAATTTTGCCAGAAAAGTTTTGTTTGATGTTTAGCATAGTTAAGTAACTGGTTTAGCTACAAAAATTCTTGAAAGAATGTCCTTCCTCCAAAGGGCAAAGATGTCTTTTTTCCCTTATCATAACAAAAAAGCACAGCTCTTTTCCATTATTTTCAAGACCTGGTGAATCTTTCCCTCTGGAGAGTTTTGTTTCATCATTTACTTCCACCTATTCAGGTTAAATTTGCTTTGATTTCTTTGAAAGCAATAGAAGATGGTGGCTATACTCTAACAGGATGGTTCTACACTCGAGTTTTATGAGGATGTAATCCACTGTCTTCTGCCAACAGTTATAGAAAAAGTAAGAGAAATGGTCAACTACTGACGTTCAAATAATTATTTTCGTCAGCTCCACGTTATACCAGATGTGCTCAGTAAAGCAGGCAGCAGATAGAGGCTCAGGTCTGTGTGGTACATGCACACATGTATATGTTTGTACTTGGAGTTTACAGAGGGACAGGAGAGATGTGTTTCCATGGAGCAGAATATAGAAGAGGCAGGAGGAATAAATGTGAGCATTCAGAAGAAGGAGAGAGAAGCAAGAGACAGAAGGAAACTGGGGTGTGCCTTCCAACTGCTTTGCACTGCTTTTATTCAACAAAGGAGCTGTAAATTTAGCTTAGGCAGCCAGTGTGCTCTGGCTGCTTTGCTCTACTCCAGAGTAGCATATAACAGCCACAGCATATCAATGAACCTGGCCATAAAAGCTTACATAAAATGAAACGTGTGTGTGTTTCTTGGAACGATTAGAAATAGCCCGTGATAATATTATCTTTGAGTTCAATTTTTAGCAGTCACATGTATGATTTAAATTTTAGAAGGTGAGCAAATTCAAAAGACATAGGTGACGTTAAGGCGGAGCTAAAGGAAGAACTACGTCCATGATTTAATTCAAAACACAGCACAAAATTTATAATTACCCCAAAATAATAATTTTAAACAAAAAGAATTCATAATTAAAATAATAATTGAAACCACATATGTTAAAGTGTAAAAATGAAAGAAAATGAAGGTGTGCAGAAAATCTTCACTCTGTCTTAAGTCCCCAGTGCTTCTTTTTGGGAGAAAATAAATATGTTTACGACTCTCTTTATGCTAGTCTTGGATCAAAAATATTAAGAAATATTCATTATAGACCCATGGCCTTAAAAGGAATAGTTAAGGTTATTTGAGAGATTGCATTCATGTATACCAACCTTTTCTTTTTTTTTTTCTTTTTTTTTTTTTTTATTTCCTGATCTGAGGACAGTTAGTTTTGGCATTTCATATGAAAGTCTTTGTAAATGTATTTCTGTTGTTTTTCAAACATATTCTCCTTGTTAATTGTTCCAGCATAGGTACCGACTGATATCTTTTTTACTTTTTAGGTTACAATTTCATACATAAACCCTAAAAAGAACACTCAGAGAAAATATTGCTGTTTTCCTTATGCTTTTTCATAAAAGTATACATAGATAATATATATTTATATATATTAACTTTCCTGTAAATTTTACTTTTATAACTTTTTGTTCACTAAGGAATTGAAGATAACAACTTTAATAAGTTTTGAATAAGTTTTGTGCATCCTGTTGGTATTGAGATTCATGGTCTTAAGTATGTATGTCTGAAAAACAACAATTCTTTGGTTTAGCTCTAATCACTAGTCTTCCACTTTTGTTAAACATCCATTTGTCCATGTGCTACACGGGTAGATGAAGTGCACATTCTTGCCTATCCATATTTATTATTATGTCATGTTCTTTCCTATTTTTGGTCTCTCAAAATACAGCATTTCTGGTCTTTTCAATCTCTTTTCATTTAGAAACGTATCCAGTTGCCAAAACATTTTAATTGCTCATCTCTGAACTTCTACTGTTTTCTAGACATGAGCTAAATACACCACATGAGGGCGAACCATCGATTTATATTATTTTGATTATTATTATGGCTTTCTTTGACATCACTGTTCTGCAATACTGTGTAACTCTCTGGCTCAGTAGAAACCTTTGTTTCTGATCAACATAGCAAAAGGATGTAGGAGACAAAAATTAGCATTTTTCCTTGCTGTACCTAACTACAGTGAGTCATAGAACAATGATATACTGTCATGTTGTTTAATGAATTCCACCAAGAATAGTTTTTCAAAAAAAAAGTTCTTTTAAACAATAATTCTTATACTCATGACTTAATGCTATTATTTTTCATAGCTGTAATGTCCAGACGCTGCTGCTTAGTCTGTATTATGATAGACTGGGTCTAGCTAAAATGGTAAGAATCAGTTTCTGATTTAAATAAGGAGATAAAAAGGCAAAAATCTGGGACAGGAAATAAAAAAGCCAGGTTAGCTGCTCAGCCTCATGAATCAATAAAAGAACTGAAAGTACACAGAACTAACGTCTTCCGAACTTTGATTTACTATATTATTTGTAAACACCATTGGCAATAGTGTTGCCAGATTAGCAAAATGCCATGTTTGTCTTTACTAACAGAAATAAATTATTTATTTCTCAATGTTTTATTTTACAGTAACTGGTAAAGATTACTCCAGCTCTTTTTATCTCACTTGTCTATTTGCTGACAGCAATGTGTTCAGCATTTCACTGCATAAAGAAGACAAAATTGCTGATTCATATGCATGAGAGCCAGATAATTATTTACCCAAATGCAGAGGGGTATTATTGAGAGTGCTAATTATCTTAAATCCTGCAGCATTGTTGTGGGCATAGTTTGACTCTTACGAAGAAAAATATATATAGCTATAGAACACACTTATGTAAGCTTTAGGAAATCTAGACAATGGTTCCTGTATGGATGCATATAGTTTGCTTTCAGTCACCCACAGCATTCTGCACAGTCATAAGTTACAGTTTCAATCAGTTTTTAATTTCCGATTTTGTCCACTTCTTCCAAAAGTTTTTAAAAGGTGAACATTTCAACAAGAGAGAGATCTTTCTTTTCCCTTCTGCCACAGAAAATGTCTTAGGAGAATTCAAAGAGACATATAAAAAGGCTATAAAAAGATGATTTAAGAGCGCCTGAGAAATTCCTTTTGAAGAATTTTGAAGAAGGTAGAAGTTTGCTGGGAATAATATTTTCTAAATCTGCTTAGTGTATAGGTTTCATATGTAAATATTCTATAGTCCTGAGGATTTGCAGCTTTTGAATGTTTTTTTGAGTGTGGTAGTGATGTTTTTGTAATAATGGTTAATTTTCATGCTTTTTTTCTTGACAAATGTTCTGAGCATTCAGATGTTTAGTATCATGGGGATAGGGACAGAGTCCTTAGGAAATGGAGAAGCAGAGTTAAAAGCATTAGAAGCAGTGGTATAAACAGCTTTTCAACATTTTGTTATACTTCAAAGTTCACCATAAAAATAAAACTGGCAACACTGTTTATAACCTGCGACCTCTTGTTCTTCCTACTTGTTTATTTTTATTTGGAAAATCTAACTTCTCACCAAACTACCCTAAATTTTCATTTTTACTATACCAGGATTTTTAAAACTGTATGTGACTCTCTTTCATTCACTGGAACTACAGAAATGGAGCCTTTCATTACAGAAATTAATTAGTGTCGGCTTACTTTTCTACAGATGCGCAGTTTCTTTTATTGACATGGCAGAGTAGGGGGTGGAGGAGAAAGGATAATAAAATATGGCATGTGTCAGGTTTATGTGGTTCAGGTTAAAAACTATTTGATTAAAATCCCAAGCAAGACATACGTGGTCTGTAGTTTCAAAGTACTGAAAAGTACCTGAGCTCTTTTCCAATATAACCAATTTCCAATTTTTGTCAAGTCAGAAAGATGAAAGAATAGAGGTGTACGGATAAAGAATTGCCATATTGTCAAGTACTTTGATGGAAACGTAAGAAATATGACCAGAAATATCCTGGAAGGAATTAAACAGAAGCAAGGGTACAGAAGATATTTTTGTCCTCAAAATCAAAATTTCTGTGGCATTTAGATGGAGATAAATTTCAGGTCTGAATTGGGAGTCCTACAGCAACACTGAACAATTGTGTAGATGTCCAGCCCCAATTTAAATTTTGTTGCTTTATAATAACTATTGAGAACTACACTGTAGCCTGTAAAAAATATCCACATGTTCACTGCTGGAACAGCTCCAGACTGTAACAGAACCACTAGATTGCACCCTGGTGCTTTATGTATTGTTTAATTGTTTTCCTTTGGTGGATATTTTTATTAAAAGCCCATTATCCAGAATCAGACAGAAGTGTTGTTTCAAGAACAGCAGAAACAGAGGCCTTTCAGCTACACAGTTCTTATTCATGCTTTCTTTAGCCAGCTTAGCTAATGAGACCTCCACTGTTCTTCTTTTAATACTTAAAGAAGAAAAAGAAATGGGAGGGTTTTTTAATTCTTCCAGGCATAATCAGGACTGCATAGAGGTATTGTGAGGTTCTGCGTGTGCTCACGCACCTGTGTCTCAGGGTAAGTTTGTGTGGGTACCTGCAGGGCATGCCTAGATGTTCTCATGCTTTCACACCAATAACTCTTTGGAGATATTCTTTAAACCTAATGATTTTGTGTACCCGTGCTACACTTCCCCCATAAAGTAATTGAATGAAAGGAACAAGCCTTTTTCATAGAAAATACATTCTAGCAAATAAAGTTCCAGTAATTTTGAAGAAAAAATAAGAAAAGCTGGCAAGAGTCAGATTTTGAAATCCTGAATTATGCTGAATAGCACTGTGCTCAATGCTGCAAGATCTTATGAGGTTTCTTGTTACTGGATGTTGTTGGAGCCCCAGCTCTAAATATTTTATTACTTTTTTTTTAAGTTAGCTTTTAGTCTTGTGGAGAGACGTTTGAAACTATGAAAACATAAATGTCTCAAAAATAGATATCTAATGAAAAAGTTCAGGGAGGTCTATGACTCATGATTATGTGGTATTAGCAGTGCTGCTTGGGCCACCAGTAATCCCATTAAATCAGTGCAGCTTCTTGAAGAATAGGTTTTTACCCAGTATGAGGGAATCCATCAGACTTCAAACTCGAAGACGTTAATTGTTTCTTACAGGCAGTATAAGGCAAATGCTCAGCTGTAGAGTGACTTACCATGTTTGGAATATTTGTATATTTTTTCATGCAAAGTGGGGTCTTTGTTCTGTGATCTCATATACTAGGGTCAGGATTTAGAAGTAAATCTATCATTTGTGTCATTAGCTAATGGAGCTTTCAGCTCTGCACACCATGCATGGTTAAGATGTAGTGTTGCTACTCATACAAAATAGTAGCTTCTTCCAAAAGTCATTGTTAAAAGAGTTTGTGAAAGCAAGTGAACAGGGCAGGATCTGATCTTAGATGCTGTGACTACATTTAAGCTAATTAAGCAATCAAATCTTTAAGACTATATGCAAATACTTTCATGAGTTGTTATGCCTTGAAACAAAATAAGCTTTTAAAGTATTTCATTAGTTGATTTATGTTTACCTATCACAAGCATCCTAGTCATTTATATATCAGGTGTTAAAATGAAGTTAACAAAATTATTAATTCATAAAATATTCTTGAAAAATGAAATCAAATAAATTAGAGGATAGTATATAGCAGATTGAAAATAGCTATGGCTGGGATGCCTTTCTCTGATGTCATACATAGGGGTGTACATGCATATCAGATGATATAAGGTGATGGGCTGAAAGGAAGATGTAGCTTATTTGATTCTTCCTGTCAGTAAATTGACTGGTCTCTGCTGCTTTCTCCCTCCTGTGCAGGGTGTGCATTACTAAGTAGAGATGACTAAAGACAGCAGTTCCAGTAAGTACCAACTGTCCGTGGTTTTGACATGTGATTTTCTTCTACACTGGAATAAAACCAAAACTATTCGAAAGTTTCCAAGAAAACAACTAAGTGTGTATTTCAAACCCTTTCATGACAATGTTCATCTCTAGCCTCATAGTATGGATATCACTCTAGGAAGCAGTTAAACCTTAAGTGAAAAATCCCATCCACGAATGGTCGAAAACAATTTTTTGTCCCCCATTCTTACAAGTCAGGGACTTGAACCTGACCTCATCACATCTGAAGTTAATGCCTTGGTTGTCAGACTATTTGGAATGGTTTTTTTCCCCTCACTCTTAAATTTTCCCTCTGAAAAATATCAAAGTGAAGGACATCTACAAAAAGATTATGTTTTGGTGAAACAGCTTAAAGACCCTGTGATTTCCAGCTGGTCAAGAAGGCAGTGATTTCATTTGTACTCTGTACCATCATAATGGCCACTGTTAAGATGTATTAGCTGCCCCTGAAAGGGAAAACATGTTCTTCTTGTGTTAATTTTGACTTCCTTTTTGCCAAGTTCAGTCATTGGCCCCTGTGTTAAAAAAATCACAGAACAAACCCAGAAAATGTTATGTTGTTTTCATGGTCTTGCAAATTGAAGAACTCCAAAGTATTGGAAATACTTTTCCAACAGTACCAAACAGTAAAAATAATTTTCTAGTACTGAAAATACTTCCCCCTCCCCTTTTCCTTTCACATTTCTCTCTTGAAGTCATAATCTGGCCCCTCACCAAATTCTTCACAGCAGCCCTAACTCCCCTTTCCTCCCACAGCTCTATCCTATGCTTCTGATCACAAAGTCGCTGCTCATCTGCTCTTCTTCTCAAACTTTTTTGGTTGTCACTAGGGTATCATTCTTTTTCATCTTCTGACCTACATAGGACACAAGGGATAGCCTTCCCTTATTCATCTATTTAACCTCTCATTCCTCTCACAAGAGGCTTTTATATGATTGTGGTACATATTTCATTGAAAAGAAAAAGAACTGTTGAACTCGCTATCATCCTTTCTCCTTACCCCCTCACTATCCCCAAGACCATTGAGTGTACAGATTGCTCTGTGTGTCCTCTGATTCAGTCCCCAAAACATCATCTCAGCCTTCCTTTCCTCTGAAGCCATTCATAGCAAAAACCTCGCTAGCCCAAAGCTCAGAGTCTATATTTCACCCTCATTTTCCTTAGCTCATGTGTCATCCACTTTTATTGACCCTCATGATCTTTATCTTGAAAATTCATCCTTCCCTGGCTTCTGTGCTTGTAGTCACTGGCCTGCACCCAATGTTTTAAGTAGCTCCTTTAACTTGTCTTTTGGAAGAATCAACATTTTCCTTCTTAAGTTTTACTCGGTGATTCCATGGCATTCTGCTTTTGTTCTTGGTCCCTTCTCCTACTTCTTTGTGTCTGTCTAGAGGACAGTTCATTCACAATGCAAATTGAATTATTGTTTGTCTGCCAATTACTTCTCTGTTCTGTTGCCTCTGTTCATCATGAAAATTTATAGTAACTGTATGATATACTAATTGAGGAAATCTGCCTTTAGTATAAGCTCAATCTTACCACACTTTTCCCCCCAAGCCATTCATACTGTCGCTCTCTATAGGCAAAACCATCTTTCTGTCTATCACTCAGACAAGTTCTTGTGTTACCTTTGACCTTCTCTGTTGGAAGTCACAACCCAGCAACGTCTAAATTTTGTGAAATCTTTCTGTAGCATGTTTGTGAGATATAGAGTATACTACCATTCCAATCAGCTAAAGTGATTTCCAAACGTCTGCTTTTTTTTTTCTTATTGCAATGTCATTCTCAGAATGATTCTAAGAATTTCATTTTCCACAGCATGATACAAATTTTCTGCTTTTTCTGGTGATAATGTTCATACTTGTAGGATATTCTCATAAACAGTTACAAAACTGCTTCATCAGCCTCCTTGAAATCTTTTATTACATTTATATTTCACTCTATTGCCTCCCACAAAACTGGACAGTAGTTAAATTCCTATATTGCTAAGATTGCATCTGAGATTCCTTCTAATGGCTTCTGCCAGTCATTCCCCAAGTCACCATAGAATATGTAGACAGGAACCACCTTTTATTCCTTCTTTGCAGTGTCTTATGCAATGGGTATTTGTTTCGTGACAGTACATCCAATGCATTGTACTAATAAAAATGTGTTTGTTATTATTAAGGATAATATTAAGATGTAAGGAATGAAAAGCTTAATTTGGGAGCTGTTGTAAGTCCTTCCTCTCCCCACCATGTTGCATGAGAGGCACACACCTCCAATACTGGTGACAGTGGCTGCATGTGAGACATAGGGTCACACAAGCTGGTGCACTGGCTGGGACCAAGGCTAGAACCAGGCTAGAATCAGATCCTCTGATCTGATGCAAAAGGGGATGTCTTGCTAGGGCTTGAAAGAGATAGGTGAGTCCTCTAACCCCAGATGAAAGACATGCAGTTCCTTGTCTTTGATGAAACTGGAATGACCAGAATTTATCTGGGGCATGGTGATATGGATCTGTATTCTGGACCTGTGCTTTGTAAACTGAGACACATGGGTACACTGTTAGGATTGACTTCTTCCCCAAACAGGCTTTGGAAGTGTGATCCACCCCCTGTCCACCCATGTCAGGAGTACAGATATAGCTCAGTATCACTTCTGCAGTGTCTATGATCTCATTAAGCCCATGAACATACGTATCTTGTTGACATCTGAGGAAACATGATGATTATCAACAAAATGTAGGGCCTGTTGTACACTGTATCACTTCAAACACAATAAGGTTATTAAGGCTTAATTACATAAGAAACAGTATACATGTTTTGCAAGCTTGTAGAATGTCACTTGCAGAAGTTAAGCAAGATATAAGAGTTTCCCAAGTTTCTATTATAGTTTTATTTCCAGCAGTATTCTTTGACAAACTAAATAAATTACTGCATGTATTGGACCTCTGAGGCTTGGGGCAAAGAATGGAAAAATTATTTACAAAAGCTTGAAAATATTTAATCACTAGAGGCAGGGGGCAACTGTGTTTTAATTAGCAGTTCCTCAGGCCATTGGCTGGCTGGAGGCTTTCTCAAACAACCACACAAACGCACTGAATAGCTGTTTGCCAGCCTTAGGGTCAGGCCTGAGATGAAACAGATAAGATAATTGGCTCTAATGAAATCCAGAAGGCCTTGGCTTTCTTGTTTGAGCTTGGATTTGAAAAGTGCGTGTGGAAGTGAGGCTTAATTCAAACCAGTCCTGAACTAGGCCCGTTTTTCAGTGACTTTGATATTGTTTGAAGTTCTGAAAGTGTTCGCCACACCACTAGCCTGCTGGGCTGGGCCTCCCCGGTCACCTTAATTACTGAGCTTTATTGCTGACTTTACTACACAGGAAAGGAGCCATTATATGTTCCATCAACATCAGCTCTCCTCAGATTGGAGGAAAGGGCAGGGTGAAAGGCCACTGTAGGAAGGCAAAAACTTCACTTTGAGGTAGTCAGATCATTTACCCGTGTTAAATTTCACTGTGCTATGTGTGTACATTCCTCACAACACAGAAGCCCAATTTCCATTTTTTTTTTTTTTAGCAAGTGATTACTTTTCAAAACATTTTGTTTGTGTATGATTAGCAGAAGGGGGCATTTATTCTTAGAGGTGGAAAGAAGGCAAATTGTAACAAACGCCTAATTAATCATCACAGGGGAAAGAAATCTAGTTAAAATCTGTAATAAAGAGAAATTGTTCTTAATGCTTCTTTGAAGTGGGAATAAGTGAGGAAACCCCTATGGTGTGTTTGCAGACCTGACACCCTACAGAACCGACTCCTTACAGCCAGCCTGGTATCTTGAGGGTAACTTGTAACGCTCTCTCCAAAAACAGAAAGGCTCCTGTGGAATACTGTAAGGGCAAGCAACATTTGAGGTATTTTAGCAATGTTAGTTGTGAGTTATTCTCTTCAGGATAATTACTTTCAGAGTTCAGTCCTAATCTCTTTAGCTGCTCCAGCTGGTGGTGCTGCTGGAAAAAAAAGAAGCTGAACTTGTGTGCATGAATGAGTTTTCAGATCTAGACTCTCTATAGCAGGAAAGATGTCTCTCAGGCTTCAGAATCCAGTGTCTGGGGCCACCAAGATCCCCGGGAAGACTGCTATTGGGAAACCCAGGACAGATCCTGCAAATGCTTAGACATGTGGCTGAATATATTTACATGTTAACTCATTATTAAGTCAATCAGGCTACTAGCCTCACTAAAGTACACACGTGCATTTATGTTTGCGGGATTGGGCCTCCTGAGACTAATGAAAGCATATAATATTGGTCAATTTGGTCCAGATCCCATATTACCAACACTAGCACATAATAAAAGAAATATTGATGAATATTACTTTCTAGTGGGACCAAAACTGTGAAGTTTAGATCACGATACATAAACATTTTTCCCATGAGCTCAGGAGGAAAATTTGAAAGGACTGAGAAATCAGTTCTGTTGCTGTCTACTTTGTGAGCATTTTATTTTGTTTTTTTATTTCCTTTGTGGTTTTTTTTTTTTTTCACAGAGCTAATATTCCTGTTTTTCTTAAAATCTTGAAAATGTCTTGGATTCCTTCATAAAAATTAGAAATGTCACAAAGATACATTCTGCAGAGTATTTAGCCCTTTCCTTAAGGCAACACTGGTTCACAAAGAAGGCTTCTGTAATTTGAGACAGTTCCACCTTATGTTATTTTCTAAATAAAATATATGCTATAATGCAAATTTTATGTATGTATAGCTGAAGATCTTTTTAACACAAAGGACTCCTATTTAAGAAGCCCAAAGGCTTCTTGGTTTTCCTCCCTTTCATATAGTCTGTCATTTTAACATGTTTTATGTTAGTAGAATGGCAAATTGGTTATACGCTTTAAAGAGAAGCAGCAGGTTTTAATATGTTTATCAACATTTTGTGAAATTTTAACCTGTTAAACTCATAGCCAGCATTACGGGGAGCTGCTTATATCTTGATGTGCATTTTATTAGCACTAATGAATCTCTCCCTGAGCTGAGAAAATATCTTTTGAAATCATCATAATTCATTACAATTATCAGAAAACAATGATTTCCCTTCTAATACCCACTGTTGTTTTGTGAGAAAATAGCAGTGTAGGTGTCATAGTGTGAGAGTTCCTATAAGCACTATTTCCAGATGGGCAGATGTTCTGCTCTTTATTAAATTGAAGATTTTATTTGCTCTCATTTTCTAAAACTAAATAACGAGACACAAAGTTCGTTTGTAATACCATACTTCCTAAGAGGTAGTTTGGGTTATCAGTGTTGTAAATCATAACCCTTGCCTGACTGTACAAATGTCACATTGACATTTTCTAGAGGCTAATGTGATTTAGAAGAGCATATATGATGATATAATAATATTATAGTATATTGGACAAAATTTATTGACTAGAAGTGAGATTATATAATCTATTTGTGATTTAATTCATACTTTGCACATATGCCTAATGATCTCTTCAATAGAAGGAATAGCATTATAAAATCTATTGGTGATTTAATTTGACCTTTGCACATCTGTCCACAAACTTGATAGAGTAAACTTAAGCTTAGGTGGGTGGTGAAAGTCAAGCAAGGGATAGTGACTGAGGAAGCATTTTATTGCAGGAAAAATTTCCCTGGATACTTAAACCACTTATTTCCAAGGTTTCCAACAATGTTTTTAAGGTAGTACAATGCTTTTTACTAAAAAATGTCCTTTTTCATGTGAGGACCTGAGGGATAAACAGTTTCATAATTTCCACCTTACTTGCAATTCTTGTAGATCTGCAGATTAACAAAAGGAATTCTAACAAAAATATTCCTAAAGTAGCCATTATCTGATGTGATGGTGCTGTGTATTTTCAAAACACTATAGAGACCACACAGAAAATCACTGCAGAGCCAAGAATGTTGGGCTTCATTACTTTTATGATTTTTTCGAAATTACTGCATCTTAAATATGCAGATCTAAAAATGTCATCTTTTAGATGTCATCTTTTTATGTAGCCATCTTCCCTACAATTAAAATTTTCAGTAGAAAATCCTCCTGTAAAAATTTGAGGGTTGGTTTTGATTCTGCTTTTTGTTATTCTTCCTTTGTATCATTTCATAATGTGTAAATAAGAGGTAAATTGAACCACTTGGGTTCAGTAAGTCACTCTTAGATGCAGTGACCATGACGTGTGTTTTGTCAGCACTGCATTCTGTTGCTCATTATGTACCTTTTCATACTCTTTGATAACAAGAGGGTAACTGGAAGGTAAATGCCATAAAGAACATGCAGTTGGATGCTAGATATACTTTACCTGTTTATATAGATTGATTTCAGACATCCTTTACCCTGGTAATGAATACTGAAAGAGTTAATATGGACATTACCTACCTAAGGTATATATGTGTGTCTTTTTGGCTGTGACTTTTCATTGCTGTGCTTTGTAACAGTGAGAATAATTCACTGCAGAGAACGTTCACAGAGGATGCCATAGGTATGTAATTCATTTGACTGAGGAATTCAACTGGGATACATTTCTCATATTATGGCATATGCTATATTCTTACAGATTACTTTTGTATGATGTGAGAGATCAAAGGACTGTACTTTTCTTTCTGTGACTACAATAAACTTGAAAAGAATAAAAGGGAATAATGGTGAATATCACCTAAAACAAATGGGAGAAAGTATGATTTAGAGAAAAGAACAATTAGAGGAAAAAATGAGGATAGCCTGCTTCTTTATTGTGCTTGGTTATAGTGTAAAGTCTTGCACCTGCTTGTTAACAAGGTCAGATTTAGGATTAAGAAAAAAACAGGGAGTGCTTTTAGTTGCATATTTTCTCCTAATAGCTCTGTTTCCTTAATTCAATTCATATGTACAGTATTCCAAAATAACTACAGTGATTGATATTGCTGTAATAAAACACAGGAAAGTACACACAAATTTTGTGCTTCTTAAAAAATGTAAATGACTTCCCATTGTATTCTGTTTATTATTGTGCTTAAAACATTTTTAGTACATTTACTGAAATTCTATTCTAACTGTAACATAAAGAATTACTTTGAATTTGCAGTCAATCCTATCTTAGATGTGTTAAAAAACAGACTAATAGTTCACACATTTTAAGTCCAAACCCAAGTAATTTTTATTTAATGGAAGCTATTGTGTAACTGCAGTTCCATACTATTTGTGGCGTATTAGGTTGTTTAAGGATTGGGGAATTAACAATGTGTTAAGTGCTATATTGCCCATGCTGCTTATGAATACTATTATTCTTAGTAAAATCCAGATAATTATCATTTTAAGCCATTATAACAGTATTAGTTGTCCAGATCAGCCTATGGTTTTTGTGCTGAAAAAGCAGCAATGGACAAGTCATTGAGAGGAAACAGAAGGTTCAGCCTGCTGTGTAGAAACAATTTGTATTAGTACCCTGAAGGAAAATGTGGAAAGTAGCCATACGTTTTCAGATCTTAGTTGAAAAATTTGATTATACAGATGTGATTCACTTCCTTATGTCATTTCTGCTTTGAACATGAAGAGGCATGACTTTATATTTGGAATAAAAAGCTTGATTTCCTCTGCTCTCTACCCAGGAGACCCTCTCTTCCCCAATACCTTAAGACTGGATGGAGAATAGCATTAACGGGAAGTTTACTAGAATGGTTTCTCTGATGGAGCTTTTACCTTGATTTACTCAATAACATTGAAGAAGTTGTGATTTTTGGCTTCTTATTTCACATTAGATTATGGTTAATAACTAGCATGTAAACAAGGCGAATTCAGGGTCAAATTCAGAAATCCAGCCATGTCCCTGCAATGTAGATGTCTACATATAAGCCTCAGTTCCCACTGTGGAGCTCAGGGTGACACAGTCAGCTGAACTGAGAGAGCTGGGTGACTTGTCCTTAAGCAGGGATATACGTGGGTTATTTGAAGAACTTTCTAATCTTCACTGTATAGACTAGGACCTCGATCCAGTTCTCAAAACCATACAAGTACAGTGTGCCATGAGATGCACCAGAGAAGCTGAAGTTTACTGCTGCATCTGACAGCTGTTGCACAGGATCTCTGGGAGATTATGTCCTTTTGGAGAATCAATTGGTGGCTAGGTCGGGTCCGCATGCACCCAAAAAGCCTCTGTAGATCTTCATTTAGGTAAATGAACTGAGTCCTCTGTCTCCATGAAATATAATGAGAGTTTAGACCCTTAGCTATACACTCCTACAGTAACGATTAGGTGACTGCATTTGGTGACTGGATTTGGATGCCATTCCTGGTTAAATTAATCTCTATTCTAGGTAATGGTTATTTACATAGTTCTGGGAAAATTGAGTTAACCATGATTTCATCCATATAGCTATATCCATGATTAGGGATATTGTTCTAAGCCACTGTCTTGGCATATGCTAATACTTCTGTATCTCCAAAGAAAGTGTAGATATGTTCAGTCCAGCTTTAAGCTACCTGTGAAATTCCTGAAGAAGTAATTCTCACAAACCAACCATGCTAACTGGTTTTGTCTTTACTGTACAGTGTCAAAATATGAACACACACACACATAATTTATGACTGTCTCAAAGCTAATCTTTCAGGCTGGAAGAAGCTCTAAAGGGGTTGATATACTGTACAGAAATAAACTGCATTTTCTTAGCAATATGAAACAACCTGTAAAAAACTGAGTCCATCTGGCAAAAGTTTTTCAGTATCCATGCTGACTCATTTTAAAGCTAGCCCAGACATCTTTGCATCTTGCTGCTGTGTGTGGTGTAGTCATATCCCTAGGCATGGTATACACTTCGGTTTATTGATGAAGTAAGTGGGAGATTTGCCACTTCAGTTGTAGACTTTTGTTATATCCTTGTACTGCACCTTCCGTAGCGAGTATTGTTGGCTGCACTTAGATCGAAATACATGAGAAGAATAATGTGGGAATGAGGTTGTGTTTTAGTCAGGTTGCACTGTATACTCCTGAAGGGACTAGCTCTCAACAGTGACCCTTTCCAGAAATTTAGAGCCGATAATATTTATGAGAGTTCGGACTGGTTAAAATATTGGCTAGAGATCTTTTAAATGGCTAAATTTCAACACATTCCCTAAGGAACGAAGATGGAGATCATTTAAGACCTGTCAGAGAAAGATCATGCCATAATTGTACTTCATTGTACTATAAAAAATGAGATTTAAGAGTCTGTGATCTGTGTGAAATCTTAGGGGACCTCATCTGGGATCTTACAGTGTGTACAGAATAAACTTGTATCACCAACAATGGTAGAAACAGTCACATAAACGTGATGGTTTCTGTAATTGATCTTTTCTAAAAGTATCTCCAGTTTGACAGGGAGCACCTTTTCAGTATGATTTATTCTGTAACACAGTACACTCTGGTGGCTGCCTTCCAAAAATGATGACTTGAATATCTGCTTATAAATAGAGCAGCTCCAAATCACTCAGGTTCCCGATTCCAGCATTTTATCGGAAGATAAATACTGCTTTGGCTGTGGCACAGATGCCAGCTTTCAGAAGACAGCCTCTCTGAACATGTGAAGGACTAATTACCTTTAAGTAGCAACCCTTACTCTGACAGGGTTCCACATTACTACCCCAGCTTGAAAAATTTTCATAGTCTTTATAAAAGAGTATGCTAACTTTTATCTGATGAAATCCAACTCAGCCAACTTTTTCTGTCAATTGCCTTTTTGCCACTCAGTGGAGATCAGTGCTGTCAACAGAGGAATGATCCTTTTTCCAATCTCTTTCAAACCTTGCACAGTTTTCACAATCATAGAAAAGATACAGAGACTCTGTAATTAAAGTGACATTCAAGCTACCTCTCTAAATCTCTTTTGTAACCTCTGGAAAGTTGTAGAAGTCGCTGGAGTTTCCAGAGGTTCCTCCATCCACTGCAGGGCATTAATTTGTAGTAATTTTCCTCCTTATACTGACACTGGGAAGAGCAAGAACTCTGCTGTTTGTCCCCCCAGTGTTTGCAAATATCCCCTTGGACAGGGCAAGGAGAAGGGCAGAATCTAGGGAATGAAAGTTTTGGTGGATACAGAGCTCTGCTGGCACAATTGCAGAGGTTGTAAATCTCAGAAGAGAAATAGGGCTTTCATACTTCAGGGGGAGTTACTTGAAGGAGGTACCTTTTACCATAAATGGGAGATGTCCCAAGGAAGTGGGACACATAACACAGCTGGACCTCACTGAAGCTGGTAGTCCAGTTAAATGTCCAGCCAGTGTTCCCAAGCCTGAGACACAGAAATGGGCAGGTAATTCTGTAAATTATGCACCAACGCACCTTTTAAATGATGGGCCTGATGCTAAGGTGATGACCTTGTCTAAGTCCCTTTGGTGTTGCATCTCTGGACTTCTGTCACTGGGGATTGCACTGGAGAGATCATGAGGTAAAATGCACAGACATGAGAAACTAGTGATACCCCCAGGAGTGAGACCATATGCACACTTCTAGAAGGTCAGTGCTTTGCCGTACAGTTTTGAACATTTGTGAAGAATTGTTCTTTATTATGAAAGGAAAAAAAAATAGTTTCAAGCTGGAAGTTTCTGAATGAATTCAATTTAAGGATTAATGATTACCCCTAGTCATCAATGGCTAGGTTACGGCTTTAGAACAGGGAGTTGTGACATCTGTGGTTTCACAAAGGTAGCTGTAAAGCATTAAGCCTGCCATGTTCAGCCATTTTCAGTGACAGGATAAGGTTTGTAGTTGGGTCCTGATCTAAAGTTTTTAAATGTATATCTATCTTTTTCTTCTTCTTTTTAAAATGTTTTTATTTTGACATACTCAAATTTTTGCTTGTATCACAGCATCATTATTCAATTAATTGTATTAACATTAAAATTAACACAGTCCCCAATGTTCTTCCACGGATACAATACAATGCAACAATAAACCATGTATAGCTTCCCTTCCGAGATTATTAAAGTACATACCATGATATTGTGCTAAGCTGTGTGCAGGTAGGACACAGGGAGTTATACTTTTCTATGAAAAAAGTACAAATGGTTCATGTAAAAATTAATGTTTCCAGGAATAAGAACACAATGTACCTTACACAGCATTCAGAAAAGTAACATACTCAGGTCAGTGAAGACATCTAGGATTGTCTTTAAAAGTAAATAAACCAAAAAGGATTTAAAGTTTGCACGTCAAAAAAAGAAGTTAAAGTGGTCAGCATCTCAGAATGGAGCTCTCAGGTCTCATGCATTCTCTACCTCGGTGAGATAATTGGGAAGTAAAGGGGAAAACAGAGGGCTGGACTAATAGTAACGAGCAAGCAGATGAGAGAAAACAGAGTAGAAAGAGAATGTAGATGAGACAGAGAAAAGGAAAAGATGAGAGAAAACAGATGGAAGCCAAAAAGCCAATGAAGTGAGAGAGACAAGACTATAATGATTTACACAAGACATGGTGAAACTAGTCTGGATAAAATAAAAGAAGAAAATTATACCCCTAGTCCAACTTCAGAATAAAACAAATCTTTAACAGGATTTTAAAAAGGTTAAGGCAAAACTTTGTGAATCTTTTCATCCTGGAATTAGAAACAGAGATTCTATAACAGGATATTCTGATAGTATTGGTGACCTTGAATAGATAAGATTGAAATAAACATCAAAACATTTACAAGTTTATATGAACCAAACTTCAAACCCCTTGAGGTCTATTCTTTGCTAATGTATACTTCCTTTTAAAGCTGTACAGAATCTAAAATTGAATGCATGGATAACAAGATAAACAAAGCACTTTTTTTTTTAGCTTATGTCCTAGGACACCATTTTTTCTCACACTAGCCTGGTCTAATAATAATCTTCATTTCCTTAATAACGAGCCATTATTTAAATTTATATGGGATTGTGAATTTAAAACATTCTAACCAAGTTTTTTAACTTGTGGAAGCAGAAAGTAGGAACTGTTAAAGAGGGCACAGGTTTGAAAGAATTGTGTGTCAGGATTTGGCTTCACTTGCAATTAGAAATAGAACCAAATTGGAAGATGCATGTGTATCCTATAGCTGTTGAAACAACAATGCCTTTTTCAATTTTAAATGGCTTTTATCTGTCTGGGATCTGCATGAAGTATAGAAAAACTTAGTATTTTAGAAGTGCAGTAGATTCTTTTAAACTGTTCTCTAAACTGTATTCACCAATAGTCAGCAATCTCGCTAAATTAAGTTCTTCTTAGATTATAAACTACAGGACTTCTCATTTGTTAGTTTAGTGACTGATTTTAATATTTTTATATTTTTTTTCCATGATCAGGTCAGAGTTCTCCTTTAATGATTCAATGGAATTTAAAAAGAATGGAGTAGAGCCAGAGGGAAAATGAAAATATCAGCCTTGGCAGGATCAGCTTATTTTTAAGTACTCTTTGATAATCCTTAGTTCTATTGTTAGTTTTTTGGTGAAGAAAGCAGTGCAATGAGGTGGTGAGAAAGCTGGCTTGCTTAGTGTTGTACCAAGCAAGACTACTAATTCTCATTCCACAGTCAAGTCTCTTCAAAGATAACTATTTCCTTCCTGCCTGGGTTTCCACTTGGACTGACAGATTGCCAGGATTCCCAGTGTCAGGGCACAGATTGCTGTTTGAGATTGGAATTAAATGTCAAGATTTACAATTTAAAAGCCCAGATTTTTACTAGAATTAAAGGTATAAAATGAAATAAAGAATCTGTTAACTATTTAAAAGCTATGACATCAAATTTAAAATTATATGTGTGGTACTGTGACATCTTTTTAAAGCTATACTGGGTAAATAATATAAAAATGTAAATCATTCATTTGGTACTAGATAAGAAAATTTGTTGCAAACTATGTGATTAACAATGTCTTTCAAGCTTGTAGAGCTGGATAAAAAAGGAAATAGACATTAATTGCCCAATAAATTAGAAGTAAAAATCCAATTTAAAATATTATTTGATAAATTTATTACTTAAAAAAAGTCAGAATGTGTTGAAATCAGGACCACAAAATCAAAATCAGCTTAGATGACTAAGTAGACAGCCCTTCTGTCTGTTATTATGTTAAGTTATCCTTAACATTATCCTAATTTAGCATTCTGTATTTCCTTTCAAAGACTGAACTATGTCACAGAAAAACAGTACAAAGATTGCAGGTTTTAACAAGTAATTTTTTCCTTAGCTGTTCGTGCTGAAGGACTGACAAATTTTTTTGCTTAGGTGCCAAGAACCTTCTAACCTTTCTTGAAGGGGGCCACAACTTAAAAATCTATTGGATCACTTCCCATGTATTAGCAATGATAAAAACTTCTTCCTATTCAGTGTAATTGCACAACTCCTTATGACAGCTTTGGCAATTTTATGTTGGAAGAGTAATTTTAAGGAAGAGTAGAGGGGAAGAGTATGCCAAATTTGTCAGCTGGTGTAAAATTCCTTGTTTTTGTAGACTGGCAACTGGAATTGAAGAACTCACAGCAAAAAGATCTTTGCAGACTTTTTGGGACTGTTGGCAATCCAAGACAGCATGAAAAGTGCTGCTTTTGAACTGATCCTTTGCAGAGTTTACAAGCTCTGTTGGCAATTTTAAGTAAGGAATTTAAAATCACAAAAGGATTTCATAAATAAATGGTAACTTATTTGCAGCAAGCACAGTAAAGCAGATTAAAGTCAAATCCTTAGGAGAGAAATGATTATGAGCTCCTGAAAGGGCCTGTGAAATACTTCGAAAATGAATGTTTTATCAAATATATTTTGGCTTCAAAAAAAGTTCAAGTTTTTGGACAAAGAGAAGAATATGAATTACATGATATCTAGATATTATGTCATCTAGATATCAAAACTGGAAGAACAATTTTTTTTACTTTTTTTTTTTTTTTCCTCCCAATGAGGTCAATTTGATTTGAACATTTGACTTGAACAATTTGACAAAATGAACATTTGACTTACATTTATTACAATGTTTTCTGAAACTTTGCAGTTATTTTACTGATGTATCCAATCTACTTTATTATATTATTTTGACTGTCACTCTGAGAGATAAGTGCAACAAAAACAAAGCTAAAAGTGGAAATCACGCTTAGGGATGTTTTTGTTGGTAGTTTCAACATTGTAAATTGAGACAGACATTGAAAAAGGAACTATGTGATTCAGTTCATTCTTACATTTTGCTTGAAATTATAATCAATCTCAGTTTCCAAGGCAACTGACTACATGAGGATGGACCAGCCAATAATGGGAAACAGCTTTCTCTTTTATTACTGTAACATATGGTAGAAAAAGTCTTTTTTGTTTCATGCTGTTGAGGAGACTATCCAATTTATCACTCCAAATAGGATCCAAAAATGATTAAAAGAGGTGTGAGTAGCTCAGTTTTGTAACAGAAGTGCAGAGACCTAGGTTGATGGGGACAGGCAAACTCAGAAACATCAAAACGTAATTTTGAGATACCCTTTGGCTAAATCCCAAACTTCACCTTGATTTTTTTCCCTGACCTTCTTCAGGGGTCCTGGCAGCATAAAGAGCTGGTGCAAATGATTGTATTGGCAAATGGATTAGCATTGTATCAGTATGACTCTCTTGGGGTGAGTGGAATTGCCTTTCTGCTGTAAAAGGCCTGGCACAAATAAAAGGCTTCTTCCATGTGCACCACTGAAAGACTTATGATTGATCTAGGACCACAAGACTTTCTTCATTGCTTTTGCAGACGTCAAATAAAATCTATTAGGAGAAATATTGGCTCCATGAAGTCAATGTAAGCTTAAGCAAAATATTAAATCACATCGCAGTATATCTGCATTTTCGTGTTTTGTTTCTTGGGCTGAAATTTCAAGTGCTTTACTGTTCACTATTTTTTCCTTGTTAAAAAAAAATAAATGCTGTGGAACATTTATGCAGGAGTCATATTAATCCTGAATTCTGTGGTGTTTCCTTCAATCCTTACTTTTCAGAGCTCCTTGGTTTTTCTTTTTTTCTTCTCCTTCCAGATGTGCTCAAGAAAAACATTTTGTTTCCCTCATTGTGTTTGTGAATGGGAATATATACCCTTTTAAAAATTATTATTTAAGTTTCTCTGAGGCTGATACGGTATCTCCTGACTATTTTGTTTCAGACATTTTGTAAATTCAGATTCTTTTGCTACTTTCATATTTTATTAAAATTCCTATTTGTGACATTGATTCCTTAATATTTAAAGCTCTTCTGGCATAAACCCCAGTTTTTCTTCATACTACTGAGATCAGAAACAAAATTCCCACTGTCCTCAACGTGTCATATTTGGCTTCATACGTCCTAAGCCGTAGTTCCCTCCGGCCCTTTCTTTGACCCCTCTCTTTAAGTTGCAGGAGAGTGTTTCATATTTTAAAACATCAGCCTACCTGATGCTACTCCCTGAATAAGCCTGGCACTTTTCTTTGTGAGCTGAGTCCTTCTAGTCAGGTTCAATTCAGTTAATTCGTAAGTGCTGACATCCAATTTTCTCTGTCTTTGGAGTCTATCGTATTTCCTCTATTTTGTTGAGCAAAATGAATGTAAGTGAAGGGATAGGATTATATAAAAGAGACAGGATTCCTCCAAACTACCCAGAGCCAACACCAGCTCACATTTCTAACCAAACAGTAGCTGAAACTGCACCAGAAAAAAGTTGTAATTTCTAACACTATGTGGTACCTAGGGATTAGAGCTTTAGTGTGAGCATTCCCCCTGCTCCCACAAATGTCTTCTCTCTTCCTCTCAGAGAATTTTGCAAGGTGGGGTGGGAGGGACAGGGACTGAAAAGTGCTTTTCTCGGTTACCTTACATTGTCTGTAAATATTTCCTCTAAATCCCCACTAAAATTATATCAGTATGGGTTCTATTAAGTGGCATTCAATTTAGGTAAAGTGAGAAGACTTGATGTTTCTGAACTGTATAAAACCTTATTGTATAAGGTATGTTGTATTTTTGGCTGTCAGAATGAAGCCCAGCTGGTCTGTTTAAATGCACGCTAGAGTTATAGGATGGTCTAAAGTGGTCAAAATTCCAATGGCAAAGTTCTGCCAAGCATGAGACAAACAAATAGGCCTGGATTTGCTAATACAGAAATGTTGGATACTGTTGCTGTAGTGTCTATATCCTTCTGCATTAGATCAGGGACACTTCCTGTTGGTTGATTTGGTTTGGGTGTAAGAAAATGTCCATATGTTTCATTTCTACCAGTGTATGTTGTTCCTCAGAAAAAAAAAAGAAAAAAAAAAGAGGAAGTGACATATGTCTCTATCTTCCCTGTGAAAGAATACCTCATAAGAGCTGTAAAATAAGAGTAGACAAATGATCATCTTTCGGAATAAATTACTCTGGAGGAACAGTGACAACAGAAAATATAATATAATCATAGTGGCTATACAAAAACTTTTGAAATTTCTATTTGATGATAAGACAGAAAACCACACACACAGAAAATGCCTTTTAAAGTCGTTATGAGCATATAGAAAGAAATACAAGACATGGAAGAAATCATTTGCAAGGGAGAACATGTAGAGACCTCTGAGAAAAAAGTTAAGACAACTTCATGTACTTGTATTCACAACCATGTTCATGAATACAGCATGTGAAAAGTTATGGCCCTGACCTTGATGAATAATTTTATTTCTTGAAAATGCTTGTTTTGTTTTCATTTAAAAGGAAGGAAGAAAATCTCCTTCTGGGTAAAATGCACTTTTCAGAAATTTAGCAAATTTTGTGGTAGAGGTATTTTTTTTCCAAGGGATTTCTGTATCTTTTATCCACTCAACCTATTACTCCCGTGAAAAATGCAGCCCCTCCAATTCATCTCCCCAGGTGTTTTCTAATCAGATTTACTCTCCCTTCTTCCCCTCATCTCACATTTGCAAGAATTGAAAGTTACTTTGAACTTCTCCAGTAATCACTTTGGTGGTGCCATAAGCAGATTGTTAACAATGCAAACTGAACTTTTGTACAATCAATAGTGGGAAATTTTAGGTAGCATATTTTCCTTATTCCTAGTGTTTGTCAAACTATATGCTATCTGACCAAACCGGAAAGCTTTTCTAAAGTTCTTTCATGAAGGAGAAGAAACGTAGAGACAAACTTAATACTCCAAAGCCCTCTTCTCTTTTCAGTTTACTCATAATACCACCATTTCCATCTTGTCTCAATTTCTACCATTTTGGTGGAGTGTAAGTAAAATTGGTACTACACTCTCCTTTATTTTATACTGTTCTTATATTGATCAGTAATTTTAAAAGTTTTGAGTACTCTAAAAAGAGACTGAAAGATAGAATATGCTCAAAATAATATACTTTTTCCTATACACACTGATTTCCTCAAATAGGATACCATGCTATCATTCATTTTGTGAACACCACAAATGCACCGCATTGTGGCAATTTTACTTCTGTATTTAACTATTTCTGATATTAGAACACTTACTTTTGTCTTCTTAGTGTCTTAACACTTCTTTGTCTTCTTACATACATTATTACTATGTAATATGATTTACTGGAAGCAGTGAACTGTTTTAGTAGTATTATTAATTTATTATGTTAACATTTTGGGCCAAGTCTTCTGACTTTTATGATAAAATACTATTGAAAGAAAGCATTTAGTAGAAAGGCAAAACTGGTAGTTATTTTGTTATAGAAAATATGGTAGTGTACTCACACTTGATAGAAATTGAATATGTTTCCTAAGCAGGCATGCAAGTTTTAAAATAGAAAACTTAAAATATGCCCAAGTGTTGTTATTATTATATTTAGGGCAAAAAAGCTTCTAAAGATCATTTCCCCACCACCACTGCCCATCTCCCCCTTAAAGTAAAGTCAAAACAAGATATGGTCACCAAACTGATTTTCCTGATAATAACATGGTACACCATGAAAACTAAATGCTATCATAAATAGCATTGAGGGTAAAATTTGGCAGTGTATGTGCATGTGTCAGTGCCATTTCCCATACATTTTGAATGGCTCTGATTGATAGAAAAATAATTAACTTAAAATGGTGGGATTCCATATTTATTGCATTTAGTATCTCTGTGTTGGAGATACTATTTTAAGTCATACTGTGTTTTATTTTAAGTGCCATCTTTGCAAATTAAACCTCTATTTCCTGTTTCTCATATATCATCTTCAGTCATACAGCTCTTGGAAGCCACATCAGTCCTTTAACTAGCAGCTGGAACTTAGTAAATAAGTTTAATTTATGTTGCACAAGATGGCATGGTACCCACCAGCTTTTTTGAGATCTGAAAACAAGTAAAAGGTAAAAAGATGCTAAATTTGTCTTTCATCATGCCAGTTCTTCCACAAATAAGACTCTAAAAAGACAGAGAAACATTTAATAGAAAATACAGGTTTTTTTACTGAGGCATTTTTTAGGGTTAAAGTGTTCTGTAAGGAGATGTCCTGGTATTGCATGTGTTATCTTGGCCTATGTTACCATTTTGCCTACTGGACAGCCGGAAGTCTTTGATCCTTCCAAGGAAACCTCATCTTTCAATATATAATCATTTGAGAGATACTTTTACTTAACATAAGCCATTCCCTTTACCTAATAACGCTGAACTTTGAATTTTGCTCAGTTCTGAATATGGATGGGAATGTGCATTATGCATGTGTAGTTTCTAGAAGTTGAATAATTTCATTTGACAATGCTATTAATTTTGAAGTAAATTCTGAAAAACACAAGTACTATTTTTCTCATAGTTTTCCTATTTGTTAACTTATTCTATTTCTTTTTATGTAGATCAAATGTAAAAGAGCCCTCATAATTAATTACATTGAAACCATCTTTCTAAATAATAATAAAAATGGAAGGATCAGCAGATATTGTAGTCAATATTTCTTATGCTTTTTGAGTGCTTAAGATGTTGCAATTCCAGCTGTAATAGAATTTAGGAAACTTGCATACAGGATGCCAAAATAATTATTCATTTAAACAGGAACCCACAAATAATAGTCTTAGGCTCTGAAAATGCCTTCAAAAGCCAAAAACAAAAAAAAAAGCCCAAACTGGTGGTGCTTCTAAAACTTTTCATTTTCATTCAGTGGTGCTTCAATGCTCTTACAATTATAACATTTGAAATTACTAATTTGGGTTCATCCCTGGAAAATCTTGACACTATAAACATTTTGGCATGTGCTTAAATTTAATACCATATGTAAATCCCAGTGAAATGACCATGATTTATGGTAGGGAAGATTTTGTATTAATATGATACCTTTTGTGCATTACAGAATAAAAAAAAGATATATTTTGTTTCTGCAGGAAGCAAATAAGGCAACACTAAAATAAAAGTAAGGACAAGAATATTGACTCTGCTTATAAAATATAGAGCAGAAATAAATGAAATGAAAATAAATAAATAATGTGATGAAATAAAATAATGAAAAAGATGTAAAAGGAAAACCTATAGGGATAAAAGAAAAGATCCAAAACGAAAGGCTATAAAGATAAAACTTATATAAAAAAATGAAACTTAGAAACTCATACAGATGAAATCTGCAGGATTTAGGCATACCTTGCAGAATAAATCCAGAACAAAGCTGATGGTCAGATCAGCAAGGAGTTTTGGGGAAACTTCACGTTTGACCTTGGTGAACTTGGGCTGGCAGTAGAACTTGCATGAAGTAATGTCATGAGGATAAACCAAAATTTTAGTGAGAAACACTAGTATAAACTCAATTAGTATGGAGGAAAAAAAAGTTATCCAATAGTTGCACAGAAATGCTATGTAGGTTTACGCGAGGATAGACATTACTTGATATTGTGTTACATTGAAACATATGTGCAAACAACACATAAAAATAATAACTACCATAAGAGCCACATACCTGCTGGGGTAATCTCTTAAATACTTTCTGCACTCTATATCAGGGTGCATTCAGCAAAATACTTAAACTTGTATAATTTTAAGGTAGGACAACATAGTGATTTTTTGGAACGATATTATCTGCAGGATGTGAAACTGAGAACCTGTAAGTACATTCCTTCAGACAACAGACTGGATTTCTGTTTGGTGGTAAAAACACCACTCTAATAGCACTAATGCATTGTATATATATCTCTTGCAAAATACAGGTCTGATATAAGTGAATAAATAACAGTGCTTTATGGTGTTTTCTAGTAGTTAAAGCAGAGGAATTAAGAGTCTTCTGCATTTTCTTTCAAAGTTTATTCCAGGGACAAATAAGTAATTTATTCAAGTCTTTTACCAGCTTTTACTTTTAGCTGATTCATCTGTGAAGTGGGTACAAGAAATGCTTGCTTTAGAGGACTATGCAATCAAAAACAGCTATGCTGATTTATACCAGCTGAAGATATGAGCCTTTCTATTTATTAACGTTCTGAAAGTACTTTGAGAGCACTGGATGAAAACACTGGAGGATTTTAGGGAAAGAGCAAATAATTTATGTTACTAAGCCATTCCAATTGCAGTTTAAGAACAGGGTGGATTTTTTTTTTTTTCTGTTACATAAATTACTGTCTTGGGCTGGTATTCCTGCTCGTTTCCTTTTTAAATTACCAACACGGAGAAAGAAACGTAGCTATTTTCATCAGCTTAACTTTCTTTGGAGATTTTAAGCCTCGTGTGATGGTACTTGCAGAGTAATTTCTGGGTTGGGTATTGCTTTCCAATCTCTTCTGGGAGAACAAATGTTTGGGACCATCCTAGCCATGTGCTTTAGATGTACGAAAATAGAATGGAAGAATAAAAGGAATAGAGTCCCTTGGTAGAAACTCTTTAATGTCTTGCATCTGATGTTCAGATTGGTGGGGAGGGGAGGATCACATGCCTGATGTTTTCTCTAGGACTACACCCAACTGGAAGCCATCCCTTGGCTTCTCTGCAGACAGCAGCATACCCAAATGGAACGTATCAATTCTCTGGGGAGATCTCCTTAGTGAGACAAAAAGGAATCTTTTCAGCTTCCCAGACACATGCTCTGTTCCCAGTATCCTCAGACTTAAAGGAGGATCTTCACTACCTTGGGCTGGAGGACACAGTTGCATTGTAACTCCAAGGTTTAGCATAGATAAATAACTCCTGTGATCCAGCTGCTCAAGCTTTCGGGCTTTGACATGTTTATTAATAAAAATGTGAGAGAAAAGAAAGAAACAGTCAGCCAGGCAAGATGCGCCCCGTAACTCTGCTGTCATCATTAGGTGAATATGGTTTACCAAATATTTATGCTTCTATATGTTTCAGGATCACAGAAAATAAATATCTTTTATGTGTTTTATTTTCTTTGGAGAAGGGAGTAGAGGAGAGTGTGAGTCATACTGGAAGAATAAAATTCACTTCTCTTCTGACATAAACTACTCATTTCATTGGAGAAGGATCCTAGAGTTAAGTTCTGTTTGCTGAAAACCCCTGCAGCCCAGCTTGGCTTCGAGCAGGAAGGTGAGGGCCTGTCAGTCCCCAGCCCATACCTGTCTGGTGACCTATGGCCAGAAGCAAAATCATATTTCCTATTCCTCCTGTGGGTAAGATAATTGTTTCTAGCCAGGTCTGAGGGCAGGCTGGTGGTGCACCCTTGCAGAGCATTTCTGATGAGCAGAGTTTTGACCCTTCGCACCGTAACAAATCCTGCCAGCTGCAGTCTGACTTCTGAGCACAGGGTTGGTCTGAGGAATTTGGGAAGGTTAACGTGAATATCTGTTATTGCATGACCAATGCTAGTCATTAGTCATTTTTAGGGAAAAAAAAAAAGGATATTTTCTCTTATGATCTGATTCAAAGTATTCCATTCTTTGGCAATTGAGAAGGGAAGTTCTGTGGTTATGTAGCTCCTGAGGAGGCAATCGATGAATGATTTATTTCTTACACTTTTCTGTACTCTCTGGAGTGTAGATGAGATGGGAAAAGAGCAAGATACAGGGTCTAATGATTCTCTGCTCCGAAGAGATAGTGAAGGGTGAGGAGCTGTCCCTGCCTTTCCACTCATCCTCACTCTCATGCTTACATGGGAAAGGTGGCCTTAACATTGCTTTTGGGTAAAAAAAAGGAATGGAATCTAGTGCTCTGTGTAGGCTTTCTTCACAGCTGCCAACCTCAAAACGTTTTTCTAGAGACAGTTACTCAGGGATAATGAAGGTGCTGAAGCCTGAGAGGTGACAAATGCCAAAAGGTTTTATTTATGTTCCAGTGAAATTTAGTCCATATTTAAAAATGAATGTATATGATTCTTTATAGCCCTTCATAAGAAAGGAAACTATCTGTCAATTTTGTGAAGGAATTTACACGTGTGTTTTGTGCCACAAAGGAGTTCCTGCCAAGGCAAGATAAAGGTTAGAGAGGTCCTACCTTCAAAAATCCAAACCAAAGTGCTATGATGATTTCCAGACATTCAGCTGCTCTTCTCTGAGTAGATATCTCACAGTAGTTATTCAAAAGAGGAACAACCTTAAATGCCTGTTGATTAATGTAGAGGAAGACTGGATCAGGGATTTAGGAACTAGATGTCTATATGGTCCTCTCTGCAATTGAGAGACTTGTGACTGTCATCTTTTTGAAAGACCAAATAGTAGTCTTGACTGCTGCAACAAGGAACACAGACATCCTGAGATGTTTTAGAGAAGTTTGCTATCGTCATAAACAGATTACATTTTCCACAATGTCTTTTTTAAAGAACAGTCCATAGAATTTCTGTTCCATATTAAGTCAAGAAAGTGTAAGATGAATGAGCTCTGGCATTTTGAGTCCCTCAACATTATGGAGGATGAAAGAGAAATGAACAGTGACACAGGTCTTGTGGGCACATAGTTTAGCTCTTCTGGTAAATAGCATGCAGAGTAGCAGCAGCAAAGTGCTGTCATAAATTATGAGACAATATTAGAAAGTGCTACTCTTCTGGTGAAATGTAATAGACATTGTGTACATCTTTAAAAGAAAAAAATCTTTCTTTCAGAAAAACCTTCTTAGGTCTTATTTTAGTCACGTGAATTCAGTTAATACCACAAGCAGTAACAGAACAGTGAATTCTAAATGCTGCCTCCAGTTACTATCCTTATAGCCTTCTCCTTCCTTCAGCTGAGATTCCTATATATCATTTCTGTATAGATTTATGAATATGCTACTATTTCCTGTTCAGTACTATTAAAGATTATGTTAATAGCTATTCTTGGTGCTTTGTGTTGAAAGACCTTGCTTTCAGTATTTAATAATTTTACTAATATTACCCAGTGTGGCTGGCAGTTTTTATGTCATACATATTTATTTGACAAAAATTTTGAAGAAACTGTGGCTAAACAATTTGTGCTGCCTTTAAAAACGAGATTAAGGGTTAAATGCATTGTTTTGTCTGAGTTATAAAAAGAATGTGATGACATCTTTAAACTTTTGAGCAAGGTCTTGAAATGTGGTAGAAGTGTGTTAGGTTTTCCCAATGTTCCAAATTATAATGCTCTCAAAAATCTCATTCTGTGTTAGCCTGGTTATGGTCATTAATGCTCAGTAACTTGAGTTTTCAAAGCTTCTGTCTGCACTGAGCACACTCCATCCTCTGACTCCTGAGCATTGTCTGTGCTGTCCTCTGTGGTGCTGCCACTTTATCTGACATGAAGAAGCAACAAACAGAGGCTGACTTGAATTTGAAGAAATGTGAATGGAGAGGAGGAGGGCAAAAGCTCAAGAGGCTGCAGATGGGGAGGGTTCTTCGTAGGATCCCTCCTTCTTTCAGTGCATAAGATATATGGTGCTATGGGGACAGATCAAGATTGCATGTCAGCCACAGTCCTCATCACTGATCGGGATCCGTACCACATGTGTTGCAGACATGGGGAAGTTTGGGAAGTATGTGTTGCTTCAGACAATGAACATATAATTAGAGTATCAGAAGGTATGTACATAAGAAAGATAAGATGTGGTTGCATAGGAGTTCTTAATTCCTGATATCGTTCCCTGACTTTGGGGAGATTAACCTGCAAAAATGTTCAGTCACTGTGGTGTCTAGTGTAGTTATTCCTATGCGTACTTTGTGTGTTATATAGTTATACATCATGGAAATATAGGAATTCAAGACCTAGAGAAGTAATCTGACCTCCTGCCTCAAGGCCGTGTCAGCTTTAAGCTGTAGCAAGCTTGATGGATATTTGTTTATAAAAAACCTCAAAGTGATGGAGACTCTTCAATTTTACTAAACATTTTATTGAAATAATTATCTGTCTTTACTATTAAAAAGCTTTTTCCAGTGTCTGAACTACAGCTTTCCCACTACAACTATTTCGTGTTCTATCCAAGTGGAATTGCAGAACAGGTTATTTCTTTCCTCTTACAACAACCACTTACGTATTCTTGGACTTTTATCATATTTACTCTCATATTATGTGAATGAAAAATTTATAATTCTATCATTTTATCCACTTAGGTCACAGTTTGTAGAATTCTTTTCTTTCCTGTTGTTCTCTCAAGTTGGTCATGGTCCTTCTTGAAGTGCGATGCTCAATAGTGGAGTTCATATTTCAGCAGAGGCCTACTAATGATGTTAAAAGAAAGGAAAATTTCACAAATTATATCACTTTGGCTGCAGACATTCTTGGTGCAATTACAGCAAAAAAAAAACAAAACAGAAAAATGAATTTGTCTCCATCTTTGTTTTTTTTCCTAATGTAAAATTATATTCATTGAAGTGCTGTATGTCCTGGGAAAGAGTTTTAGTGAATAAAAAGTAAAAGAAGAATCTTCCTAATATTAAAATTGAGAAAATCAGAACAAAATTAAGTTTATATAACAAAGATCAAAAACTAAACTAAAGGAAAACCTAAAGAGTTGTCAAAATATTAATAATATGCTATTTTTCCTCCTACAGAAAAACTTAATGTTTCAACAAAAAATCTCCTCTTTGGCCAAAGTTGTTTAAACAATAAATAAATAAATATGGAACTAAGACAAATAGTATTACACACGTACAAAACTGATCTTCGGATTTTGACCAGTGCAGACCAATTGGAATTTCCTCGGTCTAATATATTTGGAATAGAAAATTAATTTGTATATTTGCCTTTTAAGGTTATTGATGTCCCCCTCAATTAGGGCAGTCGTTACAGGCTCAGAGTTTGTTGCCCTCGTGTAAAAACCATCCTGACACCTTTCCCTTTGGAAACTCAGCCTGAAAGAAGGAGTCTGTGAATGCAGAATGTTGAGTCTTATTTCTCCTTCCACACATCTTTGGGGAATGCTTTGAGTTGAGAAGAGCAAAAACAAAGCTACAAAATACCCCCTTGGAAGTTCATCAAGGAAGGGGTTAAAAAAGTGGAATCTTTGTGATTGTTAAGGGCTGAATTATCTTCCTGACACCAGCAGGGGTTGCTGTCACTAGTTTGTGGTTGTCACATTCCTGTTATGCTTGACCTTGGAAAGGCTTGACAACATAGTCTGGATTTGATTAAGGGAATTTCATGTTTTTCCTTTGCTAGAGTCACCCCCCACCTCGACAAACATTTAAAAATGTTAAGAAGGAAAAAAAAAAAAAAAAAGAGTTTGGAAAGCAAACATTTTCCCAAAAGAAATTTATAGTTCAAATTTACACCAAGTTCGCACTAACTGGAGCGGTCCGGGTTTCCACTCAGGCTTTGAGTGCTCTCTGTAAACCATTAGTCACTTCCCTGGAAGAGGCAGCTTTTTATAGGCAGCAGGATAAAACAGGCACAGATGTGTGTGTAATATTAGAGGCTTTCACATGTACCTGCATTTTTTTTTTCCTAAATCCTAGAAAAGAAAAAAGAGTGACCATAGAAAGAAATTAATTGAAGTCTTGGACTTTTTTTTTTTCTTTGGTTTTGGACAGCTACCATGAAGACTGGTTTAATTAAAAGAAAATATGGTTTTGGTATACAAAATCTTGCCTTGTGGATTTTTGAGATTGTGGCAACTTATATCATGAAGATAGAATTTCTTTCAGTTTTAACAGGTTGGGTTTTTTTTCACTCTGTAGGACTGTGATTATGCCAGCTGCCAATGAGTTTGATCCAGAGATTGTCCTGGTGTCAGCGGGATTTGATGCTGTGGAAGGCCACGATCCTCCACTGGGCGGGTACAAAGTCACAGCTAAATGTAGGTATCATCAAAAAGTGCATGTTTTTGAGTTGATACTTTTTTCAAGTTAGGAACCTTAATTTAAGTGCAGCTTACATCCATATTCCTCTGTTGTGAGATGACACCTGTGTAACTGATGGAAGGGACTGTCTATCAGTTAAACCCAGAGATGTTGGTGGAGCTCTGGGTCTCGCTCAGCTCATGGACAGGGTGGAAATGAACGTTAGCATTTCTGGCTCACTCCTTTGTGTTCCTTTTGGCATTTTTTATCTTGGCTTTTTAAAGTATTACTTTTCTGGCATTCAAATAACATATTAGAGGTTTCATGCTTTTCAATAGGCCCCATTTTCCAAATGCTGGAGTAAGTTATTTCTCTTTAAATATATATTGGAGATTTTAGACTTTGGAGGCCTAAATCCAATCTCATATTGCTCCTTTGTTATTGTAATCTTTTCATCTTGATGGCATTAATCCTGAATTACGTCAGTGTTCATGAAGGCCAAAGTTTTCTAAAAGACTACTCTGTTGGGTTGCAATCTTTGGATGTCCATTTCAGTCCTCCAAAATGTGTATTCATGGCAGAATTTTAATACTTTCTGAAAGACAGGTCTGTCTGAGGTTTCTCATACGTAGTGCTCCAAAGTCACTAATTCTTGCTGGATATTGTGGCCCATATGATTCTGAGCCTGGGATGTTAAGCAAGGCCGGGTAATGCAACAATGCTCTGGAGACCAACGTGCATTAGAACATCACTATACACAAATCGCTTTTCCTGAGACAAGACAAAATGGTTTCTTAATTCAATAGTCTTAATAATGTTCCTCAGTATATATATTTCTCTTGAGTATAGCTCAAGAAATACCACAACAACATTTCATTAGTTAAAATGAAATGAAATTAGTTAAAATATGCTGCTAATGACAAATGCCTTGGGACAGGACTGGAGAAGTCAATGAGACCAAATGGCATTTACCACATTGCACAAATGGACTCCATCTCAGAGGATTTTGTCCTTCTGACCTCTGCTTTTTGTTATAGGTCAGTAGGACATGAGTTTCTGTGGCAAGTAGATGGGCTTCAATATAAAATAGACATTTTATTGAGAGGCGTTGTATAATGATCTGTATTTAGCAACTGAGAATGCTTCTAAATGTCCCTTAAGTATGGATAGTGATACTATGATGGTCTAGCATTCATGATATTCCGACCTAGCAGCTTCAACAACTTACCTGGAAACTGCAATAACATTTATATTTTCCTCTCAGGATAGACTGAATTTGACCCTGAGAGCAAAGAAAAAGTGCTTGATATTGCAATCAGTGTTAATTTTCATTCATAAAGGGATTAACTTTCCCTAACTTTTTTTAGAAACTGAAATCATATTACATTTTTTAACATCAGAGGCTGCACATCTACAAGTTGCACATATGTTTGTAAGCAAAAAAAATGGTGATTTACAGTAGGTGACTCTTGTTTAAATTAAGGGAACAGCCAAGGTAGACCCAGATAATGATCATGCACCTGAGGGACAAATAAAGCCTTTTGTACAGAGCCAAAGGAATTTATTATTTCCCCAAAACAAAATTCTCCACATACCACCATACCATTTTAGAACATAGCATACTATATGTGGTATGTAGAAAAATGAACAGTTTATTAAAAAAAAAGTCCAAAGAGAAACATTCACATTAAAGATTAAAAATACTCATTAAAAAAAAAAGTAAATGCAAATTAAAGTTTGACCTGTAAATATCCTTTTCTTATAAATCTTTAGCATTTTGTCTACACTTAATACATTGAATTTTCTGATTTCTATGACCCAATACAAACTTTACATATATAAATTAGGAAGACATTGACATCAAAGGAGAGAAGATGGATCCTTAGCCACTAATCTTCCTGTTAAAGAGAGTTAGGGAGACCCTAGATTCTTGATAAGGAGTCATTTATGTCTTTTGTTCAGAGAAGAAATTAAATTGTATTAACCAAGCAGCATTCCCAAGTAATAAAGAAAAAAAAATAGGATGAAGACAACAGATTGGACTGATTACAGCCTTGGAATAACCATATAGCCGGCATATAGAAAATAAAAAGGGCTACTAAATCTACACAGTTTGAGAGGTGTAAATTATAACTTCCTTTAATCCAGTAGTTTGTTTTTACCAATATTGATGTATAATCTGGTTTACTGACGAGTCTCCATTTCTGACAGTAAACAAACACATCAGCAACAAAATAGTCATATATATTTTAGCAGCTGGGCATAGGATGGAAAAATGGAGATCAGTGATGATAACAGAGCTTGGAGATATCTCACTTGCCTAATTTATTTCCAGTCCCATTAAGTAAAGAAATAACTAATGGTCTTTTTCCACTGAAGAGATAGTATTAAAAAAAAAAAAAATTAGGAGGGAAGTTTGAGTCTTTACTTTCCTATTGCACTTTTCAAATAACTTTCCTCAGCAAATATTTTTGATGAACTGCCTTTGCAATTCATCCTTGTGTCTTGATTTTTTGAGGTGAAAAGTTTTCACTAAACTAATGAATATTTAATCAACTTTTACCTAGTTACAAACCAGATTTTGTTTGGTGTAATCTAGAAATGAAAACAAGCATTAACCAAACATTTTTTCAACTGCAGCTTTGAGGATTTCAGGGAACAGGGAAGTTGTCTTTGTGTTGGCTTTTTTTATCCTTTGTTCCTACCCTCTCACTTAACGAAGTGCTACCATTTCAAAAGGTGCTCATATATACCTATGTACACATACACATCTCGAAACATATACTCAACCCATGTGCATAAACTTTGAGATAGATAGTTTTTATATTCTATCAAGGAAAAAGATGGGCTGCAAGACTTGAGATGAATGGTGGCACATGGCAGAACTTTCTGGTGCCAGGAAGCTCTTAGGCCTTTGGTACCAGCTGTGTGCTGAGTATTTCAGTTAGAAAAGGCAAGCTTTATCAACAACAGCATTTATAAGACCATGTAGCATTATGGAAACAGTACGTATACTTCTGAATGCACAGGCACTTTGTCAGGAAGAAGGTCTTCCCCCAAAAAGTGGTTGTGTCAGAAAAAAAACATTAAACTTCTCTGGTAGTCCCCCTGGCCCAATGTTTTGTATCAATTATAGGTGTCAACTCCTTCTCAGGAGCTTCTCTAGCTACTGGTAGGGTCTGGCTCAGATTGTCAGGGTTATTCAAGCAATTTATGTCAGATTTTACTTTCCATGGCCCCTCTTATGACTCAAGCTTAACTTCATTAGTCAAAATAGCAAACTATTTTTTGTGTTGTCAAGTCCATCTTTAGTATTGGCATAGCTCTGTCCATGTTGCTTGGTTAAACTGGTTCCCCAAATTCTGTGATGAAAGTGGACTGAGCAGTGGGACCTCTCTCATGCACAACTCTCTTATGCAGAGTAACTATTGATGTCATTGGGGTCCCTTTATTTACATCAGGGTCTATAAAGGTGCTTTAATTTTACTGCAAACTCTAATCAGATAAGTGGAAAACATGCCTCAGTTCCTGACTAGCCTAATATTTCCTTTTTAATACTAGAAATGTATTTTTTTTCAATAAGGTACCAGATAACATATCAGCACAATATATTACATAATATAAAGACTTAGTTGCATAAAATCTACTTTTTGTACTGGAGTAGTAAAAATTGTATTGTCAATAAAGTATAGGAATAGTAATGGAGAAAGAAATAAAGGGGATAAAGGGATTTTATATGTAGAATAGTAAAATGATGCTTGAAGAATATGAATCTATTCTTCCATCTTGTCCTGACGACACGTAGGTGGAACTACTGAAGACAGAGCTGATATATTCTGTGCTTTTATTTTATAGTTAATATTTACAGCCTCTGCTAAAATATACTTTATTATCACACTATTTGAATTTTGTACAGTGAACAGGCCTGAAAACATGCCAGATCTGATCATAAATTTGCAAGTTGTTACATCCTGTAAGAGCACTGTTTTTAAATTTAGCTCTGATGACTGAAGTTCTCCCTGTAACATTACCTCGAGGTAAAGTACTTTCTCTTTGTTTTATAGAGCAGCCCTTAGAATAATGCTTGCATTAAAGTCACTGAGATCACTTTACTGTTCAAGTAAATATTGCACGTAATTGCTTGTTAAATGGTGACCATTCCATAAAAAGAATAAAGTAAATAGAGAAGTGTCAAGCAAGAATGAAGATTTTTTTTCAGGGTACTTATCTTCCTGAAGCTGCATTTGTTAAGGGCTATGATGATTTACTGGAGTTTTCCTGTTGTTTTACTCTCTTATTCCAAGATGCTATTTGATACCAGAGTGCAAAATAAGATCAGCAATTAGCAACAGGAAAAGATACCAATGCAGGCATTTAAAGAGTAAATTATATTTTGTCAGTTTGGATATCTGTCTACCATTACACCAAATTTGTAATGCAAATTTGATCCAGTGTCTAGAATATAACTGACTCTTAACTAAGCTGTTTGGTAACTTTTAAAGTTTTTATTTGTGAAAATTACAATAACTTTGTTAACTTATTAAAAACTGCATTATACCATGATACATTCTGTTCACGTGGGACCAATGAAAAAAGTGCTAAAGCTATGAAAGTGTCTCTTCTGACGAGCCCTCGGCAGGTAATGTTTAGAGAACTTCACTGTAACAGTGCACAATGTGTCTGATTAATCACAGCAGAGCTAAAAAGTAATACTCTAAACAATTTAATTCCAGAGGATATGTCAACCTTTGTGGTAGAAAATGTGTTAAAAGGGCTGCTGACTTACATGCAGCCTACAGGTCTTCTTCAAGGAATCTCTTCTCATGGCTTCTCAGAATACAAGTAGAGTAACCAGGTTGAACTTGGGTGCTTCACATTTCAGTTCCAACTTCCCACAGGGAGTAACGATTTTTGATGTCGAGTCTCTCAATTAAAGAATCATAGGTTTGGGTTGGAAAGACCTTTAAAGATCATCTAGTTCCAACCTCCCTGCCATATGGGATCCCCCCCCCACCCCACACCCCATAGTCAGGGACACGTGCCACTAGATCAGGTTGCTCAAAGCCCCATCCAGCCTGGTCTTGAACACATCTGGGGATGGGGCATTCACAACTTCTCTGAGCAACCTGTTCCAGTTTCTCACCACCCTCACAGTGAAGAATTTCTTCCTAATATCTAATAAAAATCTTCCCTCTTTCAGTTTAAAACTGTTATCCCTCGTCCTATCAGTACAATTCCTCATAAAGAGTCCCTCACCATCTCTCCTGTAGGCCCCCTTTAGCTACTGGAAGGCTGCTATAAGTTTTCTGGAAGCCTTCTCTTCTCCAGGTTGAACAAGCCCAACTCCCTCAGCCTGTCTTCATAAGAGAGGTGCTCCAAACCACTAATCATCTTCACAACCCTCCTCTGGACCTGTTTCAGCAATTCCATGTCCTTCCTGTGCTGAGGACTTCAAAGCTGAACACAGTACTCCAGGTGTGGTCTCACCAGAGCAGAGTAGAGGGGTAGAATCACCTCTCTCACTCTGCTGGTCACACTTTCTTTGATGCAACCCAGGATGCAGTCAGCTTTTGGGGCTGCAAGTGAATGTAGCATCCAATGCTATAAAAAGATAAAATACCTAGTATCTGGGGACAAGTAAATTCAGAAATAATGTGCACAGTTTTAATAATGAGGTGACTAATCCATGAAACAAATGATCCAGCGTGGTGTATTTGCCATCACTGGAAAGCTTTCAGTGAACTTAGAAATAGATGGCTTTCAAAATCCTTAGAAATAGTTGTGCCATAGCACACTCAGACATTAGGGGCTTCATGCAAAAATGACTTAATGAAATTTCTCTTCAATGACCAGTGCTTTCTTGAGTTTTCACAATTGTTCTACTGTATCTTGGAATTAATTTGTAAAGGAGTCCCCAAATAATATTGTAACTATCTACTAGACAGTTCCTTGGACTGACTGTGAGTTATATAGGGTAGAGGGATTGTAATGCCTTTTGGGAGGGACTACACTTTCTTGTGGTTGTCTGAAAGACTTTCCTGACACTTGACTAAAAAGAAGTCCTGACTGTGACTATTTGGGCTAATGTAACAGGTAAATGTTAAAAGCAGGTAGGAAAAAGAGTCCATGCGAATTGACAGCTGACTAAACAGAATAGCAGTTTTGACTTTGTAGCTGTTTAAACACAATTCAAGTCTAAAAATAGCACTGCAGGCTTTTACAATGCCATGTCTAATTTCTTCTCTTCACAAGCAAGTAGGGCTTTTGACTCAAATATCAACACAAGAAACTATGATCTTGCAAAGTCTGTCACTAACTGCTTCAGAGTGCAGCTCCATAGTTGGTGTGAGTTGTTTCAGTAGCTCATTACCATAGAAAACAGTGGTTGCATGCCTTTACCCTTTCTGAATTGTCCATTAGTTCCTTGTCTGGCTCTGGTTCTTGTCAGATCTCTCTATAAACACATGCAGCATTAACTCATCAGCCCATCAGAGAACTTAATCAACCAAAAAAGTGGAGAGGCTTCTGTTGGGCTAGGATGCTGAATCAGATTATGGAGGGACCAATGTCTGCCGCAGCTAGTGGAAGCAGGGGGCAGGGGCAGGAGAGATGGAGTAGGATACCTTTTGGTAGCAGAAAGGTGTTAAATTAACTCACTTGCCACAGCTGCCTTCTTGCCTGAATTATTCTGAGCTCAGAGATTTGATTTTGGTTATCTTTGCAATACTGGAGGAGATAACATGGTTATCATGCAGGATAGATCTTGAGTTTTGACTCAGAGTAAGAGCATTGGAGGTGGGCTGTAGCAATGATCATTTATACATTTTTTCATGGAGGAGTGTCCTAACTCATATTGGAAATTATCCTTTTGCTCCTTTTGTCTCTTGGAAACTACAACTGCCAGTGACCAGCAGCAAGAAGACATAACATCAAGATGATTCTTCCAGTTGTTCACTTTGGAAAGCAAAGTTTGCGTTTTCTCTAGGATGATTTCTTGAATACTGATTGAATAGTTGCTTGGCAAAATAAAAAAGGCATCGAATTAGATGACATGTTCACTGATGACCTACTCTCAGACATGAGTATTTCCACAGGATTTGCTGGTAGAAGGAAAGCATTTTGATTTCTTTTTCCTCCTAGCCCAGAGCAGTTGTTGCCATAACATCTCCTTTGGCTGGAACATGGCTGTTCTAATGCTGAGTTGAAGAATCTGCCTTCACATGCACTCAAGTGAGCATGTGTCAATGGCTCAGACTATGGATTTGAACCAACAAAACCAGAAAGAGATCGGTGAACAATTCACCTCATTCACTAAGGTCAGGGAAATCTTCATCTTCAGACTTTAGGGCCCTCTACTCTGACTGAATATGTATCTAAAACACATCTGAAGGGTTCAGAAATCCAATCAGTTATTTTGTTACTGCCCAGTGTTCGTTTTCAATGACTGCCTGGTTAACTGGTGTGTCTTCCAGAAAGGGTCTACCAAAGCAAGAAGTGAGAGCAATTAGAAATAGTAATAAATAAGCACTGATTTGACCTGCTCTTTCACTTAAGCTTTCTTTCTGTAAATCGGCCAGGAGAGATTTCCATTTTCCACTTCTGCTCCTGCCCCACAAACAGAAGATGTGTCTGCTGGCTAGTTAACTAACTTGTGCAAGTGAAAAACCACCTGTATACTACGTTCCAGATATAAAGTGCCGATCCATCTGCAGAATGCATCAGGTGCCAGCTCCTTGATTTAGGGCAGTTGCTGAGGACAGAGCGGAGGATAGATTACAATGAAAAAAAAAAAAAGAGGATCTATGGAACTATTAAGAATTATTTTCCCTTTCCAGTCATATTCCCTTATCTCTTCACCTACCCCTTATTATTTTTTTTCTTTCATTCTACTGTTGTGTCATTGACTAATGACAATAACTGATGTCAGGGGTGCAAAAAAATATAAATTTGGTGGCATCTTCTTCTCTCAGTTTTGAAATTTGAACTTATGAAATCTTTTACTTTATTGAAACCAAAAGACTGTCATTTAGTAGAAGGAAGAAACGCAAAAATAATTTTTTTGCTTAGGCAATATTAAACTTGTCAGTTTACAATTTAAATACAGCAAAATAAATATAAGTTTTTAGGGCCATTTTGAAACTAATGGAGCTTGACACAGCGTTCAGCAACTTGCATGTGCCTTTCACAGGATTGGGTCCTGAGAGAAAATTGTTGAAAGACATCTCCAAATGTGGATTTCTCCATAACAAAGTGTCTGATCTTTTATAGCATCGTTGCATTGGGAATTAGGCTTGTCTTTGGGAATTTGTAAAGCCTTTAGTAGAAGAGCATGATTTATGTCTTAGAATTTAACTATTCTCTGTAATAAATAGAAATGTGCCACAAGTATTTACTTGGTTGCGCCATGGGAAAATTTTTAACATATTGTTCACAGCTTCAGAATGCTATAAAAGAAGACATGTAATTTGCAGACCGGACTATCCTTTGTGATTTCTAACCAATATATTTGATTAATATCTTTCAAAAGAGACACCAGCCAAAATGTTTACATCTCATTAGGCAGACAAGAAGGGAGAACACACAATTTTGATTATGAGCTTGGATGGTTCATTTCTCTGGGCTTCACATCCCTACTACTTAAGGCAGACTGTAACTTTAAGATGTTATCTCCTGCCTGCGCAAATAAACAGCCAGTTATGCTTTTTATGGTGGGTAGTTCTCAAACCAACAGGGGATTAGAAGATATTAGCTGGAGTTTGTGGTTCCCTGCTGAACTATCATGGGCTCCATGGATTCCTGTCCTGAATATTTCACAGAGCAAACACCTCTTATCTGGGGTGATATTCTCACACTGGCCTCTTGGCCATGGACTTCAAAAGCTGATCACAGGGAGGGCTAGAGAGGCAATAACCCTTAATATAACAGTCTCTCCTGATAGGGACAGACAGGGTAAAGGTAAGGCCTCTCTGAAGTTTGCTCTTGTGTGTTTAGCCCCATGGGGTGATAAGGGGCCATCTGTTTTTTTGGTCAGCAAAGTCATCTTTTTCACACTATCCCAGTATCAAGTACACTTCAGGTCTGACTGGTATCAGCACCAGCAATTCTTCACTGATCTGAAGAGATTTTCTTGGTATTTTTAGCTTTGATCCCAGGCAATTGTCTTAGTTGCTGTTGTGTTGGTTTTTTAACTCAATAAGCATATTAAAAAAAATTAAAAATCAAGTTCAAGGTACTATTGTCTCAAAGAAAATAAATTATTAAAATAGGACTTACAAAAGGTATGTTAATTATTTGTGAGTAAAGGGAAATGAGTGTTTGCTCATGTGATTAAACTGAGAACATCAGTTCATAGTGGTAATGTCAAAAAGCACCACAGAGAATCCTTGCACCTTGATTAATTGGTCAAATAGAATGTCAGTACTATCAATTCTAAAAGTTAAAACCCATTGCTTCAGACCTCAAAAATATTGTAAGAGCTATGAAAATGCTACCCAGTTTTGTTTTGCTGTGGAGCTCCCAGGACACACTTCTTTCATATTTTAAGATTTTCCCAGCAGCCATTACTTTATCAGCTGAAAAGTGAGATTACATTACAATATTATGAATATAGCATCTTTAATGCAAACACTTAATACCATGAGATCTGTAATAAAATGGTGAGAGTTGCCAACACTGGCACATTTTAAAAAAACCTCTAGGTTTCTTTCAGCATTGTAATTATCTTTGATGTTTTGGGGAGTGGTGGTGGGTTTTTTAAGGAAATTGTTCTTGATTATACCAACTAATTGCCATAAAATGGCTGGAAATGCAAGAATGTAGGTCCTAATCCCACAAGCTTTTACTCACTCTGAGGAGTCCTGTTGATTGAGACCACTCCACCAACCTGATTAAAATTTACTAAAATAAGTAATTTTTACAGGGAAAGAGCTTGCATTGTAAGTATTAATATGGTACAGAGATGCAGGCTAAAAACTTTTCAAAAGCATATTCACAAGATAAAGCTGTTATTTAAATGCTTCTTAAAGTTTTATAGAATTAACTTGGAAAGAAAAAGGAGTAATTCTGCTAAAAAAATTCCATTTGTAATGTATTAAGTAATTTATTTACTTCAGATTCCTTCTTTTCTCTCCATCATTGATTATGATTCATATACATTAAAATGGACAGACCTTGGTAAATCTTCTTTGAAAGAAGAAACTGAAAATAAGTATGTATCCAGAGCAACAAAATATTGCTAGCTAATCAAAATTCATTTACTTCCTGTTTCTGTTTATGATAGTAAATGTTGGTATGAATTAAATGCTTGTTTTCTTTGATCCATATTATTATTCCATTTCCTTACCTTCCTCTGTAAAAAACTTGCTTCTTAGTTATATGGTGACCAAAAACTTTTTGGTATCTGGCACTGCATCTATTTAAGTGCAGTTTGGTTCTTAGGGTTGGTTTCGAAATCTCATTTTTAGTTTCTTAAAATGGATTAGCAATCTCTAAAAGCAAAACAAAACAAAGCTGTTCCATTTAATAGTGGGATATATCCTTCAATAAAATGTCTGAGTTTTAAATTTGTCAGCTTCAAAATTATTTTCCTAATGTGATTACTTAATGTCAGATATGAATTCAGTGATTGTGTTGTATGGAAAGGTGGATCACTCACATTTTTATATTGATTACTTTTAAAAATTAAAGACAAAAGTCTTCATTGTTTCTTTCTGTTTAAAATGTATAATTTTTACAAAAACAATGGAAAAAATGAACAAGAAATTTTTTTAATTTTTGTAGAAAAAAGGCATTGACCAGTAACAAATGAAATCTAAGAGTTACTATTTGTATTTATTTTATTTCTATTAAAAATTCCAGTATTTTTAGTCTCAGATATGACTATTGCAAAGAAATCGTTTATTTTTAGCTGAAAATTATAGTTCCTTCAAAGTTTGGGAAGCATCTTTTATGGTTTCTGCATTGGAAGAACATCTTTGCAGTAAAATCATGTTTGAATATGACTTTTCTGTGTGCTAAAAAATTTACCATGAATTCTTAGAAATTTTGTGTAGCCAGCTTTAAAATAGTTGCATATTTATGTCCAATGTTTCAAAATATCTTAGCGAACTGACAGAAGTGGTAAAGTGGAATCTAGAATTGTTGAAACTTCAGAAGCCAGCATAAACAGGTTAAAAGGAATTTTTCTTTCACCCAAACAATGGATGAAGCAACTGTCTTCAAGCCCTAGGAAAAACAGTAAGGAAAATCTATTGATCAAGTGATAAGATATTATTTCAAAACTTGTACTTTAATTAACAAATATGCTACATCAAAGGAGTTATCAAAAAAATGTGATGTTTATATGACCTTGTGAACAAAACTTTATTTTTCTTATGATATCAACTCCATCCAGTGTAGCTTTGTAGAATATACACGAAGATAGTGTAGGTACTGACCGATGTAATTTTTTTCTTCTGACCCTTTTTTGGGTGTATACATTCCCACACACAATGCACACCTCTGGGAATTTCCCAGAATGCCTTTTGAGGAGAAATATCAAGGTCAGAAAAGTTGAAAAAGAATTACTGAGCCAAGATCTTTAAGGCATACAGAAAAAAGTAGTAGATCTGAAATATTTGCATTCACCAGGTGCTTCAGTCCTTCCACTTCATTGTGAATCACCTTTTTTTTTCTCCAAATCATTAAAAATTTGAAAATTACCTAAACTGGCACTCGTTTTTATAATAGTTTAGGATGCTGATAGGGAATAAAGAAGATTACTTTAAAAAACACTTAAGGAGGTCTGTGCAGTTTTAATAGCTTGAGTGAAACAAAATACCAAACAGGATGTCTTTGTCCCCTTTGAACTTGAGGCATCACTTGGACATGAAGCTACTGAATTCTCTGATTAGTTATGTGGTGCTGGGCTCCCAGTGGCACTTAATGAAGATAAGTTTTTACGTAGTGCTTTCGAGAACGGGAAATTGAATCTGTCTGATCAAATTTAGTACTTTATCACAGACATAGTAAAGTGAAAAGAAGAGAAGAGAAGAGAAGAGAAGAAAAGAAAAGAAAAGAAAAGAAAAGAAAAGAAAAGAAAAGAAAAGAAAAGAAAAGAAAAGAAAAGAAAAGAAAAGAAAAGAAAAGAAAAGAAAAAAGGGAGAGGAGAGGAGAGGGGAAGGGAAGGGAAGGGAAGGGAAGGGAAGGGAAGGGAAGGGAAGGGAAGGGAAGGGAAGGGAAGGGAAGGGAAATCTTAGGACATAAACTATGAGTGTCTTCCATTCAGACCAAATAAGAGCTTCCTTATTGCAATCTGCATTTTGTGGTTAAAAAGAAATTACAATTTTTAATCAATGACGTGTACCACTTACTACCTTTGGGAGACTGATCTGTGCAGACTTCACTCTTGGAGCATATCCCTAGAGATTTGATTTTGATTTGCTTCAATTTATGTCTCTAAAGTAAGTAATCATTTCCCTCTTTCGAATGTCTCCTTTTTGAAGCAGTATAGATATTTACGGTGGCACCATTTAGAGATATGTCAATTGATAATTTGAAAGAAAAGGCTTGAGAGCAGCAAATTCATTCATGATGGAGAAGGACGTATTCCTATGTTTCAACCTGGGAAATCCCAGGTGTGAGGATGGGGAGGCTTGCCGTCAGACATAGGAGCTGAAGGAATTCTTCTGACCAGTTGGCTTAACTTTTAAAACACCTGGACAAATGGCCAAATTCCTTTCTTTCTGGGATATGTAAGAGCCACCCTGATAAACATATGCTGCTTTCCAATTTTTTATCATGTTATTTTTTTTTAGCAGAGAAGTGCCAGTATATTTAAGGGGAAAAGAACAGTGGAATAAAAATGCACTAGGGGAGACAGAGTTAAGTACTGAGCAGATCTTAAAAGAGCTGATGATGGATTTTTTAGCCAAAGAAAGCAAGGTGCAAAGTGGGTTTGATAGGCTAACAAATATTTTGAATCAGAAGTGCAGTCTGAGAAATTATTGCTGGGCATAATGGAACAAATTTGGCATAGAAATCCTCTGTCTGCATATAATTATTTTCAAAGTGTACAAATCTGGAAATATTCTACAAGGTATTCATAGACAAACAGGCTTCAAAGCTAAAAAGATTATTATTATAACATGCTAATATGTCTTCTTCCATGTTACAAGTAGGACAACCATAGCTTCTATATTATTTCCATAATTTCTGTATGAAAATGCTTCTGCTATCTTGAGATTTTGAATTATTTTTGTAATTATATTAGCTAATATTATTATCCAGAAAATGCTTTTATAAATAATTTCCTAGTTATTATATAATTAATACATTATAACTTGCTTAAAAAAAAAAAATAGGGCATTGTAACCTACAAAATCTCTATCAAGAGTAATTTTTACTGAGGTTTTAACAGAAGCATAGTCTACTTAATCTAAATGCATTCATTTCTAATTTCATATTTATCTGAGAAGCTTCTCTCTGAGCCTACCATGTTCACAATGCCAAAGCATGCCCAAATTTTACCTGCCTTGATATAAATAGTTTTTCAGAGCCCTAGATGAGCTTCCTCTCTCTAAGTTTGGCTTTCTGAACATTATACATCTTAATAAATCCAGATTTGTCCGTGACAGTCAATATAGAGAGGTGTTTAATTCCAAACAGACCTTCATCCTTTCTGAAAATTGGTGCAAGATATCTTCTGGGAAGATTTGTCTCTCCCTAGAAGAAGGTTAAAATTAAAGTTGGGTTTCTTTCCGCACAACATTATTTTCTTCAAGATGTAGAAAGATAATAGATTAAATATGAAATTAAATTAAATCATAAGCAAGTTTTCTGTTAACACAGACCAAGTTGCTAAAATTGATAGTTAAATGATAGTTAAGTGATAGGAGAATCTATGGATTCTGTTATTTTGCAGTAACCCATGAATGAGCAGGGATACAAAAAGAACTTTCTCCTTAGAAGCAGCTGTTCAGAACGGGCAGTATTTTAGAAAGGGTGCAGAGCTGAGGCATATGGATAGGAGATGATGAAGGCAAGAGAAGAGATAGAGTGGATGAGGAGGTCCTGTAAACTCCCGATAGACAGATGTTAACCTTCCTGCAATGCCTCAGACAAAGTCCAGCTCCCTTGTCAGCCCCTGTTTCTCCAGCCCCCTCAGCTATCATAAATGCCCTGCACACATCCTTCTACACATGCACTCTGGTACTGTACACATACATATTTGGGACGACAATTAAGAATTATGGGGTTTTTTTTAGTTTTCTGCTTCAAACATCTGGACACTTTCATGCCATGGTCTGTCTAGAAATGACTTTCAATATATTCTGAAGGTAGACTGTGATTAAATCTGGTCTTAGCAGCACATGGTGTCAGTACCTTTAGATGACACTCGTACGTGCTAAAATTTTCCAGGGAATGGAAGGAGGAGAAAAACTATGAAGACATTTGTGGTGTTTTTATTGTTGCTTCAACGATTTAGTCCTTGAGCTGAAAGGCAGAAAGAATAACAGGAAAAAGCTGGCCACAGAACAAATAAATATGACATTGGCTTGTATTCATTACAACACATTGGACAAAAATTAACAACGGCAACTATCAGCTTTCATGCACTTCCTTGGGAAATGCCAGTGTTGTGTAACTTGACCAAGAGGACCATGTATGCCACAGCACAGGCACAATGCTAGAAGCACTAGTTGAAAAAGCCAATTTCATATGGAGGTCCTGCTTACTTGGAATATTTACTGTGTTCATCCAAAAATACTGGTTTAGCATATCGCCGCACATTTTCTACTCTTCAGAAGAATTCCAATAAACTCATTTTGCTACTGAATGGGAACAATATTAGAAAGTGTTGTCCAGAGACTTGGAGGGATAGAAAGGAGAAAAGAGAGGTCAACACAAAAGAAAAGGATTAGATGAATAAAGGTATGTCAGAGCAAAGTGTCCCATGAAAGATTATTGAGAATAAAGCTTTTTTTTTAAACAAACATAAAAAACAATATATAAATCAAGAGCACAAAAGCCCTGTTTTATGATTTTTTTGGTGCCGTTTAATTCCTTTATATCTTTTTTTTTGCCATTGTTAAAAAACAGCCAAAACTTCAAAGGCAAGCTGCATGTGTTCTAAATCAGGACTTCAGCGCTGATGTATGACAGCACAAAAATTAAAACTAAATAAATGTGCTGTCTAAACTCCCATATTTCTCAAAAAAACTGCTTTAAAGGCTTTAAAAAATTAGAATTATTGCTTGATCTTACTTTACCAACCATAATGTTTTCACCAGAGTAAATGACAAAATATTATATTAAAAAGAGAGAAAGAAAAAAGACTGGTGTCTGAATATATCCGAACACCTGTATTTGGCTGTCTTGCAGTTTTGTCAGCCATGGAAGGGGGAAAATGAAACTTTGCAGTGATTTGCCTGATAGGGAATATGAACTGCATAAATTCTCAGCTTATCCACTGTTTTCTGGAAGGCTCCTTGACAGTCAGGGTAAACCAATGAAAACAAGGCAGTGTGTCTATGAAGGAAAGAATAACATTCCTGGTTTATCGCATAAAGATGGTTGCAGAACAGACAGATTCTCATGAAAAATTGTTTGTGAAAGTTTTCTACTATTTTCTTTTCAAAACATGAACTTTGTAACAGGTCAAGTTATTGTTCCATTTTATTTTACTGTCTTTGGACCTGATCTTGCTTTTTTCTCTCCTTAAGTGAAATGGCATGTCTGACTCTAAAGGTGTCTGACCAGAGTACACCAGTTATATCTACTTGCAAAAATTTGTGGAACTGGGGCCTTTGTGGAGTCCCTTTTCCTCTGGCATTTACTTTTACAATGGCCATTTGCTGTTCTTCTACTAACCTGTCTTCATTTGTATTGACTCATTTGTTTTATCAGGTTGCAAAAGGAACAAGTGGTCCAGGCAAATAGGAATGCAAATGCTGTTCTTTTTAGTAAATATTTCTTTGATTTTTAAAACTCATTTATCCCATCCCTGCTTATATTCCTTTTACATTTTCTAGTAAGAAATAGTCACAGGCTCTGATTTATGTCCTCATTGAAGTCCGAGGAGTGGCATTTCTCTGCAAAGGCTCTCTGGTATTTGTGTGATCAAGAGAACTATTTACTAATTATCACTTCATCTTAATTAATGCCTATTCTAGTGTATATAAAGTTTCAATTACACATTAAGAGAGCAGATACTATAGGACGTCATGTTATGAACACTAATAAGAAATGGATAATAAAAGTGGGGAAGTCAAATTAAGCAGCGTGCGGGGAGACCCTAAAATGAACATAGCATTTGGCAAATACTAACAGGTATCTTCACTAACAACTTCATGAACACAAGATTTGGCAACTACTAACATGTGTTTACAAACAGTATTATGAACACAAAATACTATCCGAATTATTTATTTGTAGTTAATACTTCAATCAGTTCTAATAATGTATAAAAGATTGGCTATACTTATATGCAATATAAATACAGGGATAACCTCCTGGTGACTGTGAGATATTCTGGGTTTCCCCAACTTTAACTACCCAATCTCATTGTCTGAATTGAAAGCACAGATCCCCGAGATGGCCAGTGGAGCCTCCAGAGACTGACTGAAGAGTACCAGAGCTTTCCAGAAGTGGCTAACCAAAAAAGCCTGACAGCCTGAGAGATTTGAAGACTCTCTCAGGGTTAATTGCAGATTTTTGGATATTTACTAAGTGCTAAAGTTGCCTCTCCCACATATGGACTTCAGAGTTTGCCAAGATTCCTCTTGGAGCCTGTTACTTTGAGATTTTTAATGTGCACTACTGATACAGAGAACACGTTTTCATTTTTGTTAAATTTTCTTATAAAGGCTTTACAATGTCTAGTCAAGGAAAGGGTTTGTCACTGTTTCCGTACATATGTCACCTAGAACACACATATGGAAATGATATGTGTGTTTTGCATATTGAACTTCTTAAAACGTGGGCTGAATTTTTTTTTTGTTTATAGAAAAATTATCAAGACTTTAAGATGCTGGATAGTTAGAGTTGCAGAAAGTAGAAGTTACATTCATGTTGTCTATGTTTTCTCTTCTTTTCTTTTCTGGGAGAAGTCCTTAGAATTTTTTATTTGCAGCAGCCCTTTGATGACTGGTAAAAGAATACTCTTGGGCTGGCAAAACATCACTACCTTTTCCTATTATAGTCTCCACTGTCCAATGAACTGCTGAAACTTATCATTTTATTGTCCTAATTTCATTCCTAATTAAGATATCATCAGCATGTGAAAATAAATAAATGAAAAATTTGAATCTGGATCCACTGAAAGTAGCATCAATAGAGACTCTTTCCAGAAGATGTTTTCCACTTTGGCTCAAACTTTCATCCAGCTGTAGGATGAATGAGTGGCTCACTTTAGGCTCAGCTGAAATTGTTTACACACTCTTTCTTTGAAACAGTAAATCCAGAAATTGCATATAAAAACCATGCACAAAGGAACATTATTTGGGTTGTAAGGTCAATTGCTCTGAAGTTAGGCCAAGTGAGATTTATGAGTGCTTGCACAATGGACCCCTTTTGCATATACTTTAAGATAGAGTTGTTAATTAAACGAACATCTACTATTCTGGACCTTTACTTTTCTCAGTGTAGAGAAGGCCAGGTTCAGAGTGTAACTATAAACCAGCAACAAAAATTAACTTGAAAGTTTCTGCTTGAATATAAAAACCAGAGGAAATAAATGTTCCTCTATCACCTTCTGTATATCAGTTTTTCCTGTTATCCTCTTTTTTATAATGAAAAACAAGTTTAATCATCATGAGCTCTTTTTAAAAAAGGGTTTGGTACAAAAAATGGTCCTAGATTTCTTTCTTCTTGAATCTTAATTTCAGATGAAATAGAAATGTTTTTATTTCTCCAGTTGTACAATTCATAATGTCAACCAGCAGGTTGTGAAAAGCCAGAGTTAGAAATTCAGACTTGTCTCTGATCCAAATTTTAAATTGCATGCACTATAGAGTTGTCCCATAGAACAGATAATAGTCATGTAGAAACAAATTTCTCTTGAGCATTTCCAGACACAGTGAGGAGGCCGAAAGACCCAGTACAGCATGTACAAGATGAAGTAATACCATCCTAGTCTAAAGGGGTCACAAAGAATATTCTTGCCTGTTTCTTGGACAACTGAAACAGGATAGGATGAAAAAAACCCTTGTTTTTTTACAACCCCCTCTGCCTGCAACCACACACTCAGGCCTGTATGAGCCCTGCCAGCTGCATAAGTTGAATTTCACACCCTTCAAATAGGCAACATCCAGGTCTTACTCTGATTTTTATAGATTTAAGCACTAAAGAAATATCCTTTATTAAGCGCTACCACCACAAAGAATCATCTTCAGTTTAGAAATGACCTTTTTTTTTCACCTACCTGCAAGCGCTTGCCCTCAGACATGTTTTGTACTCAGATCTGAGCACTCAGTCCATGCCAGTGTTACAATAAATATAAGTACATAGATTTACTGTTTGAGTTCACAATGGTTATGAGGAAAAGGAAATGAAAGTTTCTTTGTTTGTGACCTTTGTTAAAAAGACTGTCATGTCACCTTCCAGCTATTCCAGATTGCTCTTAGGTGTATGCTAGCTCATCAGCTTGAGATGGAGTCACACATCACCTAGGATGGTGACAGCAGCCACCTTTTCCACTGCCACTAAGGATTTATATATATGGAAAGGTAGTTTGAGTTTACGATGATCCATTAGAATGGGGCATGGCCTGACAAGATGTATAAGTAGCTAAAACCTTAGAAGGAGCAACTGCTGTTGGTTCCTTGAGTCCAGATGAGTTCAGGAAACATCATATTCACTGTAAATGTCTGTTCAGGTTGATAAAATGTGGATCTCCAAATATGCATTTGAACTCTAACGTGGATTTAATTTCTAAACTTACTTTAATATTTTTAAAAGAAGAGAAATGTTCACACCAACTTGGCCATATTTTGCTCACCATTACAGAGGTATAAATCTGGTGGGATTACTTCAGATTTTGTCTCTGTGATAGTATGGTAACACTTCTGAAAAAAATGGCAAGTGATTGCTCCCAGGGAGAATTATCTGCTTATTTAAATATCTTATTTGCTTTGAGTGTTATCACTGATGTTTTTGCCTACACAAACAAACCTGTTACCTGAAATACACTGTATTTTCAATTCAGTGCCAGCTGCCTCTGTTTAGACCTTGTTTGAGTTAGTAATCTATCACTGAGGAATCCAGAGTTCACTACTGAAAAAATCTGAATCATGTTCGTGTCAATATAGTCGTGGGACTGCCTCACCTTTCTCTGCATAAAAAGGGTTAAAAAGTATATCCCTGGACAAGTATTCAGAAATGCTCTGCATCCCTTTGCAGAAATAAGGTCATAAGCCTTTTCTGCTCTCTTTACTTTCTGACTGCTCCTGATGGTTCTAAGAAAACCTAATTTCTTGAAAATATGTAGTTTCATATTCACGTCCATTTCGTTCTCACTCATCTGCTTAGTCACACAATAATGTCCCTTACATGTGTTTATTGTTTTTATCTTATTTAATAACAATATATTTTATTAAACAAACACACACATTAATCCTTTTTCCAAATCTCTCATGTCTAATTTTTTGTCTTCATTTATCTTTCTCATGTATAATTAATATACATTAAATAATTAATTGGTAGTGTCCAGCTGTATTATTTAGATGAAAAAGTGTGAAGATGCTAGAATTTTGGTCCGTGGTTATTTCTTTTATGAAGTCAAATCAACACTTTGACCAAAACTGAGAATGACTAAAAAGTGCATCCTTCTCTGCTGGAGTGACTAATGTATCATCTGATGAGTGGAACTGGTCTGAATTTGATAGTTTTCCTTGTTGAGGTTCTCTATTTATCTGTAGTGAGACAGTCAAACACTTTTGTTGTCAAAGGCTTCTAAGTGGCTTTGTCACCAGGTTTGGATAATTTTTGCCCAAGCTTTCAGCTGCTGTGGCTCTTCAGCTTTGTCAGAGGGAAGAATAAATGCAATCCTGATGTTGCAGTTTGGGATACGTTGTTTGCTAAGTTCTGGAGTCACTGGGGAGCTTTGAGCTCTGACAGCAGGTTATTTTACTTCTAGTTGTTAAAACTCTGGAGGGAGAAACAGTAGCTGTTCTGGTAGTAGATTTTCAGTCCCTCCATTTAGAAAAGCCAATATACTGTTTTCCCTTGAAGAAGAAATTACTGATGTTGCTCAAAAGACAGTATTTTAACACTGAATGAATGATTTTTGCCCTGTTATGAACTTCCCACTTTTAAGGAGAATGACTAAGATGACTGCAGTAACGCAGCTGCAACAACATCTGGAGTCCTCAAATTACCTTGACATTAGTTAGCTGGATTTAGGTCTGAGTGTAGCACAGAAATGTCATTGTTTGCCTTGATGTTTCTATTCTTTGATGAAGACCAATTATTTTAGGTCTTCCTTCCAACTTCCCTTAATACCACCATGCTGCTATGGTAACAGGAGGGACAGTGGTCATTTGCTTATCTATGGATCTTGCAGAATCAGGTCATTCCTGAGTGACTCTGCTCCTCACTCTGAGGAAATCCAGAAAGAAGTACTCCTTGGCTGCTCAGCCACCCGAAGGCATTTTTCACCCGGGCCTTCTTATGATGTGCCTGCATGCTTATTTCTTTGTTTTAAGTTCCTCTAAGAAAAGGTAGAAAACCACTGGCTGAAGAGTTCCATGAGAGTTTCCGGAGCACCAGTTTTCAGGTGGTAATTAGCGGGTTACTGCTTGGCTGCAGAAGCTCACAGAAGGACTCTTTCTGAGAACTGTGTCAGAAGACTGGAAAGACAGGAATGAGATTTTTGATATTCTAAGAAAAGATAGTCATATGTGTTTCTTGGGGGGGAAGAGTTTCTGGGAAAACAAAAAGGCCAGTCATATTTGAATTAACTTGGTCCACGTCACAATTTGTATCATACACGAAGCCCTCTCATTCACCCCGCAGCTGAAACTGTCCCTAATGTCTACAAAATTAAAAGAAAGAAAAAAAAAAAGGAACATCTTTACTCTCACTCTTTAAAAATTTTACATGTCTGTGATGAGGATGAGTCATATATTTCATTCTGGGGAACAGCCAATAAGATCATCTTTGACATCTTTCCACCTCCTGTGCATCAGAACAAAGTGATGTCAGTCCTGCCTTCATCTGAGGCCTGTGCAGTTCCTCCCCACCTTTTCTTGAGCTCCCAACAGGTCCAGCCTCTTGCAAATTCTGCCGTGTAATAACATGAGTGACAAGGTTCTGACACGAATTCTCCATTCGGAAGAAAGCTGGATGGAGCCAACTGTGTCATTCAAATGGTGGCTACAGTTTCCTGTACTCAGTGGGGTTTAACCTGCCATTTCAAGGCATCTGTGTGTCCTTTTAATAGTATGAAAAGGGACAAAGGGTCTGTTGTATGAGTTGAAATCACATCCTTAATTCTTACACGTTTTTGTAATAGAGCAGCATAATAGAAAGTTGCTCAATGTATTTTACTTGTAAATTGCAATTAATCAGAAGACTGTAAGGAGTCAGACCTCAAACCTCATTTCAATACCATTTCCTTTAGTGAGTTCTACACATTACCTTTTCAATAAGTGGTGACAGGCAGTGCATTTCTGGGTGATTATAGCATATGTCAGGTGGGGTTAACGGGCACAAGGCCAGAGGGAAAGTGAGTAACTACTCGAGATGTACAGTAATCCCTTAGAAATGCACTGCCTTATTCCCTCCTGATATTATAAAATGATGTTTATTAAACAATGTGATCCAAATCCTGAGGAGCGGTAGACCTCTGATACTGAGTTCACCAGGAGACTTGATGCCAAATTGCTCAGGAAATGTTTACCTCAAGTCTATCCACCTACAACAACCCATCCCTGATATGCTTATTGTATCTATATGTCCCTAGTCTTGCAGTGATGAATGATCCACATCTGGAGACCAGGTCTTTAGATAATGGTATATGCTGATTAACACTGGCTAAGGAACTAGCCCTTAATTTAATGCGATATGTTGATGTGGCAGGGTCAATAAATGACTGCAAATAAAGTGAGAGCCTTAATTTGTAGACTGAGAAACTGTATATGTTGGAAAGATCGTTTAGTCCATGCTGCTTTTCTTGGCAGAATTTTGTAGATCATCTTCAGAAAATGGCAGGCAGTTCTCAGCTTCTGAGTGATGGGCTTTAAATCAGATCTTTTGTGTCAGTCTCTTGGGTCAATTCAAAATTAACTGACTTGGCTTTTCATCAGTTAAAAAAAGAAATAAGGCTAGATCTTCCCATCAGATTGTTTTCAGTCATAACTCAGTGCCCACATTTCAGCTAGACTCATTTATAACAGCAGAAACTTTGCCCCACATATTTTAAAAATGTGTCAAGTTGATTTTACAGGCAGTAGCATTGTAATAAACTTCTCCAAACTTAATCAAGCTTACTGATTTATTTGGGTAGTCAATAGTAGTATCTGATTTTCATTCCAGCGTGGATTAAAAACAAATTCCTCATACTTGGAATTATTTTTTTTTATCAGATGTCTTGTTTTCTAGCCAACCCCTTACTGAGTCTGAACTCAGATTTGTAGATATAATCATCTGTAATTTGTAACATCAGATGCATATATTGTATATCAGTTTAAAGTCAGGCAACTTGATCAGATTTGGAAGAAGTTGTCATGATAACAGTACTACTACTTGCACTATCAGCTTGGCAAAGTTCACAATGTGGGGGACAGATTTTCAGTAGATAATTATCAGTCTGATTAGTCTATTCTTGTTGAATCCCTTTAGAGGAATTTTTAATGTCCAGGGGGAAAAAAGGGAAAATAATAATAATAATTAAAAAAAAGAGACTGGCACCACCCACACAAAGAAACAGCTTTTTTTCAGAAGATATGAATTTCATTTTCTGAAAGGCTACCTTGCTGTTTGCAGTTCTACATTTCCCCTCATGTCTTCTGCTTTCTGATGTATCTAAATGTTCCTGAAAAAAACATTGAAGAAACTCTGTGGGATGGATAATCTTGCTTCCTGGGCAGCTTTACTTAATAAAAGAACTACTAAATAGGAATCAAATTTAAAAAATGGAGGAGAATGGGAGGACAGTGGAGAAATTAGTACTTGTACCAGGTGTGTGATGGGTAAAGATGAAGAGAATGTGAGGAAACTGAGAAGAAAGAAAGGCACAGAGCAAATAGCTAGTAAGAACAGGACTGAAAACATACAGCTGGTTTTGGGAATATCCCAAGGTTCCTGCTTTGATTCTGGCAGCTGAAATTTGTGGTTGAATATTTTCCCTGGGAATCCACATGACAGCATTGTAACAGCTTTAAACCAATCATTATTATTTTGTACAATTGTGACCTTTCCTGGAGGATGCAGAATCCCTACTGTTTGATAATACAGGATACAAAATAAATCTCTTCCTTTGTATTCATATGAATGAAAAGGAAGAATAGTTTTGGGGAATCTTCTTCCTCCCTGTGTTTTCTCTGATTAACTTTTTGTCAGGTAGTCAGTGCTGATATTGTGTCATGGAGGTGTACAAGTTCCTCCTTCCCAAAAGACTTCCCAAATGGATGTTATGACCCTCTTGGGTACACACATATCTCAAGAGAGATGAAGATGCCCAGACTGTCCTACTGAGCATTGTCAAGGTGGCCTCTTCCTGTAGTGAGACAAGTTTGCATTCTTCAGCTTTAGATGAAGTGTCCTGTGTATCCTAGAGCATGTACTTAATAGAGATTTATTAAGTTATGTTTGGTGTAGCAGCTAAAGAGCAGTTAATTATGAAAAACATATTACTGTAGAACTAACTGGCGTGCAATAAAAACATCTATTACATAAATTGTTAATCTATAAAAAATGTGTTCCTAAGACCATTGGTATTTATTTAACGTACAATTACTGTCTAATTTAATCTAAATGAAATGCCTGCTCAAGACGTGTAATTTGAAGTGTTATTGAGCTTCCTTCTCCAATATTAGAAGCAAGAAATCAGCAGCTAACTCCTGGAGGCCACATCTTTACCATTTAAATTCAGGTACCTCAACACTAACATTCGTAATTTTAGCCATTTGGAAAATGTTTTTCATAAGAATGTATTTGGCATTAAAATCTCCCTTTCCCCCTCACTCAGGGCCACATCCTGCTAAGTGAGTCAAGCCTCTCACTTAATCCAAATGAAGTTTTGATTGAATAAGAGGTCCTGAATTAAGACCTAAGAAGAAAATGTGTTTTCTTATCATAGAACACAAGCTTTGCAAAATGTTCTGGCTCCTGCCAGTGCTGGAAGGGTAAATTATCATTTGACTTCTGTATGGACATATTTATTTAGGACACGTAGCCTGATGACTCAGGAAGTTATGTAAAAACTGACCCAGTTAATTTTAGATGCTATTGTTGGAAGAATATCAATGAAAATTAATCAAATAGTCACGAAGGAACCACAGGGAAGGAGCACAGAACACTGGTGGGTAGACTTTTGGCAGCAATCATCGCAACAGTTTTAATGAGAGGAAAACACATTCTCAAGTAAATTAGAGAGTAATGACATGATTAAATGGTAAATAATAGTTAAATACATGCTTGGAGGTCCAGGACAGAGACTGTGGAGTTTTTGTGTTTTGCATGTATTCCTCTCCAGGCTGCTCTGAGTAGCCAGAGGAGCTCACCAGAACTCTGTCTGCAATTTAGGCTCAGATTGTTGCTTTTAAGATGTTGAAGCTGAAAGAGCTGTTGAGACCCCGCTGCTGAGACTGAAAAAGATGAGATTTTCTCCATAACTCCAAAGCTTCGCCAACTTTTCAGTTGTCGATGTGTCCTTGTTCCTCCACTTCCCCTGAGTGAGGGCCAACACCACAGCTCTGCTCTCCTCAGCCTGCTGCCACCCAAAAAAGTGACCATGCAGGAGACATCTGCTGTCCTGATGCACAGTGCGGGAGAGGGAAGGGGTCTGTCTTCTGCTGAGCCAGGTTTAGTCCCCACTAAGTGGGTGTTTGCACATTTGCTAGTGAGAAAATTGAGTTGCATACATGACTGTTTATGCAAACAAGGAATGCTGCAGTGCTGGCTTGGGAGTGTACCCCCTCCGCATGGTTCCTTTCCCTGTCTGCTGAGGAAAGGATGTGAAAAGAATAACATTAACAACTTGTCTTCATTCTCAAATGTTTCTTTCTCAAAATGGGAGACTGTACATACAAACTCTGATTTAGCTTTACTTCATCTATCTGCCATAGCTAGATGAGTCCAGTGGAGGGGAACTGGCTTGGTTAAGAGGCATTTTACCTGCTTTCTGTTTGCCACTTCCATTTCAAGCTGTAGATGTCAAAAATAAAAATAGAAGACTGAAATAACTCTGGGTTCTCTTTTTATGGGGTTTAACATTTTATTGGTATTCAGTAAGTCGAGGTAGAGTTGCTTCAGAAAGTTGCTCCAACAGCTTTGGTCAAATGAGGCAGAAGCTCCACCAATGTCATTCCTTGCTCTTTGGCAGAAGTAGAGGGAGCACATGGGGAGCTCATCGGTTACAAAGGAAAAAAACCAATGAGGGCTCTTAGTGTTACAGTGGGAGATCAGTCTACTAAAAGCTGAATTACTTGCTTAGATGGTAATTCAAGTGATCAGCACACTGTGTTCTTCAATAACAGCCTAGCAGCTTGCTCATTAGTATAATACAGTATTAATTTTCTCTCTTTCTGCCTTCCCACAATAAAATATTTTCCTACATAAGGCTGAATATCTCCTTCCCTAATAGCACTGGAGGAGGGGAAAGGGTATAATTAAAAAGTGTTCTGGTTTTGCTTCAAGTTTATATTTTCACTTCAAAGGCCAGCAGATAACAGGTCATATACTGCGTTTTTCTCCAACACGTACCATGGTTTATAGCAATTTCCACTTTCATCTGTCTTTTTGCTTGAATATACAATGCACTCACAGGGTTTTTTTCATTAGGAAAATGTAAACCAATTGGCGAGTAGGATTTTCAGAACTACTTAGTAGTATTTTAATGTTGTTTCTTCTTATATAAAGTGAAGGTTTATCATTGCGTTTACTAGGATCATAGCAAATGAGTATTAAGTGCTCTTGCAAATTCTACCCTGGATGTCTAAATATTGGATGTCTGAAGGAAACGGGTAATTTTAACATTTAGATTACAGAAATTATGAAACTAATAGTTGGTGCAGAACCATGCTGACGATTTTCTGGCACACTGCATGGGCTTAATTTTAAAAATTTTGCTATTTCTCTGAAGGACATATTCATTGAGCACATGTGAGATGTGAGATTTGAGAAATACCCAATATGTATAATCTTTTCTCACTTACTGACTGAAATGATTGGATTTTTTAAATGTTATTTATTTTTATGATTATTAATGTGTGTCATTTTTACTCATGTTTATGCACACAAATAATTTTGGATACTGCCAGGGCCCTTTCCAGACCTGATTAATAGATGCTTCGCAGATACTCAGACATTCAGACTCTAAGTGGCCTGGAGGCACCTGCAGCCCCAAAGAAGCGTTGCCCATTTAAGGCTGGACTGAAAATCAGGCTCTGATGTTTTAACACGATGTTCCATTTTATAGCTGAACTACTTCTGTTTTTATAAAATGCCACTAATCTGTAACTGTTATGCACCGCTGCAAAATCATGCAGTTTTAGAGTATGGCAAATCCAAACCAAACCCCATCTTTTAAAGCCAATATCACAGCTGGCACCTCTGTCAGCAGGCAGAGTGGGAGAGCCAAGAACTGCTGCTGATTTCTAGAAATTCACGTGAGTTGGAAGACCCAGGATTCAAAATGCTTGTCTGACTCCTTTCTCAGAGTTGGCCAGTGGGGTGTCAAATATGTGTTTGATTTCCTTATATCAGGGGAGATCCCTGATTCTTTTCATGGTGCTTGTTACTATTTTCCTCTTGTTTTTCTTAATTATTTGGCATGAACTACAGTCCATCTTAAAACCATTACTTGACTGGGATTCCTTTCTTTCCATTTTGTTACTCCTGCACTCCAGGGGATTTCCTTGAGGAAGCTAATAGCTTTCCTAGGTTGCTGTGGTGACACGGGATCCAAGTTTCTTTGTTAAGAATTTCCATAACTCATTCGGTCACCGGTGATGTCGGTACCGTTGGCTAAAGTTATTTCCTCCTTTTCTTGCAAGTCACCTTTGCTTTCTTGGGGAGGTTATGCTGAAGAAAAGTCCCCATCATGTTGATTTGGTTTGGCAACACTTTATCTTGTTACCGTGATGTCTGTTGGGAAAGATGCTTTCTGTATGGTTCATTGCATGGATCCTGTCCAGGGATGGTTATTGTAACACATAACACAGATACAAGGAAAATCATTAGGAAACCAAGCAGACAAACTAACATTGTAACAATGTCTATAAATTATATTATGTTTAGTTGCCTAAAAGAAGAAAAAAGGCATTGAGAGAGTCTTTACATTTTACATTTAAGGCCACACATACCTCAGAAAATTACGATGTGGCTGTAGCAACATTTGTGGTCATACAAAATTTTCAAAACGTGCAGGGCAAACATGGTAGAGCTTTCCCTTCTTCACAGAAGCTGTATAACATGAAGGGTAATGGGGTCTTAAAAGTGCTGTTGGATTTCTCACAGACCTGAAGGGAAAGTTGTAGATTTTGTGGATGTGAGGAGTCTGTGCCTGTTCATTCTTCTTCATTTCCTTTAAATGCTGGATCTACAACTCACTTTATGCTGCTGGCACTCTCTTATGAATCCAAAGATCACATGTGTAACATGCAGACAGAAATAAATCCTGTAGGTAAAAGAAAGTAGAAATTGGCTAAAGATCAAAGGTTATCCTCATTCCACTCCTTCCTTCACTTTTATTATCCTGTCTAAATTTGGTCTTTTGTAAAGACTGTTGGGTGGTGGGTGTTTTTTCTTTTTTCATGAGGAGAGGCTGAGCTTAAATGAGAGTTTAAGATTTTATTTGTTTTTCAACTCCCTATGTAATTTGAACCACAGTGTAGTTACTTTGCTAGAATCAAACCTGCAATTCTTAGAGGTACAGAAGATTGTGGAGTGGCTTAAGGAAACAGTATTTCACCTCAAGAGTTATGTGATCATCTGCAGATTAAGTGGCAAATAGATCTTTCTTTTTTTTTTTTTTTTTTTCTTTTTTCTTTTTCTCTAAACAGCTAAACCAAATCTGGTATTGTTAAAGTCCCTATTCTAAAAACAGTTGGTCATATGTTTAACAAGGTCCTAAGATGGAATTAATTGTGTGATTGTTTTTTTTTGTCAGAACAAACCTCTGTGTCTTGAGAAAGTACTCTAGAAAATATGCTTGTAATTTTTATACTTTTCAATTTTTATTGACTTTCTTCACTGGAAGATAAAAAAAATATATACTTTTTTTTTCCTGCCTTTATAGAGCCTCAACCTTAGCAAGTGCCTTCTAAATGCTTTATTTAGGTCTATGAAATGCACTGGAATGAGTAGTGATCATCAGTAGAGCAACTAGAATAGACCCAGTAGAAAAGTTAAGAACACAATGTTAAAGGTATTTAACTCAATAGTTTCAAAGCTGTAATTATTATTACTCATTTAAAGGAGATTAATCAAAAACAATAGCTGCCCTATTAGTTGAAACTACCCCAACATTTCTCTCCAAATTAACATTTTTTCATGAAATTCTTCTTGTTGCTAAAAATGAAATAAATATATTTCACTTGAATCATAGATAAAAACTTTGTGGTAGTGTTTACGTAGCTATAGATCACCACATAAAATGAAGTGCTATCATTTTTGGCTGTGGTGTACAATTGCTTAGAACATGGTCGAGCAGGAGCAAGCCATACTTGTAAAGATATCTACGAAGTGTCAACTTACACCAAAACCTTGAATAAAAACACGTGACCCAGTCGTTAGGGATGCCTCCAAAAACACTTCAAAGTGGAGCTAAGAGTTAACATATGTTTACAATATTTTTCACTCCATGGTTGTATAATATACTCAAGCCCCAAATAAAATGGAAGAAGCGACTTGTTAACACAAATTTAATTTGAAAAATAGAATTACTTTTAATTATAATATAATAGTTTAATAACTACAAATATTGTTTGTCACATTGATGCCATAAGTAATCAGGGTTATGCCAGATATCTCTAAATAACATGGGTATGTGTCACACTGATGTGCAAGTGAGAAGAGAATCTGGGGTGATAGTGGTTAATAAGGGCAAGAAGAGAATCAACTTCATGTTTCAACTAATCTCTCTCCAGCTATTAGGGGTCAGCATGAGGGACATTATCTCACATCTGCCTCATACAAAATTCCATATTCCTAACTCCAAAGCATCTGGTGTGGGCCATAGTCAGAAACAGGATACTGGACTAAATATATCCCACGCCCCCTGTGCAATATCCGTGAGCTTTCTACATTCTCATGCAGCAGATGTGAAATATGCCAGTAATATCTGTTCTACTTTAATTATTTCCACTACTGTATTTGAATACCAGGTTTTGGTCACCTAACCAAGCAATTGCTGAAGCTAGCGGATGGTCGCGTTGTGCTGGCACTGGAGGGAGGACATGACCTTACTGCCATCTGTGATGCATCTGAAGCCTGTATAAACGCCCTTTTAGGAAATGAGGTAAAACGTAAATCATAGTAGGTGGAGAGAATGATCCAAGTTTGCTGAAACTACTGTCTTTGATTTTCTTTTAGTAACAATAGCGTCAGTCCTTTTTTTATTTGGTATAACACCCATGCAATTTGAACACGTCTTAGAAATGAGCAGACCTCAGACGAGCTGGTTTGGATAAATATGTCTAAATTAGGTGATTATATAAATCCTTTCATGTTTGCCTATATTATTCCCAATTCTGAGTAAGATTTAATACCTCAAAATTGCTTTTGGTGATGTGCTGAATATCAGACTTGCCATCATTGATAGCCATTGGTGTGCATATGATCTATCAGGATCAGACATTCCAGCCAACTATCATTGGAAAAAAATGGCTTTTGCAATGTATCTGGTAATCTTAGGAACTAGACATTGCAAAGACACTTTTGTTTTTGCAGTATTTTGATATTTCAACTGACTTGTAAAAGAACATATTTCAGAGAATTTTGAAATTGAAGAACACCAATAAAACATGTCCAAGACTTCAAAAATGTTGTGGGTTTTTTTTAAGTTATAAATTATTCAGGTTGATTTGTATGTAATTTAAATGGAATGTCAGATTTATCATAAGATTTATCAAAAAAAAAAGATTTATCAAACACTGTATATATTATTTAAGAACTTTTGAGAGTGAACTATCAGACTAAGTAAATACATGTTATTTATGTACACAAACACAAAATAAGCATTCATATTAGCAAAATTTGGTTTTGCTGTCCACTAGGAAATATCTTTTCTCCTACAAACACAGTGAGAAGGAAAATAAACTTGCTGAAAGTGCAGCAAAAATAATTTATGAAAGGACAAAAAGCCTTTGCCAAAAATTGTGAATTTTGCAAGACCTTGTTCTGAAGTGCACTGTGTTACTTTTTTTTTTTTTTGTGTTACTTTATATCACTGGGGGAAGTGCTATATAATGTACATAATAGCTATATAATCTCTCCAATCAAATCTATTAGAGACAAATTGCAAACTACTCTGCCAGTTCCCTTCCACTTCAAGACTTCATACTTATATGAATATATGTGGAGTAATGTGTCTTCTGATGTATATTGTATAGAAGAATTTTCTAAACGTTCTTTTAAACCTTTGCTTTTTATCTTTATGACCCAACAAGAAAAATATTTTTATACTTATTATTTTTACATTACACATGCAATGGACAAAGTGAGAGTTTTTTCAAAAATATTCTCAAAAAATGTAAAGTAGATGAGTCCAAAAAAAAAAAAATCTTTAGTCGGGTTTTTTCTACTATTACTTTTGACAAGTCCCATAAGGAGAGTTTTCCAGTATGGTGACATGCACTATTGAAATAGATGCTCAGCTCAATGTTGGTCCTTTTATTTAGGTGCTGAAATATGCATTACAAAACCAACCTTTAGTCATTTGACAATCTTAGCAAATACAGTGTTGTCTTCCTGACTAGCTGCCATTCCAGGGCACTCTTATTGATATTCCCTGTCAACATCTTCTGCATGGTGGTACCTTATGGCATCAGTGGCTTTTCTTAACCCTTCTAAACCCATTCTCTGACATTTGCACTTTTTTAGGACTAATGCAAATGGTACAATGCTGATGATATAGTGTCTTCCTCTGTGTAGGTGCCTGTGTCCTTCTATCCAGTTATGACCATTTGGTGGTGCTACCCATTTATGAAAACTGCCCTGTTTTGTTTTAACACTATATCACATCCAACTACTATTTCTGCAGTCACTGACTAGCCATTATGCAAGAAAAATACCAATTGTGAGAAAAAGGATTGACATAACAGTACTGAAATAGAGACTCTCTTCCATTTATTTTAGAATAATTAGAGAGTGGGAAATTAGGTAAATTCTATGTCTATCTGCTTGCAAAATATAGCATAGGAAATTTCAGGAGAGGCAAGAATTTAATAACTGAGAATGAATACAAATGTAACCACACAGCCATTTTTAATTCACTTGTAAAGAACATGATCATTAATAACATGAAACATCTCAAGCAATAAGCATTATTCTCATGTGCTCTTACTCAGAGTTTTGTCTTCAGGGACATACATTAGATGGTCTGGTGCAGCAGAATTTCAAAGAGAAAATATGCTGTGGCTGCTAAGAAGAGAAAAATACTCCAGAGAGGATGTTGTTACCAACACTTCCATAAGAAACTGTCGTTTCTTAAACGAATAAGTAAAGGTGTTGCTGAGGAACAGACAGTAATGAGGAAGTCTGATACCTAGTTAGCTGTTAGAAATCAGCACGTCTGTTGACATCTATAGATTTATGGCAGGCTACACCACATGACCCATAGCATATACATTGCTTGATTTTGGAATGATATTCATGAATTTGCTCAGCAAATGCAAAGCGTGTTCCTGACAAGGACAGAAAAAAATTGATTTTCTTCAAACAACCAGTTATTGTAATTTGAGGATACATTCTTCCTTGAATGCAATTCTTTTCAGGTGATTAATAGGACAATTATAACTTATTATCTGCCCTTCACTTTTACAAACACTAGTATGTAGTGCAACCCTAGTTCAAAAACATTGGCAAGAGGAACTTCATTTTCTAAACACTACACATGTAATTGAACTCAAATTAGAAAGGTTGGGAAAGGCCTTTGTAAGGTACTCTGCAGTTTGTCAGATATATTTATTCATGTGTTGAGGATTAGAATTCATAAACATTTTGCAGGGCTTTTTGAAAACTACTTCTTTTCTTCATGTTGTTTTTGGCCAGGACTTGTCAATACAGAAATTCACTACTTCATATGTTCTATTACCAGCAGAATAACATTTTAGAAAAAAAGAATAATTGTAAAACTAGCCACAACTTCCATCTTTCCTGGAGAGCTGGTCCGACATACAGAGGTAACATCAAACTTACAAGTGAAAAATGCTTTCTTTTCTTAATTTGTCTCTGAACATTGAGAAGGAAAACAGATTGGCATCCAAAATAGATAGATTTTGCTCTTAGTTATATGTGGCTAAACACTGATCTGTTTAGCAAGATAACTTTTTACTCTTCTCTTAACAAATGCAAGTGGAGCCACTAGGAAAAGAATACACTATCAAGTTAGTCTTCTCTAAATAATTTGAGCATGGCACAGGAAATTCCTGCATACAGTTGTTGATTTTGAAGACTAACCAAAAAAGCTATTGAAATGGTCTCTTTTTCTTGGAAGAATTCAGAATGTAAATGAGCTCTCAGCCCTGTCTATGTGTGGTCAATACTTCTGAACTTCTCTGCAGAAGTACTTTTGAACAATAATTTTAAATTTTGGCAGAAACAATTGTTGGTGTTGTCTGGTTGGAGGTACCTCTGATTGGTGGTTGTTTGTTTCTAAGACCCAATTCCCTAAATAGAGGTGCCTAGTGATTTTTTAGATACCTTAGGGTATCCAAGACATTGGCCCAGGACTGGTAGATCCAACACAGAATTTAGAGGAGATCCACACCTTTTCTGAGTGGTAACTGGAGATCAGGCAAGACACCCTGTAGTATCTGAAATGGCTCAATCTGGTTTGGTTGGTTGAATTCTTCCTTAAATGATGAGAAGACTTAAAAGGAAGTTATAGAGTTAAAGGTAAGGATAAATTTTATAAAGATAAAATTATTAATTAAGAAGTTTACATATAAAATTATTTTTTAAAAAATAAAACAAGATCTCAGGTTTTCTTGTCCTTGCTTCTGTGCAAAAGCAGAAAATTTCCATGTCACTTTGAGAAAAATCCATTTGACCATTTGCAGAGGTAATTAGGAACACTGTAGGTTATCTCCTTGGAAGGAAATCTTCCTAAGAGGTGAGAATAGATTAAGCAGCTGGATTCCCTTGAAATCCAAAATCAAAACATGGAAATCCTTCTGGAAGGTAAAAAGACAGGATGAGTATCTGTTGTTTTAAAATATCCCTGAATTTTCTCAACACGGTTTGAGAACTTGTCCATTAACAGAGCATCTGTAAAAACAAAGGAAATGATGGACTCACATAATTAGAAAAGAGACATTGCTTTTAAACCTATACATTTCTTGTGCTTAAAATTCAATTCTCTCATTCATCGTGATACTCTTTAAATGATTCTACAGTATTTCACAGGCTGATTCTGGTTTCAAATACTTATTTTTAAAGCATATATAGATATATCTATCTTCAATGAAGAAAATAATTAAATGTTAAGATTTCTTTCTGAAATGTTATTTCAAGACCTGTCTGAAAATTGATTACAATATTGAGATTTTTCTCCAAAGTCTTTTGTCATGGTGAATGATTATTCCACACTATTTTGTCCATCTTAGTTTTGGTGCCTTTTGGCGCCAGGTGGTGATGAGTAAGGTGCTCTACACATGCGAGGATAAGTTCTGGTTTCTTTCTTCCACATTTCTTTTGAAGAGGCACTACCTGGATTTGAAAAGTCCTTTGGAATAAGCTTTCCTTGCATTCAGAATCCTAAATCCTGCAGCTTGTTTCCAACAAAACTGCATTCAGTTAGGGATTCTTCTGCAGACAGAGAGAATAATGAAGGATTCCTTCAAGCACAAAACGCTTTTGAGTCAAACCCTAAGAATTTAGTTCTTCCTTCATTCTATCCCTTTTCAAGCAGGCAGGTGGGATATTGCCATGGGGCATGGAAACCAGTCTAACGCCATGGTCCCTCAGATCTGTCTACAGGTTTGGGCAGTGTCTCCTAGGTCTACGTGGTACAGCAGTTTGCCGTGATGTATAACAAGTGCTAATTAGTCGCAGACAGGGTCATGCTCTTCTTTGCATAGAGGAAGTGGAGAAGCACAGTCCACAGTGTGCTCTGCCCAGCAGGACTCCTCAACAAAGGCACACAGAGGATGCGTGTCTGCTCTCATGGACTGCGGCGGCCAAGGCTGAATTTGGCCCTAAGTGCAAAAACATTTTTAAGTGACTAAATTTAACGTCTTCTAGTAAATAATCCTCTGGCTTGAATTTCAGTCTGAAGCAGAATTTGACAAAACATTGTGATTGGTTGGCTCCCAAGCATGCTTGAAGACTTATACTGGACAATTTTCTTGCAGAGTGTGAAGTATGTGCTTCTTTCTCGCAATCTGTTGAGCTGGCATTTAGGAGGGGATGGTAATTTAAGTGGAAAGCTCATACTCTGCAGCTTTCCTGCTGATGATGAAAAGTTGGCATTTTCTCCTTTGTGGAATTCAGTGTGAATCTGGGGCTGCTTGCCAGCGAGGCAGTGAGCTCTGCCAAGAGGGCCTGGACTGCATTAAAAAAAGGGGTTATTTGCCAGAACAGGTAAGAGTTTCTCTCTCCAAAATGGAAATATTAATGAAAGTGAATACGGCCTGAGATCAGTTTTAAATTGCATGGTAAACTTGGTCACGAACTCACATCCTAATTGTTAATCCGAGTCTAACACTACAAAATAATTAACACTGAGTCTAAGCCACTTGTCAACTGCTGCTTGCATAAACCCAGAGTCCAGAAATGGAGAATTAGGTGGGGTATGAAAGCAATGTATGTGCCAGAGGTCAGCACAGTGACAGCAAAGTCACCAGGGTGGGCACTGCTAGTCAGGAAATGTTTTAGCCAAGGAAACAGAGAATATTATGATTCTGAAGCTGTGTATCCCAAGGCACCCCTTTGTGCTTCAGGGACTGGTAGGTCTAAATGACCTGTTGTGACTTTGAACCTATTCTCAACCGAAAGCTTTCTTGTTTGTGTGCTGCGTTGTAACAGCAGATCACAAAAATACCTGCCTGAAGTGCTTATGTGTCAGCAGAAAGTGTAGAAACTTTGAGAAGATGGCTAACAGGAGTACAGGGAGGACCTGTGGGATCTTTGAACTTAGTCCTCTCTGTAATCACAGGCAACCCTAAGAGCAGCAAACCCCAGTCTTTGTGCTGATGTTCTTCTTGCAGAGTTTGCCTGGGAAAGGGAGGTGGTTGCTCTTCCTCCTGCAGCCCAGGCATCCCCGAGGAGCCTGGAGCCTGCCCAAGGAGCCTGCCACCTTTCTCACCTCCTTCTGCTTCTGTCAGGACTCTCCAGGCTCCTTACCTAATGCTTGCAATTGCTTCAGTTTTCAGTTACCTCTAACTGCCCTCTTCTCTGAAGCTCATCTTGGTGCTTTAAGACATGACAGTGCTAAAGACAATGTAAATATTGCTAGAATTCCTACATTTTCCAGCTCAGAACAGACTGTAGTTTCAGATTCTGTCCATGTTCCCAAGGATCATTTCAGATCACCTTCTGGGCACATGGAATTTCCATCGTTAATTCCTTCTTCAAACATTTGTTGATATGCCTCTGGCAGACTTTGGCGGCCCAAGTGATTTTTGCCCATTTACATTGTTTTTCCTACTTTGAAAATGATTAGTGGACACAGTTTCTACTTTCATCTGCTACTTTGGGCACAAAAGCCCAATTCAGCTGTATAAAAGCTTTGAAAATGTGACCCTTTGTGTCTGGTCCAAACTGTCTCTCCAGTGGTTTGGTTATTTCTGCACTGACTTGAGCTGTTCTTCTCTGAAAGATTTCTTTCCTGACAGTGTATTTCCAGTGCTCTTTTCAGCTTCCTTTCCATTAGCCTCCAGATTTACTAGACTTCATGACCCGAATGCCAATAAGTGTAGGAGGGAAGGTGATGGTGCCATATATGCCAGGTGTAGAGTAATATCTTTTGTTCACTGTTAGGTCCAACTGCTGATATTTTCCAGGGACACCCCTACGTCTATGCAGTTGTATCCAACCCATGGATAGCTGCCAACAGAAACCATTCTTTTGAGTGCAGACAGTCTCGTTTCAAAGTGTATAGAAATAGCTGCCATAACCCACTGGCTTTATTTCTCCAGTGCTTCTGTAACAGTCCTGCATTTGGGCTGAACAGGGTAGATGATGTAATGAACTTACTTCTGGAGCCTGATAAGGTTTCCCTGATACGGAAGAGGATCCATGTTCTGCCCTGGTTATCCCTAAGGGTGAGGAGGAAGAGTAGCTCCAAAGAAGAAGCTGCACTTGGGCTACAACAGGAATGTTTTGTGGAAAAAATTGTTAAGGAACTGATCAGACATGATTGTTATATTTACATCACCTGCAGATCTGTTAGCAGAGCTAACAGATGGAGTAATGATTGGGATAATTGTTGGATGTTTGACACTTTTTCTTCTTTTCTTTAGAAATTCATCATCTTACCCTGATTTCTAAAAGCACATTTGCCATTTCTAAATATTCGTCTGATATGTCTAATATTCAAATGCAGCCTACTCATTAAACATTTTATTTCTGTACTGAGAAATAAAGAGGTGCCATTGATATATTAGGAAAAATCAAGACAATTTTTTGGCTCCTGTAGAAATCCATCTCTGAAGAAGGCAACAAGATATTCCCCTTTTAACAGGAAATCTCTTCTAGCTATCTCTACACCAGTTATTTCCAGATTGGTAGTAATAATTGGTAGAAGAGGTCTGCAGAAAGAATCTCAAGGTACTCAGAGAGCAAAGCAAGACACAGCTCCCACATCTTGTTGTCTGGAAATTCCATACCTTGTAGTGTTATAGGCCTGGAGTATGTATTGTTATTCCTATTGGTATAGCCTGTAGCCTGTATTGTCCTACTTCAGGGGACTTGATTGGTCATCAAAGCCTTAGGAATTAGTAAACTGTCAGAACAGAACCTTTAGCTACTCTTTGTTTTCCTTTTTGTGCTCCCGCACCCAGTACGACCAAACAGAACTTCAGGATTTTGTCCTCTTCCTGGCCAAATGAAAAATTGCTTTAAACATGAAAATAACAACTGATAAAAGCAAGTGTTATTTAACTGTATAACCCAAGGTGTAGATTATTAAGAGTATTGTATCAATTATTATTCTAAAAGCTGCAAAGCTTGATCTGTTGGTGGGTATTTTCATAAATGGGCAGTTTTCCCACAGGTACCTGCAAGAGTTACCAAATAGAGTAACCTATGAGGATAACCATGATGCATTTTAGTTAGCAATAATCTTCTTTTGCAGTTTGACCTCCTTGTAACCAGATAGAGCTGGGACCCAGGCAGGTCCTACCAGCACTTCCCTGCACACTTGCTCACTGCGCAGAATGGAGTGATTTATGCTATTTGAAAACAAAACATAGTGCTATTGTTTCTAGCCACAAGGAAATCTTCCAGCTGCAATCCCATATGGGATTCTAAGGAAATAATGACATGAACAGCCCTATTCATTTTAGTTACCAAGGCTCCAAAAGACTGGTGATATTCGCAATGTCTTTATCGCTGACAGGCATTCACTGCTGATCGCAATGGTAGGATCCCAGAAGTTCTGGGATTTGCAGCTGAGCTTGCTTAAAATAGCACCACTGGGGGAGTATCTACACTGCAGTTACTTCCCACATTGTATACTGGGATCAAAGCTGATTTTATCTAACTGGTGGGTAGCAATGCAAGGGTAGCAACCCAGAGGACAGTATATGATGGCTACTGAACTATTAACTTCACAGAGGAAGCTCCTTGGGTGGGCTTCACTTGACCTAGTTTAAAGCAGACTCAGGCACGCTTAAGAAAGAAGTTTTGTCTGCAGAGCAGATGTCTCCTGTCAATGGTGGTCAAACTTCCTTAGCTTTAGAGAGGAGAGATTGGTATTGATATCGTTCTTCCTTGCCTACCTTGACACAGCCGCTACTCCTGGCTCCGCAGGAAGCACATCTCCAAGGCCAGCCTTGGCAGTCTATAGAGGGGAACAGAAAACCTGGCTGCTCTCTGAGCAGAGTTCAAACAGACTTTCATTATTACAGTAAAAGAAGAGGCATTTAGCCCAATTTCCTAGGAGAAAATATATGGAAGGTGGACCAAATAAAAAAAACCCATGTAGATGAATTTCAAAATACAGTTTGTTTGGTAAATCTATCCATTGCAGGGCAAAAATAATTGTGTGGTAACTGAACACATCCTTCTGCTAATTTCCTATGATGTAACCTTGCTCAAAGAATATAGAATTAAAAGTGGCTCATTAAAATGTGGCCAACTATAAAAAACTGAGAGAACTGTTTCTGCTAATGTGCATAATCATTTTTTATCTACTGCTTTATTTGAAATTAATGCAAAGCGAGTAAAAGCAGCTGTGTTTTATGGTTTTCCCCCATAAATCTTAAAATGTGTAAGATGGTTAGATGTAATAACACCAGAAAAATAAAGATAATAGAGTGCACACTTCAGTTCCAGTGTGGCTTCAGCAAGGTTATGTTTGGAGTGCCCAGCTGCGTATACAGACGCAGTGGAATTTGGTTTGTGAGGAACCTACAAAAATTACACAAATAACTAGCATTTTTTTAATGAATAATACACAGACATGCACCTGCTTCAGAGACTCCATAGATTAGTCTTGCAGCCAATAGAAAAGCCCCTTGGAATTCAATTACATGGCTGGAAAACAGAAAACAAAATCATGGCTATACTTTTAGAACTGATACCAGCAAAATGTTAACCAGTTCTTGGGGTGAGCTTTTCCTGAGGATTAGATTGTTTCAGTTTGTTTTACTTCCCTGTGGCTTATTGAAAATTTATATTACTCTATTCTATTCTTGCAGCTGGAGCCTCTCCCAGAAGATATTGTGCACCAAATCCCCAATATGAATGCAATAGCTTCTTTAAAAAAGACCACTGAAATTCAAAGTATGTTTCCAAGTTTGGGTTGGTGGGTTTGGGGTATTTTTTATTTTTAATTAATGTCATAGATGTTAAACTGTTGTTTCAGGGAAAAAAGCAGGCAAATGTTTTATGTATAAACCAACATGCTGTGTCTACTATTACATATACATTTGGTTTTATTTTTGTTTCTTTGACATCCCCTTGTTTCTGCAATGTGTTTAGCCCAGAAAAACTAATTCATTGAAATTATTTAGAGCTTTCTGCTTCCTGAATATTTTCAAATCTTTCCATTCCAGAGCAGCTTGGATAAAATAGATGTTTGTCAGTGAGGGACAGGAACAGACAGGTAAATCAGAGCTCTAACAAATAGTTTCTACAGATTCTGTTTATTCAGCTCTTTCCAAGTTACTTGTTTTAAGATGTATCAGAACTTGAGATAAAGTTAAAAAGCTCAACATGGGCACTGTTCCCTGGAACAATACTAACAGATAGATGATTTTATTTTGTTTCTAGTGCAGAAGGTACTTGATTGCTCCACTTTGTGTGCCCTGAGCCCAACCCTTTACTACTCAGATGCTTTAGGGCATTCCCTCTGGTCTCACTGAAAAATTTTGGTTTAGCCATCAGTTGCCTTAATCCAACTGAGCAGATTTCCCTTAAATTCTCTAATCTTCTGCTTTCTGCCATTTTACCAAGACAGTGGGAGCTTCCTGACTTCTACTGTTTGCTGTCTCCTTAACAATAACAAATGGATAACAAATGTTTTCCATCGTGTTAGATGAATCACAAATAATTCATTCATCTGTATAAAATAATTGCACTACTTGAAAGGGACACTGCATTGATTATGCAGTAGTTATCAATCTGATTTTAGTTGTAAAATGACAATTAAAATTCATTGTAGGTATATATTTCATCCTTTGTATCCAGTACTCATAAAGAGATCTATGTAAATCAGCTGTATATGATAAATTTTAGGAAGTCATTTTTGCTGAGTGGTTTCACCTATGGTAGCATCTTCCTTAAAATTCCCTGTTATTGATCTGGAAGGAATCAGCTGGTTATGGAAATTCATGTACTATGCAAGATAGAGCAGATAATACGGACAGAGAGCTGCACAGACAGGAGAAAGAATATGCAGTTCTGTTTGAAATAAGACACATATTCAATGAAAATGGATCTGAAATAGAAAAAAGAGTGATTTAAGAAAAAACTAGTTAATACTGGCTCCAGAAATGGATCATGTCTTACTAGAAACACACACAAATGATGGCAGTTCAGAAAGATGGAATGGATTTAACAACAGATATATAGTTTGTGTCTAAAAATATAGTTCAGAGCTCTGGAGAGTGGTTGAACTTTGCTTGTTCAGACCAAGCTTAGGTTTGAGCGAAGCTCTAGAGTCCAGCAGCTTGGTGGGCTGTTCTTCTGAACCTAAGCTGGGGTGCTCAGAGTCTGGAATTCTTTATAGACAATATTTTGTCTTTTCTTTCAGCTATTACCTGAAAGGTTATGCTGCTGTCAGTTTGTCTGAAGAGTGACTGAATATTAGAGAGGAATATGCCTGGGTGACAGAAAGGAGCACTGTGGAAATTCAGTGCACCTTTATGGAGGATACATGTTTAGATGGAATTAAGAGAAGCACTTACATGTTGAATATAGGGAGTTGAATTTTAGGGAGTTATGCAGGCTGAAAAGCATTAGGCTGTGGGGCAGCACCTTGAGAGATACTTAGAAAGCCTAATCTGCTTGGATAATTGACTGCACTGAGTCTCTTCTTCTGTGATCCAGCTTTGATAATGAGTATTTGCAATATTTTAGACAATAAAAAAAGTTCCTGCTCTGTATTTTCTGCATAAAATTGAAGATACAATACTTACTTAGACAATGAGAGGAAACAACTTTTTCCTAACTAGAATGGAATTTGTATAAATGTTTTGTTTGTTACAGTGATCCAAAGCTCCTTTGGAAATGTAATACATTTGGAAATAGTAGTTCCCACACCCATGTAATATGCTATTTCTAAACAATCCTGTTCACTAGATTGAATACCACCCCCAAACTGTTTTTTTCAAGCAAGCCATGGTACAGCGTGTCCAAATCTATCTGCGAAAGGCAATTACAAATGCCTGTAACAGTGACAGAAACATTCCTTTTTATTATTTCCTCCTTATAATCAGTGCTCCCAAAAATCTTTGAGGGAGACTTAAGCACATTTTCATGCTGAAAGCCAAAGCATACCTAGAAGACTGATTTGGTTTCATTGTTTATTCTTGCGAGCCGTGATTGCTCTTCAAGTTTTGTATGAATGAAACCAGCAGTATGCTTCATTCTTTCCCCTGAGCTCCACCACCTTCTCCTCAATGAATGTAACAGGACTGGTAGAATTTCACATTCCAGTATAGTGCAGTGGAAATGGCATTTTCAGAGATGTGAGCAGGTTGAGGCAGATGCTTTTTGAGCTCCTTTAATTGTCAATCCACAGCATACCTAAAGTTGCTAACAAAACTCCTCTGCAGCTGCGTGCTGTGATGGCCTCTCCGTTCCACCGGACTTTGCCTCCAAATCTCTCAGTTGAGCACACACACAAGCCCTGTAAGTTTTGCACACAACGTGTGAAAGTTGCTCTTTATAAAAAGAAGCCTGCAAAGCTGTTCTGCTTGCCACAGGTGTTCGTCAGGTACAGCTTTCTGATTTTAGAGCAGAAACTACTGTTGCTTTTTCCCAAGTGTCAGAAGGTACCTAGTGCTACCTGGATGCTATTCCTAATTGGAACTGCTTTAAAATTTCCTCCCACAAGCCACAAACACCTTGCCAGGTACTCCCCTTCTCCTAGACCCTCCACCACAGCAAAGGTGCTGCCACCTGCCTCCTGGCCTGACTCTGCTCTCCCTTTTTTACCACTGAAGCCCCTCTCCTGACACAATCCTCAGTGCAGGGAAACGAGGAAAATCACGGACCGCCTGGGAGCGAAGGGCTGTGAAATGGGCACAGAGAGCCCACCAGTGTGCTTGAATTGGCCCTGAGTTTTAGTGTTACAAGAAAGTCAGGATTCAGGGGGCAGCTGGTGTGCGAGCCTGTGTGTGAATGAATGAGTGCGATGTTGCAATCCTCATGGATGCTGTTTTATTGTTGCTGCAGGAGAGCAACACAGTGGTAGCTGGTTACTAATATTTTATTTTATGAATAAGAGCCCTTGAAAACTCCAGCAGTGAACATGGGTTCATTTCTTTTATAGGCAAGAGGGGGTATTATTCCCATGCCAACAGATTTGATTTTCTTGCACATCTGTTTCTGCAACAAAAACCCCACCCACTCTGCGAACATTTAGCTCATAAATTATAGGGTTTGAATTGGGTGTATATTGCAAAGACTGACTTTTGCACATATGATCTGTGAGAACATTGTGGAATGCTCATATAACATTTTTGTTTGTTTTTAGTGTGTTTTTTAATGAATAGAGAATATGGTCTCTGAGCACAGCAATAATGGAGAATATTTTTGTCTTGTTTTTATAAAAGTTGCCAGGCTCCAATCACGGAGCCTACTGTTATGTACATAACTTTTTTAGCTGTGTCTTTCATGCTTTTGGAGCGGAGCCAACCTCCTAACACTTAATCTCAACTTTGCAGGATACTTAATACACTTTACATTTTATCCCCAGAAGGTCCCCGTTATTTAAAGATTCTGCTAACGACTCAAACGTGCACACTATTAGAGTTCAAAGGAACACACGGGGCCATGCTCGCTGGTAGTTCTTGCAGATTGACTTGGCCTTTCATCTCGCAACCATGTTTTTGAATAAAGACGTTTTCAGGCTTTATTGACAGCTGCTTTCTCACTGGAGGGAAAAGTTCATCTTTCGCAAGGCCTGAAACTGTGTCGAGAGCTGTGTTACCAAAGAGGGAGGTTTCAGCAGCCTTTGTGCAGCGCAGGCAGCACCACCGCTGGCCTGGCCTCCCAGCTGTCAAAGCCTCCAGCTACCCTCCGGATAAGCACCTCGACTCAGCCCGCTGCCCAGCTGCCAAAATCCTCCTTTTAGCCCTTGGAAAAGTCCCCCACTTGATCCCCTCTTTTTCACAGCTGTTGAAACCCTCCGTCTAATTCCCAGATAAGTACCCTGACCCAACCTCTGCAGCAGCTGCTGGAAGCTTCTTGCTAAACACTGAATAAGCACTGGTCCAGAGCTCCCAGCCTTCCCAAAGCTCCTAATTTCCAGGTGTGATCCACCTGGCAATTAGTGAGCGCTTGGTGGGTCACTGGAGTGTAAGAAATACATAGGTAAATTCTTACTTGTTCACCTGATTACCGCTAATCAACCTCTGCTTCTTAATAAGGCTGCAGTAGGGGACCATTTTGTATGTTGATGGTGAGTCACCTGCCATTTTTTGTTTGTGTGGCTTGAGAAGCTTCTTACTGTCTCTTCTCTTGCAGGCAGAAAGCTGAGAATACCCATGCTTTCAATCTGCTGCTGTGTTTTTTACACAGCAAACCAGAAAGCTCTATTCCTTATGATACCTGGCGGCTTTCCAGCAACAGCCACTTCATATATGAACGTTTTAAATAAATTATTGTTCTAGTATACGCCCTGAGGTCGGAGGAGAAAGAACATCCAGGACTAACAAACCTGATTGTTCTGGCAACATCCCTTCAGTCCGAGCTGGCATTTCTGACTTCTTTCCTTTTCAAGACAGTGCTGTGTGAGCACTTTGTGCAACCGTGTTCATTTTTCTAGTCCTATTTGCTGTCTATGCATCAGCTGTCTGCCATATCAGAGCTTCTAGGTATTAACCCTGCCCTGAACTCCTCTCACCTTGCGCAGATAGAGCCAGTAGCCTGTCTGACAGTATGGGTTCATTAGTCTGTGTGTTACTCCTCCACTTTATTACCTTCTGGAGAAGGGTGTGACACAGCCCTTGGAATGAAAGAGCTTTCCAACTTGGCATTCTTAGGTTCAGAAATATACCTCTTCACTGCAGTCTGAAATTTCAACTCCACTGCTTACACCGCAGTGATTTTAAATTATAATCACACTCCGTGTTGAACTAAGTGATTACTATGCTTGTACCACCACGCTAGCTAAAATTCCCATAAATTATTATGTGTGTTTTCCTTAGGCAAGTACTGGAAGTCAGTGGAGCCATACTCTGTGCCAGTGGATTGTGCTCTGGCCGAGTCTCAGAAACGAGAGAGGGAGGAGACAGAAACGGTGTCTGCTATGGCCTCTCTTTCAGTGGATGTCGAGCAGTGTGTCCCTCAGGAAGGCAGCAGGTAAGAACATGTAATTGGTGGAGAGAACGAGGCTTTCACTCCGGTCAGGTGCGATGAAGAAGACAACGAGACTAAGGGTTGTCTCCAAATTATCTGCTAATTGAGGTACCTGCAATTTTTCATCCTTGGATTTGAGTTCTCTCTGTGCTAGCAGGTATTTTTTTGGCATGTGTAAATTCTTTACTGAGGTTCATGAATAGCACAAGAAACTTGTTTTCTCCCTGTGTCTAATGCTTTCTACTACATAAAAACTGTCATTGCCATATGAGGAAAAATAGGCCTGATCAAGTGTAACCAACCATATTCCTCTCATTGGAAGCTATTCAAACCTGTTTTATTTTTAATTTTCTAGGAAGGCATTTAACACACGGTCAGATAAATTTAATAAGGATGGACTTAAATCATTATTAAATGATATTAGACAGGCATTAAAAGTTACTTCCCTGGAAGCAATGGAACAGTGCCAGCATAAAACTTCAAGCAATCCTGACCAGGATCAGGGCCAATATTTTCTGTGTACCAAGCTGAAGGTACAGCAGCAAAGAATGAGAATGCTGTTTTTTTCCAGGTTGCCAGCTGCTTTTTAACAATAATGAAGATTGCTTTGAATTTCACAAATTGAGAAAATGATACGGTAACTGCTGTTGATTGATTTGCCAATTAGAGATGAAAAAAAAAAAGATATCCACTGAATACTATACCATCTACAAAACAGTATTTGTTCAACAAGTTGTTAGGAGTCAGAAAAGCCACTTCAGAAGTTCTTGGAATTTCCCATTTCCTCATTTTCAGGACAAACTTTCTTGGCCTTCTCCAACAGGGCAAGACCCAAAATGCAGGGGAACCATTCAGTTTCCATCACACAGAGAAAACTGGGGAGGGAGGAGAAAAGGAGAAAAAAGCCTTATAAGGAGACTCGACAGCTCCCTGCGGGCTGTGGAGCAGAGCTGTGCCACCACAGGAGAGAAGGGAGGGAGCTGTGGGTGATGGTGGGGGCACAGCCAGAAGGATCCATGGCTCCTGTGTCGTGACAGCCACTTGTCTGATCGGGTTCTTGCCCCTCGCATCGGCTGCGTTAATCAGAACTGAATTGATGGGCACCCGGGGAATAGCGCAGCGCTAAAAGCTATGGGTGATTTTGGGAGCAAATGTCTCTCACAACAGTGGGAGTGCTCATCTGCCAGTGAGCTAACAGACGTGGCTCAAAGGGGCACACGGGGAGCAGAGCTAGCTAGTAAAGTTCACAGTATTTACATAATTACCTTTCTGGCTGTATTAATTATATTTTAATGTGCTATGTCTATTGTTGTGCAAGTACTATTGCAAACAAACCCATAAAATCTTAAAGAAGAATCCATGATGAACAGGGGGTGTATTTTAGATTTATGAGAGTGCTAATCAGTGCTCAGCTAAGGAATAATGTAAGGTCTTTCATATAAATTTGTGAGAGTTAAAAGACCCTTCTGCTAGCCAGGGTCAGAAAGGTGCCTGCTTGTGTGTGCATAGCTCTGAAATATAAAGAAGTTCAGTTAAACTGGTGGAACTAATGCAGTCAAACAAAGAAAAGTTTTAAATTTTCTGAAAAAGGGTGTGGTTAATTTAGTGTATTTTTATATTGCTCGGAATAAGTGAGAATTGCATTTGTTATGTGCCTCCACTCATTTAAAACTACAGCCATTGAAAGCAACTACTGATTCTACATGGCTTGAAGAAAATAACCCTTTGACTAACACTGCACTTAGTTATTGTATTTATTACCTACCTACTGATAACCTGTGACAGTTTCCACCCATTCTGAAAACAGAATTTCAGAGTGGAGCTGAGAGAAATGGAAAAAAACGGATGTGCTGAAATGTACACAAGTGGAATTCATGTGGCTGCCAGATTCATTACACTTCATCAGTTCTGGACTCTTATAGGGACGAATCCGTTGTGATGAATTGTTGTGTGGAAAAATGGCTTCGTTTGAAATATCTTCTGTGGTGCTTTAGAGATTTTTCAGCAGTACTCAAAAAAAACCCCCAAAAACCTATGCACGCATGCATTCCTAATTCTGTTTCCACATTTGTAACCCACAAAGAAGTCACCCAAAGCCAGAGAGCGACAAAACAACTTAAGTGCTGTCCCACCGGGCCAAAATTGGTAGGTTTTCAGGACATCATTCTCTCTGTTTTCTTCCTGCTGAATGTAATGGAATCAAAATTGGTGACTCTAAAGGTCTGATTTCGAGGGTCCTCCGAGCTGCAGGAAGACCTGAGAGAACCTGGCTGCACTTTGAGCATGAATGAAAGTCAAGCACAGGATCATAAATCCAGGGACAGATTTGACTTTGCACGCTCTGTTTCATGCCAGTATACTTTTATTCATTTCCCGAAAACATGATGTTCATTTCATAGACACATACCAATGCACACTGCAGTAATGTAGTGATGAGTACAGCTTTGCTTTTTCACATTTATGATGTTTGTTGTGATTAAGGACCAAGTATTCAATGCTCCTTCTCCAGCCCCTTTCTATGGTGAATGACAGGGCTGCAGGGACATGAGCTCCAGGCTCTAAAGTCCTCCTGATAAGACCATTGCAGATGTGCCCCTCCTACCCACCTTGTAGATGACAGCCACCTTCTGAAGACCTGTTTCAATCCTTTCCATTGAGTGTTCTTTTGGGAAAGTTGCTTGTGAGAGGAAGGATGGGATCAGAGCAGAAAGCACCATGGCTGGCAGGGCAGCCTGGAGGGTTCATTCATTATGCCAGAAGCCAATTTACTTTCTCTTAATTCCCACCACAGTCAGCCAGGCTGATAATTCTGGCCTGCATCTCTATCCCTGTTTCACAGAACTGATGGTAGAGATCCTCTTGACTTCAGCTTTGGATGGTCAGGCCTCCAGATGAAGAGAGCAGCAGCAAGAGTCTCTTTGCAGGAAACTCTTGCCAGTTATGTTGGAGGATATATTGGTGTTTGGAGTGAGATGACTCACTTTAAACTCAGATTTTGGGTAAAGCAGCTCTTTTCCTGGCCAACTCATATCTGACTCATTTACCACTGATGAATAATGGATAAAATGCTCCTGGCTAAGGTCCATCTTAAGTATTTCTCTTTCTTTCTTCTCTCTTTCTTTTCTTCAAGTGACAATGTCGATTATTTTTTTTTATTTGATTTTCTCTGGCAGGCTAAATGAAGAAAACCGTGAAAAGCTGCTACATTTTCGGTGTTTTATTTTACCAAAGCACAACTCTGCATTTTAAGATCCAATTGAAACTTGATTATAGACTTCAGAAGAGAACAGATATAGAAAAAAGAGTTTGTGGACAGGAAAGAAAACATGCATGATGCTAACACAGATTTAAATACAGATGCAATTAAAGGAACAGCCATGCCCTATAAAACATTTCTAACTACCATAACTTCTGTGCGTTGATCACTGCTTATTCCTTATGTGAGACACAGATTTAGCTGATTAGAACTGTCCTTTGGCCAGACTCCTGTTTCAGAAATCTTGCTGTGAAAATATTCAGTACAGTGCTCTCCCTGATACACTGGAGCTTCTGTATGTTTCTTCTTAAAATGGAAAAATAAAAGGGTGTGGAGTAAGATCTCTTGCACTTACTATTTTTACAGCAAACAGTAAATCTTGAGAATGACATTTATCAGAATTTGACTTTGTGGCCCTCATTCAGCTGAGCATAGATTTTACTCAAATGGAAATGAAAACAGAGTGTAATTTTTAGATATTACTTTTAGTGTTGCAGAGCTACCAGTTGCAGTTTCAGTCACATTGCATTCTATGGATTATATTTTATACTAGAGTGACTGTTTCGATCATGGGGTACAGCTTGCCACCATCTAAGGGTCACTTGCTGTGTTTGCATATCAACTCATAAAGCTTTGCTTAACATTTCCCTACTTGGGTATCCACACTCATCTCTGCTGAGTAACATGCACCTTCCTGGCCATAACCAACAGGATCTGCACTCACGGCCTGGCTCAGGAGCTGAACAGCTTCCCCAGGTCAGGCTGCAATCTTACGTTGCCCACCTTCTCCTTGGCCCTTGGTAGGGAGTCTGTGAGGAAGAGAACCAGGAGTAGAGGAATTTGAAAGCCCTGGCGAGTTGGTAGATCTCAAAAGCTGTATCTCACCCATCCTGTGCAAAAGTCTCCTGGGCTACCTGCCCGGGAATGTATTTTTCAAAGCTCTTTTTGAACCAACTTACCTCTTTGATGCTCAGGTAGTGGATCCCACTGCCTTATCAGGCATTGCACTTCTTTTTTCTTTGCTCTAAACTTATTAACTGATAAGTTCATTGGGAACCCTGTAGTTCTTGCATTGTGAGAAATAAAAGCAGCTCTTTTCTCACATGTAGTCGCTGACCCATTTCTGGCTTTAAAGGCTCCATCTGTTTCAAGGCTCTGTATTCCTCCTGTTATGAAAATAATTTCTTACCTCTGATGATCCTTGCCCATCTCTGTGCCTTTTGTAGTTTTCTTTGATATGGAGTAAGAACTACACACGAGACTCCAGGTGTTGGGCACAATGTGGATTTACACAGTAGTTTAATGTTGGTTTTTTTCTTGTTTCTGTTGCTCTCTGCTCTTCTACCATAAACTCCAAGCTTTCAGTTGTGGCCAGCACTGTCTATAAACTGTCCTCCCCCCTGTTTTGTGTATTGTGTGTTGGTTTGTGTTTACTTACCTTCTTTTCTGGTGTTGGGCTTTAGAACTGACCTAATTTGCCATCATAAACAAATATTATCACCTAAATCTACTGGTAGTCTGCCAAGTCTTTTGAGATGCTTTGGAGAATCCCTCACCAATATTATTATCTGTTTTCTATTTTTGATTGATTGTTAATCTATAAGATGACCTTCTCTCATAACTTAAATTCCTCAAAGTATCTGGATAACATTGTTGGAAGACTTTCTTTGTACAGGGATATCATTTGATCCCTTTTCCTTCGTTTACTTTAGAAACTTCTAATAAATCTGTAAAGGTTTGATTTCTCTGTAAGTGATAAAACATAACTCTTATCCAAATTATTATTACCAGAATGCTTACTAATTCTATCATTGATTATATCTGCTATCAGTTTCCCCAGACAGGCTTACTGTATCTCCTGTAGTTTCAAAAATGGAAATTGTGTTTCTTACCTTCTCCACCTCCAGTACGGATGCTGAGTTAAGCAATGGAATGTGCTCAAAAATTACTTCTTTAGCAACATCAGAATTGCATTCCCCTAGTGAACAAATATCATCTGCTCTTAGCAATTTGGCAATGTTTAATATATAATTTTTTTCTAGTGCTGATTTAGTTTAAGATAGTTCATCTGCAAATAATAAAATCTTCCTGACACTTCTCTAGTGATCACAGATATAAATAGTTCATTTTGCTTTTGCGGTCTACCTTCCTTGATGCTCCTTTTATGCTTTGATCATTTCTTCTGATGTCTTTGAAAGATCTTTTTATTATCATTTTTTATGCCTTTAACATGTTGCTCTTCAGACTCTCCTTTTGCCTGCTTTGTTGAGGGTTTACATTTACTTTGCCAGAGTTTTTACATTATTTAATTTGCCTTATTTGGACATTACTTCTTCTTTTGAGTGTATACATGTAGTTATTCTGCACTTAACCTAGGATGGCTTTACTTTTATTTCCTTTTTCTTTGATCCATAGAAAGTCTATCTTTACTAGGAATCACACTTACTCAGGATCTCTTATATGATGTCTTCAGACACCCTCCAAATCATCTCCATGGTATAGAAATCTACCTCTTTTTCCCCAGCTCTCGGCTACCAGAGGATCACTTTTCAATTACAATGATCTTCCCTGAGACAGCTGAGTTAAATTAGGAACAGATTATGGCATAAAACAGCCATACCATGCCAGAAAATCTATCTTTTGTTCAGCAGTTTCTGTGACTTGGAAACATACCTTGAATTTTTATTTTTATGTGTGTGATGATGTAGCTATGAGGAATCTCTGTAATTCTAATTTAAAAAATAAGGTAAGAGAAACATTTTTTTTTGGATGATGTGCAGGACTTATTTGTATTCTTAAATACACTTTTTAAAGTCTAGATATGAACTAGTTTAAACAATATTCTCATTAAATAATATGGTTGCCATCTATTCTGCCACAGAACAATAGTTAAGATGTCACATGTTTTGCCAGATTTTCTCCATATGGTGGGATTTTGCCTCATCTATTTCTTTTGTTTTGAGGTTTAAACAGAATCGTTTTGTTTAGTGCAAAGTGAATACCTCATTCCACCATAGGGTGAGTTGGATATATAGAGAGCTATAGGTGAGCACTTGTTCCGGCACATCAAAATAAACAGAGCAAATGCAAGAGGGCCCTGCTCCTTGGAACTTGTGATTTAAATGAGCCACAGTGAAGCCTTAGTGCAAAATCACAGTTGTGATTCCACAGTCACTGTGGTCCTGTTCAGTGTCTTTGTGGATCTGCTGACCACACGGAATAGGTCCAGATCAGACCCAGCCTCGCAGCTGCACCTCTGAGGAGCCAGACAGAGCATACAATATGGGATAGGTTTGGTTTATTGTTGTTGGGTTTTGGTTTTTTCTCCTGTTTTATGTTTTTATGCCAACTTCTTGTCAGCTATAGGAAGACCGATTGAACTGATGTAGCAAACAGTGACATAATTGAGGTAAAATAAATTTGGCCTATCAGGTTCTGCACCCTCAATTTTTAATTTTTAACTTTTGAGAAATTTTTATTTTAGCAAAAACGGGCATATATTAATTCAGCACTTAATGTTAATGTGCTTTTATGGTGTTTTTTATTACCCCCTAAAAATATATGTTTTTAGTGATAAGCCATTGGATAGATCCAGTGAATTCTCTGACACTAATAAAATTAAGTTAAAGCATGCACACAAGTCCTCAAAGGGAGACTGGAGAAGGCTGTGAGAGCAACCACAGTGAGAGACAACAGCTGGATTCACCAGGGCACCCTAACCTCTGATCTATTTCCAAAAAGGGCCCTACAACTTGCACTTGCATGTAGAAATTTCTATTAGTGCTTGGGTTCTGGCTGATGAAGAACATTCACATTTTGTTATATGGAATATATTAGAATATGGCACTCTAGGTCAGTCCTGGCACTCAGAAAGAGCCTCATCAGTGAAAAAATGCCCAGGACTAAAATCCTGAATAAGAACATCTCTCAGTTGTACTATGGTCATGAAGATGTCATTCCCAGAAGCCAAATACATGTGAACAGACTGTTGTACATGCTGCTTCCCTAGTTCCTTATAAATAATCCAAACTCCATCTTTCACTTCCAGAAGATTTCCAGAGCACCACTCCTTCCTGCTCTGCCAATATCTCTTTTTGAAAAATATTGAAAACCGTTTCTTCTGATTCATTCACTTACCTGCAGCAAACCTAAAAACTGAGCAGCTTCCAAATTATTCTCTTCCCAGGCAGCCCCACAAGGCCCTGGATGTTTAACAAGAGCTTATTGCACTTTTGCCTTAGGCTAGAGGACATGCACCTCTTCTAAAAATGGTTGGAGAAGGTGGAATCACCTGGTCAGCACAACAGCATCAGTATGAACTCTTCACATGGTGCATGAGCCTTTATCACACCTGAGGATTTCAGCAGGTGGACCTCAGCTCCATCCCACCCTGGCAGCCTCTGCAAGGGGGGGAAATCCAAGAGAAGTCCGTGATGATCTTGGTCATTTTTGAAAGATCATTTTTATGCATATCTTGATAAGATCTCCAGTTTTTTTTTCCCTCGTCAAAGGGGAGTGATGTCAGGGAAGTGCTCCCACCCCAGCACTGCCCCATCCAAAGGGGCCTTCCCAGAAAGCCTGCAGCACCTCGTTGCTCAGAAACTAGGGAGCTGCTGTGGGTACTGTACACAGGCAACATTCTCCACCGTGTGGTGAGCAACAAAAGATTTGAGATTTGTAGATTAGTAACCTTCTAGGGTCAATAACCCTTTGGAAAGTGGGTAGTCTGAAAAACGTCTTCTTTTTCATATATCATTCATCTGACATATTTTTCAACATAGTAGCTGTGATCATTCCAAATCATAAAAGAATAACCTGTATAAAATCATTTAAAGACACACTGCTGAATTTTTCATTGGGAAAGACTTTAATAAACTCCAGATTTATTTAAAATTCTCTGGCTTCCTTACTGAATAAACTACCAAAGCCCATGCAAACCCCCATTAATTACTTTTTTTTTTTCCATGGGATCTCATGAGTTTGTACTTTCTGAGGGATATTTTACTGAAGCCACTATTATACTGGCTTACAAGATTTAACTGGTGAATGTCTCATTTATTTATTTGCATTTACTCTTTTCTCTCCCCTCTTTTCAAAGATGCTTGAAGTGACTGTTTTTAAGCAGGTCTTAAGCTAGTTTGTCACATGGTATTCTGCCAGACTGAGGTGAAAAATGCTTTATCTCCAAATTCACGTGCTCTTCAATACTCAGGTCTCACCGTGATCTCGGATTCTCGTTTTATAATCGCCAGCATAATCAGATGCAGTAACTATTCAGATATAAGGAATTAGGGCACTTTACAACATCTCAGCATATGTCCCTGTTATTTTCTTATTGGTAGCTTTAAAGAACTCATGGTGCCTAAAATTAATATTTCCCAGAGGCTTTCAATTAAAAGATGTATGTATAATCTGCTTCGATATTATTAATAGACATTTTCCACATGACGGTAATCTGCTGATCAGCTTCAGAATTTGCTCATGGAAGTTGCAGGCAGGCAGTGCATTTGTGAAAGTACAGAATCAAAAATTCAGAAGACTGAAGAGAACCCCAGAAGACAAACTGCTAACTACTTGGCAACTAGTTAACTATTTTGCTTAAATGGTATGGGGATGCTTGAAAAAATAACTGCAAGTATTTTTAATTGCAAAAGCTTGTAAAAGAAAAGAATCACAGCTACTTTTTTCATGAAATTATTTGACTCTGTTGACACAAAGCATGTACATTTCTGGACAAAAAGTTATAAAATATTCTGACATATTTTAATATAAACAGGAACATTTTCAGTGATTGCTTGGATCTAAAATGTTTTCCCACTTGACATTTGTTTATACTTCCTAGGAAAGAAACTCTATTTATGGATAACTGAATAGCACAAATAAACATCAGAGAGAGCTGAAAAATCAGCTTTGATTATGCATGAAAATCTACAATGTCATTGTGTACTCTTGTGCCGTATTCTGATTGCCTGTTTATTTTTACAGAGCTGCTGGCGAGCCCATGGAAGAAGAGCCAGCCTTGTGAAGTGCCAAGTCCTCCCTGATATTTCCTGTGGGTGACATCATTGTGTATCCCCCCCAAAGCACCCTCAGACATGTCTTGTCTGCTGCTTGGGTGGCACGGATCAGATGGAACATAAACACTGGGCACAAAACTCTGAATAGCAGCTTCACTTGTTCTTTGGATGGACTTGAAAGGGCCCTAAAGATTCCTTAAATGTAACCGCTACAATTCTAGAGTTACAGTAAAACGGGCTTGGGAGAAAGAGCCTAGAGCATGCTTTTTATATGCTGTTTGACCCGTTCACCAACATCAATTGTGAAACAGAGTATTACAAAATTCTACATGATAGATTATAGATACGAGATTTGCAACAGCCAGCAAAATGCTCGGTAAACGCCATGAATCACTTTCTGACACTTTTTACTGGGTACTTTTTTTCATACTGTGTTAAATTGTTAATACAATTTGTTTTCTTTGCTCTGTGTAATGAGAAAAAACAAACAACCCCACCTTTATTTTTCGTGCTGTTTTTTAACCCCCTGTAATGAGTTCTTAGCTGAATAAGCGAAAGGTGTGTAAATTACGATGAGAGATTTTAGCTAAAGGGAAAGCACTTCTTATTGTACTATAAATCCCCCGAAGTACTGTGCTTGGTGGTGCTTTATTTTCTCTCCCCTTTTCCGGCCATCCCTTCCCATTTCATGTAATCTTTCCTATCATAAAAAAAAAACTTATTCACCATTCTCTAAAACGAGCGATCTTAAAAAAAAAAAGTGCTGTACCCTCCGTAGTTGACAGTAGCTCTCACCATATGTGCAGCAGAGATCAAGTAGTCTCTGAAAAATGGATGGCTTCTCAAATGTGTTTTTAGTTTGTTCCGAAATGTTTCCGTGTCCTGACTCCTCCGAGCAGCGATGGTCAGTAACTGTGAGCAGCTCATCTGAAGCTCAGGTGTTTCTGTGGAGGTTGTGTTGGGGGGTTGTTTTTTACAGGTCATCACGTGAATACGAACCCATTCTTGTATGTGGTCCCGCACCGAGAGAACTGATGTTGCTTAAGGAGCTTCAAAGGGTTTAGGCTTTATTTTAGATCCCCCAAGTGCAGCCCGATCTCCCTGCGACGTGACTTTAGCTGTTTAATTCCGTGTTTTGGGAACGTAACCTAGAGTTGTGCCTTTAGCTGATAATGAGTGCTTAAACTGTTACACGTGTTGCCTTACCGTCAGAGAAAGAGATAGGGCATGGACGTAAGACTACTTCAAATGAGCAAAACTCTACTACAGCAACTTTTATTTTGTTTACAACTTTCTCACCTAATGAACCCTTGGGAGATACCTTGAAGTATCCGACTTGCAGTATTTGATAGCTCGCTCGGCTTTTAAAAGCAAGTGATGTTCATTTTTATATATTTTTCCGAACTCCAAAAGATATATTAAAGCCATAAGTGAAGACTGTCATGCTTTTTATTCTGAAATCTGAAAGGAACCTTAATTAAAACAAGATTTTGGGGAAGGCCATGATATGAAAGATATGGAACAATATGGTTTCAGTTATAGGCAGACTCAAACCTGTAAATCAAAGATGAAAGATTTCACTCAAATAGAATTATATAATTCTCTTTTGTTATGCAGTCAGACTATATCTTTCATGCATTTGGGTTTGTTTACGATTAGCATTTTAATTTTAAAGACTTTTATTACTTATACATAAGCTCTCTGCTACAAGTTAGAAATCTGAGGCATGCTTTGAAAAGGGAAATCTAAAAAAGGAATGTCATTTCCTATAATGTGGAGTAAACTTTTATTCTGAAAGGCTTACTCTAAAATGGATGTATGCCCCTCAGAAAGTGAAATAAAATTCTACCCCCCATTTACAAGCCAAAAATCATGCTCATTTTAGTAATGCAAAGAGTCCCAGCAGGCTAAATTAACTCCTGGTTTAAGCCACCTTGCCTGACTTGGGGCTGTTCTGAAGGGGTTGTTCACATGACTAAAGCAATCAGGAGTTCATCCTGTATTTTCAGCAGACTTGTGATGGCAATCTGGCTTGCAATTTTCTTGTGGTCATCAAAGAAGTTCCCCTTCAAGGAAACCAAGGACCATAGCTGATGAGTTGGGTAATTTGTAGAGCTTTTCACATTTTGAAATAACGGCTGCTAATTTTTAATTGAGTGAATAGTAAGACTGTTTTGAAGCTAACCCCTCGAATGCACAATCTGCCTGTGTCCTTAGCTCGCATGAAACTGAATATGAATTGCAGCCTGAAATGTGAGTTACAAACTTTACCAATTAAAGTCTATATTCTGGGGTGGAAATCAGCTAAAGCTGCCCTTTGTAGCTGGAAATGCTTTTAAAATGCCAGAATAATTTGAATTAAACCACATGATAAACTCACACTTCTACATTTGTAGGGGTGTACTCCCAGACAGACATCCAGTCATGCGATTGGTTAAAGTTAAGATCATTTGGATAAGCAAATGTACAAATAAACTGCACACAGATTGTGTCCAGAGCTCTGTTCTCACTGAAGTCAACAGCAAAATCCTCTTTGATTTCAATGGGAGGTGGATCAGGCCCTGCTTTTTTTTTTCTCTCCCCCCCTCTTTAAGTCCAGAACACCATTACTTTTTGATTATGTCATTACAAGGCACCGTACAGCCCTCTGGGAAATGATCGAGGCTTATGGTGAATATCAACACTTCTTTCAAAGCAGACCTGGGCTTTCTGAGAGGGCAGTTTCACTTGCTGCTGTTTTCTTCTCACAGTATTTTTTATTACCATCAATAGCTCCCCGTGGATTACAGTTAAAATATCTCCCAGCAATTTTAGACATATTTCCAGGGAAATATTCACATACGCACTCTTAAAAATGCCCAGCTTCAGCTGGATTCAGCAACAAATTCCAAGAATTTCAGAAAGATGCACAGATCGTGTGCTTCTCTGTTTCTAATGTCCAAGTTCAGAGGCTTAAGAGCTGTTTCTGAAGAGACGTCAGAGTCTCACGTCTCCCGTGGAGCTCAGCTTAGGCTGGGGAGATTGACACCTCTGAAAATTAAGTCCCAGATATTTCAAGCTGGCTGCCAAAATATCTACATCTGAGCTTAGATTACTTCTAAAAATGAAGCGAAATGCATAAACGAGATGGGGTTTCTGTGTGTGATTCCCTGGAGAAGATGCAGCTGAGAAGGTGGCAGAGAGCCCCGGGGTGACCCTCTGCCTGGTGCTGGTGGCACGGGGGCTGTGGGACAGGCAGGAGGACGTCCCCCAGCACCATCCCCCTTGGGGGGGGTGGTCACCCCCCCCTGTGAGCAGCAGAGCCTTGCTCCCTAGGGGAAGCGTGCAGGAATTTGCCCCCTGTCTCCAGATCAAGGTGTCCCTAAGCCACCAGACTTTAGAAGGAGAGATGCCTCAGCAGCAACGTGCTTGCTCCAGTTCATATGCTTTCCCAGTGTTAAGGGACTAAATATTAAGCTCATTGGGGCTTTTCTTGTATTTTCCTTGCATTCTTAGGTCCTTAAATTCATAGTAGAAACTGAAAACTAAAAAGTTATGTGACTCAGGATATCAAGAAAAGAAATATTTTTATCCAGCTTAATGCTTTTACCTGGGCTGGAATGGAAACGGCGACAAACAGTAAATCTCAGAACTACTAAAACCTTAGTAAAAACCTTATATGATCCTTTTTCAGGCAAGATTCCTAGTGAGTCATCAAAGTCCATGGGAATTTTGCCAGTGTAAAGATGACAGAATTAGTCCCTTTTTTTAATTAGGTAGCTTCCCAATTTTTAATTTCAGTGAAAATGAAGTGAACTTTTCAGTGAAAATGCTTCCAGGCAAGCGAATCTGAGGAAAAGAAAATCATTAAAGCTATCTTAAATAAACATCATAAAAGAAAATGATGTTACACAAGCAAAGATGGCTGTTCCTTTACTTTGCAGCAATTCGACAAGGTGCTGCCAGCTGAATGGAAGGGGCAAAACGACCCCCCCCCCCCTCTAGAGAACGTGGCCTTTGAGTTGGTGTCTTATCTCAGCCCACCCTCCCTAAAAAGCCAAGAGTCAGAACCAGGGATGAAATATTAGAAAGGTTTCACCACGGCCAACACCAGAGGGTCCTGCAGAGAAGAAGAATGCAGAGACTGACTAATTTGTGTAGACAGACAGCAGGACACTTTCAGGGCAGTGTGTCTGGGACGAAGAATTAGAGGGAACTTTTCCAAAGGCACTGATGGCTGGGAGGCAACGGACTTCTCCGAGCTTCGAGAGGCAAGGAGGTGCTTGGCAAGCATTTATTCTGTGGGAGAAGCCCCCTCCATCCCATCACCGTGCCCACATGCCTGCAGACAGGAACCTCGCTCTAGTATTTTTGTCCTCATCAGCACCATCAGGTGTCCTGCCTTGACACATCAGCCCCCAGCACACACTTCATAACATGACCGATAGGGGAGATTTTTCTAAATTTTTCTAAATTTGGTTTTTTTTTTTTCTCAAAAGTGGCCTTTCCAGAAGTGTAGCAGTGCACGGTTGTTTTATTTTATAAGGTCACAATAGAGCTTTGTGAGCCATTGTGGAGTTTTTTTAGTTGGGTTTTTTTTTCTTTTTTTTTTTTTTCCAGACTCCATACAGAAGTAAAACGTAATATGTACATGGCAGGAGGGAGAGGACCTACTGGGAAAGAGTTTCTCTTAAATCAGGTTTCTGTTACCTGCTTTTCGTCCTGGATTTGGAGGAGTTGGGGTTCTTAATTATCATTTAAGGTTTTACTTTGTCATGTCACTCCCTTTAGTTTTTTACCTATAATTGAGTTTAGCCTTGTAGCACATAGAAAACAAATAAAAGTTTGTCTTTTCTGACAGATGCCCCTGCCCTTGGTGTGGGAATGAGAATAGCTTATCTTTGTCACTTCTAGAAGCAATTAAATGCTTCATTTTTGTGACAGATCCAAACTAGAGTGGTATTTTATGAGTACGATTTAGCTGCCTGTCTGATGATTGTTAAAAAAAAGAAATTGTGAAACTCACATTCCTCTCTAACCTCAAAAGGGACCCATTTTGATTTTAACAATGTAATATTTTCACTTGATCCAAAAGGTTTTTGTCCCATGACATCTTGTTACTTGCTCGTTTTTAGTCTCTTGCAAATAACACACCACAGAGAGCAAAGACCGAAAAGGACATTCCAGCAACTATTAATTATATCTCTTCTGCACAATCCTTCATCCTCATCTGATGCTGTGCTCTGTGGTTCAGCATATTAGAAGAGTTTATAGCAAAATATAAATTGTTCTGTGCCATCAAAGATGCTACTGTCCGGGTGCTAATTAGCACACTGTGAGTTGGGCTGTAACTTAGGAGGAAGAGATGCTCCTGCGTGCGTGGTCTGAAGGCCAATGATGCGTGGAACTGATGGCACTGGTCCTGTGCAGTGAGAGTGATTCTGTGCTAAGACGTCCCCACATTGCCCCCCTCCCGACCCCACGCCTGCAGGGTCAGAGGCACATTTGCAAGAGCAGAGCTGTAGGATGCCCTGATTCAAAGACCACTGAGATCCCTTCTCCGGGGAGCTCCGGGAGACAGCCAGAGAAGAAACCTGACTTTGCACTCAGCCACCCATAAACAGTACAAAAGCTACAGATCTGAACTCAGCCCCACATCCCTCTTTCTGGTACGAAGTGTCAGCTCTGCTTCTGGAAAAGTCTGTCTGAAAGAGCATTGACACGAGTGGCTATATTCTACTGGCTCCAGCGAGCTTCAGGAGGGTGTACACACCATCTGTTACGGGAACAGGTTCATACTCATGTCTCTTGCTGCTTAGTTTACTGCTATTTTAAATTCCTTGATCGGTTTAATATTCCAAGTTAGGCTGCAGTAGGAAAGCATAAAGCAATACCTGGCGAAGTCATAACTAAAGCTTTCAAAGCAAACTTATTGCCGTGGGTTTTTACAAGACTGACTTTTTGGTCTAGGGATGCTCAGCTGAAATGTCTATTTATTTTTTTTTTCTTGGGAAATTGATGTTGCTATCTGTTTCTATGATAAAAAACAGTCCTTTTGCTCAGAGCATTAAAAGTTTATCTGTAATTTGTCTTTCCAGGCAGAGCAGATTCTAAGGGATAAAGCATCAATGGGACTGACCCAAAGAGCAAAACTTTTAAAGGTCAATAGTAATATTTCCACAAGAGTAAATGGAACCTGTGGATTATTGTTATTATTCCTGATACATTTTTGTATCTGAAAGCATCCAATGAGTAATGTTAAGTAACATTGTGCTCCAAAATGTTGTTGATTATAGATATACGAGCATTGGATTGGCGTGAAATAGTCTTCAACCGAGTTGTTAAAATCCCCTTTGTTTTGTGTTTTGTATAATTCTTTGGCTATAGTCTTGTCCTGGTGTGAATAAAAGCTATTTGAAGTAAGCTTGTTTGATACTCTGAGCTTTTTTTTTTTTTTTTTAATCAGTGCTAAAAAGAAGTGGAGCTTTGAACATGCCACCCTGGTTGGATCATAGGAATCTGACTGTTAAAATATAAAGGGCGGAGCACGGCGAAGCTGGAGAGCATAAAAAAAGGAACCACAAATGTTAATGTAAAAGTAATGTTACATTGCAGGCTAAAACCCACACAAAGCAGAGCACTGCAGAGCTCCGGCTTTAACACCAAGCTCATATTCTATAGTTCCTTTGGCTCATTGTCCTGAGGCGTTGCAGAACACATAATTCTCCTCCCAGTGAAACAGTTTAAATAGTCCATGCGCTGTTTTGAAAGCCGTTCAGGCCCCCGCTTTGTGGGAGGTGGGGAATATCCAGCAGGCTGGATCCAAGACCCTGGACCGCAGCATCGGGCCAGCCCTGCCGCTGTAAAAAACGGGGAGCTGTTAGGGTGATACAACAGACCCCTCTCGAGAAAATCAGCCCCGCAAAAGCCGGGGGGCGAGGAAGGGCCTGGAGGGTTTGCCTGGAGGAGGAGGCTTTGATCACTCGCACGTCGTCAAAAAGCAGGGCCGAGATTTCGGGGGCTGCGATGGCTCCTGTGCGCCGAGCTCCCCGTGCGCCTCCCTGGGAGAGATGGGGGGTGAAAGTGGGGGGGGGGGGGGGGGGGCAGCTGGGAAGTGCAGGCACTTGATTTTCACATGCAAATCCCTACCTCCTGGCGCCTCTCCCGAGGTGGATTAAAACCGAAATGAAGCAAAACAGCACCCTATAACGCTGGCTTTAATTCATTCTTCAGAATAACACATCCTTTCCGGGGGGCAGGGGGCATGAAAGGGACCCCAGCCCCAGAAACCCGTAGCTCCGTTCCAATCAATAAAATATTGTTGGAAAATTTGGACGTGTAACATGTAATTTCCTTGGCATATTTCAAAGAAGTTCCATGCCCAGAGGAGCTTAATCTATCCAGTCTATCTATCTGCTTCTCTGCTTTGCTTGTTTCCTGTGATTCCATTGTGATAAATTGCAGAGCCCTGTGATAAATTGCGTTCATCATGTCTTTCTGGCTGCCTCACCTGCATTTTGTACATTAAACCCTCTCTCCTGGGACTACTTCTAACATTCCAACCTTGTGAGAGGTTCCAGCTAGACACCATTTCTGCTTTAAAATCAACCTGCCACAGAAATGACCCTGCTTTTGAGAAGTAGAGTGGGTTTTTGGAAACCTTCATGCTAACAATGCTTCTAGGAATCTCCTGTAGGTGGGTGGGAGTGAATTCTTCCAGATTCCTTCTCTCGTGCTTTTTCACTGCTTCCCCTGGAGATCCTCCTCCCCAGGAAAAATCTTTCTTTCCACTGGCAGCTTTGAAAGGAGTTGGATGGCTCCTTGTCAGAAAGGGTAAATAAAAGGTGTCATAAAAGCTGGATGGGTATGTGTTGAGGCATCGCTCTTCCTTCTTCCTGCCTCTTTTCCAAATGAGAGGAAGATAATGTTAAAATTCTGGTTTCAGCATGCTATTGAGATACTTTATTTTTAAATTATTTTTCAGCAGAGTTTTATTTTTCTCTTTGCTACCTCAGTGTCCTGGGTACAGTACTTGGTCCAACCAGGCCTCCTGGAGACTTGGAAAGTAAGAGTTTCTGGATTCTTATAACATCCTTCTCTGGGCTTGCCTATAAAAGGGAGCAGGTTCAGTGAAAACCCAAAATGCAGTTCTGTGCTTTACTAGAAACTGAGTAAGGGCATGGGTCCAGGATTTTGTGCAAACTCCAGTTTATTTACCACTCTTGGCTTGTATACTGCTTTAGCCTGGGCTTTTCTGTCCATGTATCACTGAAAAATACCCAGCCTCCATATTAATGTCTTCATAGATTATTAATAACTAAATGAAGCATTGCTGGTAACATCCCAGATTCCTTGTCTTGTGGTATATTTTACTCACAAGCAACATCATTTTACATCATTCAGATCATTATAGCAGTTGAGTGCATTGTTCTTTAACTGGCTAATCTACTTAAATACTAGCCTGTGTTAAAGTTATTAGGTGTTACCAAAACAAAATATCCATCCATCAATCGATCAAGTTAAAAGCATGCATTACAAATATTTATGTTTCCCCAACTCAGTACAGGTTCATTTTCCATACTCACAGTACTAATCTTAGCTGAGACAGAGTCCCAGCCTAACTGCACACAATTCTACCAGACTCTACACAGTAACAAAGGGTGGGAACAGAACTGGGCTAATTTGTAATAATTTCTTCTCAATTTGCCTTTCATTGACTAAATTCTCATCTTCAACTTTGGCTATGCAGCACAAGCAGAAAAGGTCTAAAATTTTTCTGAGTATTTTAGATAATTTATTCTTGAGAATCTTATTGGAACATCTATAGTTAATCCAATATACTGTTTATAACTAATCAAGTCTTGTTATAATTAATTTGGTCTATATCAGGGCTAAATTAGATGATTTTCTGTTCTAGTCACTGAATTCAGCAGAAAAAAATAACAATTGATTCTTAGGAAATAAAACCAAAAGTAATTATGCAATTGATTCTCTCATTTGTGTAAGATCATTTCATTTGATCTCACATAGATATGTATGATGTTAGCAAAAACATGGAGTTGGACTAGATGATCTCTATGGTCCTTCCAACTCTAAAAAAAAGAAAAAAATCAGTGAAAAATTCAGTGAAAATGCAAACACGTATCGTCTGTCACTACATCTAAGATGTAGTGGTTCTGTCTCTGCCACCTCAGCCAGAAGGAACCAGTCCCAGGTCCTTCTGAGCTGCTGCCTGCAGTGGGCGTTTGGGTTCCTACTGAAATTGAGTACGTAGTTTAAGAACAGCTGCAACATCTGTAAACAGTGAAAAGGACAGAAAATGAAATGAATGTGTGGACACCAGTTATCCTTTAAAATGTCCAGCAAATTATTTCGTGAAAAGTATCATCACAGTGTAGTTCTGCCTTGCAATGAAATCTTTGGAATTTTTAGGAGTAATTGGATGCTGAAAAACCTCTCTATCTTCATTGACCTACAATAGCTCATGTTGCCTCCTGTAGAGCCTGTATCTGGGAATGTAAATCTAGAGTGGTGTCAGATAGTTTCACCAGAGTCCTCTTTGTAGTGTCAAAATTTGTGTGTACTCATGATTGCTGCCCTTTCCTCTTCTGTAGGTGTAAGGAATTCTTTCTTTGATTACTGGTTGGTGGCGTAGAAGAGAATGAGTTGTTCTGGTCACAAGTCATGATTCCCCAAACTCTTATCTAGATCTTGCCTCTTAGTGTTGCTGAACATATCTCCCATGGTAGGTTATTGCCCTAGCTGGTAAGCTCTGCTAAGAATTGATGGTGGCTAGCAAGCATCTGGCTGCACAGAATTTGATTTTATTTTTTTTTTGGCGGGGTGGGCTGTGGGGTAGGAGAAAAATATGCTAGAAAAGATATTATTGCTATTAGTGCTGAAGTGTTGATGAATGGTCAGTACTAGTACACACCAAGTCCCTCTTTCTCTTCCATTTTAGTAGGCAGTAGGCTTACTCTGAATAACAAAATGGCCCAAACTGAATTACTTTGTTAGCACTTTTTGAAACTGACTGGACTGAAGAAATAACTTTATTTCAGTGGCACTCAACACGAAAATCCAAGATCCTTGTAAACACCCAGGGTTTCATCCTCACGACAGCCACAAAAGCAGGACAGTTGTTGCCTCTTTTCACAGGCAGGATTATAAGAGTTGTTCAAGGATCCACAAAGAGCTTGTAGCTGACAGAAGAATCTCCTGAGCTACAGTCCTAATGCCAGCACCCAGACAATACATGTGACTATATTTCTTCCAGATGCCTTCACACTATAAAGTAAGTGTGTGTGTATTTGTGACTTTAGATGCTGAATCTGCCTTTGCTAATTTTAGCTCATTGTTTTGAGCTTGCTTGTTCTCTGGCATGTGTATTACTTACTGGAACATTGCTAAAGAACAAAAACTTTTATTTATTTTTTCAAAGAAGACTGTATGAGCGTATAGAGGAGACGTGGGATTTTTATGAATCATATCCTGTAGTTTCCTTGTGTGTTTTTTTTCTTACTTGCTCCCTGTTTTGTAATGATCTTCACAAAACAGAGAATTGTTTGGATGGTGTAAAGATCCATGCACAAGAACTAGACCTTTCCTTACTCTGCTAGATGGGTTGGCTGTTCTGATTTGAATATAGATTACAAGGAACACAAAAATATCAATAAATAGTGCACTTCTGCAAGGGATAGCAACTCAACCACTTCAGATGAGGTTTCAGGGGATTTGGAAGGAAGTTATCTCAAGATTCTTCCTGCTTATAAGCATAAGGTTGTGGTTTTGTTACCAAACAAAGAAACATCAATCAGTCTTTATTAACTTTAGGGGTAATGAATGAACAGATCAGAACAGGCATAGGCTGCAGGCACCAAGCCCTCAGAAATGAATGCAAAGCAAAACCTTAACTCACGTTGCAAGTTGAGTCAAGAATTTTGGAAAAACCTTATTGCTGTACAGGTGATTTCTCAACTCTGATTATAATTTCTGCCTACTTAGACTTCCTTTGAGAGGCATTAATGACTTTCAAGACACTTTTGATGTGATCCTCCTATATAGAGTTGTCTAAGCATCTTCTTGAATGCATGAAGGAAGCAGGGTGATACATGTCATGGGATAACCATGGAGTACATCTTCCTGTAAGGCTTTCTTAGGAAGCCTGAAGTGTTATGCTCAAAATACATGCTCTTAACTAGAGGTAACCAAGAAGCTGGAAATGAGCATGTTCATATTTCAAGTATAATGAATGAGACCTGCATGGGTACTGTGCACCACATAGCCACAGGATCCATGGGATCTACCTTCACAACGTAGAGCACAAGCACATGATTCAAAAGTTCTGGGACAGTCTTCATCCCTTTGCAGAATGAGAATAAGCTGCTGGAGAGAACTCTGTGAGAGCCCACAGAAAGTCTAAGCCCAGCCTCAGCCTGTGAGTCTCAGAGGTCAAGTGGGAAAGGATGACAAAACTGCACAGTTGCACCTGGAAATGAATCATAAACTGCAATAGGGACTCCAACTGGTATCCGAGCAAGTCAGAGGAAAGTTTAAAATGACATCACAGCAAAAAGTGTCTGCTGAACTTCAATCTCGTGTACCCATCTTTGGTTAAAAAAGAATGAAAAAATAAGGCATAATCTAGGAGGATTTATCTCAACTATGTATCATCTATCACTTCGTCGTGACATGCACATGTCTTTATGAAAGAAATTTTAAGGACAATGTGACTCTATCTATAAATTGAAAGAAAAATGTACTCCAGGGAGGGACTACACTGTATGCTGAGTAATTCCCTGATCGAAACCATAAATGGCACAACCTTTGCTAAAGGGGGTGTGCCAGGTGACACAATCGTCTCAGAGGTGAACAGACACATCGGATGTCCCATTCCTTCTCCATACAGTAGTAACCATATAAACTCCCCGTAGTGGTGTGCTAATGCCAAGGTGCCTGTGAGAGTTACTGTACCTGGAGCCAGGCAATCCCACAGGTGACAGAGCTGGAGTGGCTGGGACTCTGGCAGGAGTGCTGGCAGCAGCTTTGCAGGCTTTTAGACTGCATTTAATGTGCATTTGAGGGATGCTAGACTGGCTGTCCAAGAAATGTACCATAAGATTTGAGACACATGTGGTACATTTTCTGATCCTATGACGTATTTCCTCAGGTTTCTACTCTTTTCTGTATCTAGTATCTACATCCTTGGCTTATAAAAAGAACAAACCAGTATGAGGTCTAGTGCTTATATAATCACATAAATCCAAAATACTTTTATACAATAGATATCATGGTATTAAGCAGAGTGGAGTCACAATCCTAAAAATGTAACTAATGATGATTATTGAGGAATTCTACCTATAGGAACAGAGTGAGACTATGTTTAAAATAAGAGATGAGCATGTCCTGTTTGCTGGTTATGATCCTCAGGGTAAGTATTTTCAGAGGATGTCACCTTGCTCATGTCCTAACAAGGAGGGGTTTTGTGACAAGTCACCTTCCCTGCCCTCTGCACCCACGGTTTGAGCATTCCACCATTTTCATGGCAAGACATGCTGCTGGCAGTTGTAGACATTTTCAGCCCTAGTCTGCCTGATTTGGTAGAAGTGTCCATTCTTCTCCTGCCCAGTCCCTGCCATTTCTGCAGAGAGTCAGTCCCTGGGACATTGAGCAGAGCTGGGCAGAATTCAAGAGACAGGAGAAGCCAGCTTTTCAAATGCTGCCTTCATTCTTCTTCAGAACAAATCACTTTATCTTTTCTTTTTTCCATCCCACGAGATGAAAACCTTGGGGAAGGGGAATAGGGGGAAATATTTGGCCTTTTTTTGTTGTAATTGTTGTTTCACTCGGTTTTGGAAACACGGCCATGTGGTTATTCCCAGGATGAAATATATTCCCCAGTACCCTGTCAGCTGCTGACTGCATCCGATAGTCCTGTCAGCTTCACAGCTGCTGTTAGTAGCCATACCCTGCATGCTGTGGGACTGCACCCCAACCTCCCGGGGCAGTGTCTAACTGACAAGCTACACAGTCATGCCTGCTCTCTCTCATTTTCCCAATGGATATTTAACCAGCCTGTATTATAACTAACACATCCGTTGAAGTCACTTTCAGTGCCCCCGGTTTCAGTTCCCTCCCGGCTGCTTTGAGTTGGTGTGTCCCTCCAGGCAAGGACCAAAGCTGTGTCTTTCTCAAAGCCTTGTTGATCCAAACATGGGAGAAAGGGCAGAAGCACATCACTCCATCTGGCTTTGGGCATGGCCGAATCCTGGAGGTGTGCTTGGAGAAAATCTGGCAGAATTGCAGATTCTGGCATAGATTTGGGGCGGTTGCCTGGGACTGTGGGTCCTAAAACAGGATGTTGCTCCTGAATGGAATGGCAAAAGCCAAAGGCAGTTTTGAGGAAGTGAACTCAGGTTTTCCTCCTAAATTTCAGCAGCAAGGTCTATCTCTAAAATGAGCCAAGCACAAATATTTATATAAACTAGATTTTGGCTTGATTAGAATTCAGATCCAGATTCAGATTTAGACTGTAATATGCAAAGGGGGTGAACTGCCCCCAAGGATCAAATGGACATCACCATCCATGTGTTCTCTTTCCATTTCCAACAAATCTTCAAATATGTTTTATAAAGCATAGTGGACCAGCCAGCGAGGATCAGAACATTGTTTGTGAAGATGTGCATAAACCACCTCCTGGGCAGGTTACAACTCACAAATTCAACTCAAAAAGCTGGGCAGAGGAGGCTTCTCAGGTAAAGGTGTCTAGAGAGGGTATCTTCCATGAACTTGACCAGGAAGGCCACGGACATGTGTACCATATGCTGTGGACTAAAATAGAAACAGGTGGGATTCCTGATGGTGCTTTGTTCACTCGTAAAAGACTAAAGATATTTCCTTTCCTTGGGCCAAATAATAAAAAAGTCCTCGCTACCTGTTATAACATTGATTTGTTTTGTGTGCAGAATTATTCTTTGTCTTACTCCCTGCTACAGCATCTGCTTCCCCCTTATCTCGCACATTTTCTGTGTATCTTATAGCCCACTTGAATAAAAATACTAAAAATAAAGTTGCATTAGCTGTATATGCCCTGAGAGGGCAAGTATACAGAGGGAAGTTCATAAAGCCAACAGAAGACATAATTTGACAGCCATGTTCCTCTTAACAATTAATTGAGGTTAAGAATAAGAATAAAGTACACTGATTGAAACTTGTCCTTCTAGCTATAGTGTTTATTCCCATTTGATTTCATTTATTTGTCTACTGTAACCTTTGCCTCATTTGAATTATTGTTTCCCACAATCAAATATGTTAGTGTAATCGTAAAGATTTCCAGAAGGACTTTTTCTCCTCTGCTACTTTGGGAAAGGCTCTGCATGTAAACTGCTGTACAGCTGCATGCAAAGTACACACACTAAACATGATACGTTTATTTTATCATTTGTAGCTAAAGAGATGTAATTATTTAAGTGGGTGTAATTTAATGTTATGGCATCCCTCAAATTGCAGTACTGAAATTACTTTAATCTATACTTTGGCTGGGGAAATGCATGAGAATTTTAAAAGCTCACAAAAAAAACCTCCCGAAACCTTGAAAGGAACAGCCCAGAAAGGGGTTGTGCAGAAGTCTTCGTGACATCTTTTCAGGAAGCAGGAGTACAAGTTCCACTTTTTCAAGAGCTTTCTTATCTGTAGAACTTTTAATGGTCTCTTTATCATGTCATCACTTAGGGTGTTTGCCATTAGACTCCTTATGTGTCAAACTTGAAATGGGGGCTCTAGGCAAGCCAAATCATGTACTGTCCTTCTACTGTCTGTGCAGAGGCAGAGGGACCAGGTTGTTCATCCTCTCAGGGACACTGAGAGCTGAACTTCTGCTGCTTTTAATCTTAACGAAAGTCTCTTAATTAGAAGCTGTGAATCTGTTTTCTCATTGTTTACACACGTCTTTCAAAGCCAGCAACAACAACAAAGCAGCAACAGAGTTGTGTGAGAACAGCAACAAGCCACTGTATTCAGGCTCTTAAATATTATACATTTTCAACAAAATCTGTCGAGATTCATCTCTCTGCTTTCTAGCAACCAATACCGTCTGTGAAAATCAGTCCAAGTTCCTTCAAGAGTGGCTTCATTAAGAATCTGTGCTTTATAAACCGGGTGTGGTATCCTGTTTTTTTTAATGACTTAAGCACATTTTGGGCTAAGTAGACTAGCTGTGTAATACTTTTGCTAGAATGGAAATACCAAAGTCAGCTCTTATTATTACCAGAATCTTTTCTATGGGAAGCCATCACAAACAGAAGTTTGTCATATCTGGATTTAAATAAATTTAGCTTCTTAGCAATTCTGTAATGACCATGGGCTACCTCCTGTTCCTACTGAAGTCAGTGGGAATGCTGCCATTGACTTCAACGAGCTCGGGATTTGGTTTCCTTTCATCAAAGATTGCTCTAAATGTAGAGCCCTGCAGCTCCAGTTAGGTATATGCCTCCATCCCAGTTTAGCATGAAGATAAAAGGACTTCTTGCAAGAAACTGGAGCATTTGACTTCCTTTTAGAGCCACCTCCTGCTACCACCCGTTGAGACTAGGAGAGCTGCCCTGGTTTTTTGGGTTTATGAGTATGTTTCTTTTTCCACTGTGGATGACTATGTTAGCTGCTCCAAAGTTATTTCTCCAACAACCCAGAACCTCTGTGGGAACAGAGATGGAGTGGTTTGATTTTAGTATGTCATCCTGCCTGCAGAAGAGCCATGAGGGGAAAGTTAAATTTTTCTCTCTAGATGCCTGGCACCAGTGGTAGCTAATGCAAAGAGGGGTTTAAAGAAATTAGGAAACACTGTGAATAAAAGTTGAAGAGATCATTTGTGCATATTTTACCTACAAAAACAACCTGCTGGTAGAAAAAACTTCCGTCAACTTAAAAAGTCCTGGAACTGCTTTAATATACACCAGAAAAGAAGAGACAATTGAACATTTGGTTGGGCAGTGAAACAGCAGTTAAAAGAGCCCGACTCCAAAAATCTCTGTTTCTATCAGGGCAGCTTTGTTCATTGTTACCATTTCTGTAGTTGCAGGAGGTACTAATTGTTCTGTCTTCCAACTCATATTTTGTTCCAAGTTTGGATAGAGAGATAGATCCTTAAAGAACTCTGCTCATTCGATTAATGCCAAGGAAGAAAGAGCTGCCTTAAAGCTGGTAAAAAACAGTGTGAGCAGTAATAGGGAACAGGAAGAAAGCAGCTATGCAAACTCATCTTCAAAACGGTGTGTGGCAACACACAGACAGGGTAAGCCAGTCAAGCAGAGCAGGATGAAAGCATCTGAAACAGGCTCTCAAACTGCTGCCTTCTGCAGTGTTGGTAGAGCACAGCATCCCATCTTCTGTGGGATACATACAGAATATGTATACATGCATATGTATACATCTTCTCTGCATACATGCAGCTACTGAGTGCTTTTACTATGATTAGCAGAAACCCCTTAGCTCTTGCATGTAAGGTTTAGGAGGCTCCTACCCAACCAGCTCCATTCCATTCCATAGGGTATCTTGCCTGAAAATAGGTTTTAAAGGAGCAAAGTTTCATTTAGAATTAAAGTTTGTGTATGGGGTATGTCGAAAGCGTGACCAAAATCCGCTGTAACAGAAAGAATTCTCTAGTTATTACAGTCAGCTGTGAATAAAACTTCTAGAAGACTCAGGCTTTAAATGTCCAAACTCTGAGGCTGTCTCTCGCTCTCTCCCACAGGGATTTATTATTGAAATGAAGTAGAACACACTACTGAGGACAGTTATCCCTGACATATTAATAAGTTTGACTCACTGATTTGCTCTTAGTATCTGTCTGTAATAAGTGAGTGGGTTGAGTGTGTGTAGGAGAGGAGTCGTGGCTCTTTGTGTCTGAGACATGAATTTCCATGGGAATGTAACAAACCTGGCTGAACAACAGTGCTGCTCACTCACATTTCTATATATGTATCTGCCTCTTGCTCCATTTCTGTCATCCTCTCACTTGGATTATGCATTCAGTTGACTACTGGCATCATTATTGGCTCACTTTTCTGTCTGCCTTCTTCATCTGATCTAACTAGAGTTTGCCCTCCATGATAAAGTATTCCATATAAGATAGATTTGTGCTTTGGGGTGTTTATATCTCTGTGCATCATTTTGCCCCAAAGGGTATTTAGTGGCAATTTATTACAGTAAATCTGTAATAAATGTTATTTCTCAATTTGCTTTAAAATTGTTTTGAAAATGTAAAATAAAGACAGCAATACGCCTTTCTTCTGTGAAGTCAGAGGAGAGTTCAGGGGTAATAGAACGGTAACTCACAGAGATGTTCTGGGAAATGCTCTGTGCTCTAAAAGACAGCTTATTCTCTATGTCCTTTTGACTATTGAATCAGTTTGTATTTTTTCTGCAGGGACATGGTGATTACTCGTTGCTTTAGAAGCACAGTTTGACTTAGGAGCTATTTACCACCGTCACTTGTTGCAAATTCACTTTTAAGTTATGGAACAGCATTCTCCACTCCTTTCAGCATAGTTTAAAATGTTCATGCTGCTCGGAGCAGAGCAGAATGCAGCCTATAGGTGTTTTAGCCAGAGGCTAGATTGTGATCACTTCATTCCTGCCAGGGAGTAGTTTCTCAAATGAAAAATGTCATTGAAGAGAGCAGGAGTGTGAGTAATTTACTTATGTGAGTAATTTATTACAATATTATTTTTTTTTGGTCCTGAATTGGCTTTTCTCCTACATATGATCCATGTGCAAGAAATAACAGTTTTATTTTTCGCATTAAAAAAGTTGAACCTGCAGGGGTAACGAGGTGTGTGGAGAGGTTTCCAATCGCTTGTGAACTAACCTGGAAATTTCAGAGCTGCAGAGATCTTCCTAGAATGCTACTTCTACAAAATCATTTCTTCCTCAGAGCACAGGACTGTCAAGAGCATGACTGACAAAAATAAACCTCAACAGCTAAAGTAAGGAGCTAAGCCCCCAAGTACCCAGAAAGGATGAGCTTGTTGAGTCAGAAGATGCTACTTTAATGAAGTCATTTTAAAAGGCAGAATTGTATTTTAAGATAAATTAGATTAGATGGATATCTGCCAAACTGCCATGGCTGTATTTAGGTTAGCTACCCATCCAAATGCCAAATTACATGAGCACAGACTACTATAATGCTCCATATATGTCTATCTCTAGCTCTGTACATACCACAGCAATGAATGTATGTGCCATCATGGAACCGAAACAATAGGGGAGCTGACTCTTAGCTGTATATAGTATTTTAGCTCCACTGAATGTAAAGCCTGTTGTTGATTTTCCTCCAGGGAAAATTCTGGCCTCCCTGAATTTAGACTCCAGTCGTTGCGTGCACCAGCCCTAGGAGGGTCCAGCCACACTCTTGGGATGTGCAGTTGGACACAGGGGTGACCATCATGTGTCTAGACCTTGAAGCGATCTCTTTGCTCAAGTGCTGCTTGTGGTTTAGCATGTCACCAAGTACATACGTGAGGCCATTCAGAGGCAGGCAGGTGTGAAGAATGGCAGTCATGTGCTCCCTGTGGCATTTTCAGCAAATAGGTGTCAGCACAGAGGCCATGACTTCACACTTCAGCATTTCATTTTTTTTAATCCAGTCTCTAATCCATTTATTCTATGAAGTGAAACATTCCAAAATTACAAAGGGATTTATGTTCCTTGAACATGTGTGAGCTGTCTGGAAAGATTTGTGAATTCTTCATACCTTTTCCTATAGCTAACTTTTGGTCCATCTTCACAGCAGAGCTGACTAACCTGCATTTCACACACCTCTTTAAAACTTTCAGTTTCAGGCTACTTTCTGATACAAGCGATACTCAATGAGAATGGGCTGTTTTGGGATTTATTTGAAGAAAATCATAATAGAAATGTCAAAACATGAGAATAAGTACAGGGGGAAAACACTCCTAAATGTGTGCCAAACACTAACTCACAGAAGCTGACCAAGTTCTCATAAATGACTGTTGACCCTGGCAATGGGGTGGTGATTTTTCTTACTGCTAGCATTAATGAAAATTCCATAAAGTAGCAATAATAATTAAATAAATACTGAGGCAATGGTGTTAACCAGGTTAGGTAGTGGTAGGCATTGTGACCATGCTTATTGTGTTACATTGGTTTAGCCAAGAAAAACCTTATCTGATGAAAACAATAGTTCCCAAAAAGTACTCCTTTTAGAGAAATTAATTATCTTCAACATGGGTTTCCAAAATAAATATAACACAATATTTTAAATTTACTTATGCAAATCTATCAGGACAATCTAGCCAAGCAAAAACCTAAACCAAAATACCCATGGTTAATATGCTACCCCTTAGCTATGAAGCTGCTCTTCCACTTCTGGTCTGTCTTCATATGTTAGTACAAAGTAGTTTAGCTCTCTCTTTTTGAGTTTTCTTTTTTTCAATAGAGCTGGAAAGAATGTTTTTCACCAAATAGAGTACATTCCATGAGTGATGGTTTTCTGTTGGAGTTATGAATTTGAAAAGGATCGCTACCTCCCATTGAACAGGCCTCAGAATTTATGTACTTTCTTTGGCCAACATTTGAATCTAGCTTTGAAGCCAGATATAAGAAACAAAGCATGCTGGAAGATTTTTTTTTTTCTTTTCATGGTTTCTTAGCCTATGCATATATTGCATAGAGGAAAATACATTCAATTTGTTCATTTGACAGCTTCCATCCTTTTAGATGCCTTTCCTGACTTCGCCTCACTATCTGTACTCCCTTCAAGAACCCTCTAAGCAGTTTGGGATGTGTGCCACACGGTAAAAGGAAGAAATAGTTTTTATTTTATACAGAGAAATGGTCCAGGTTCTTTTTCATCTAAATCACATGAAAACCCAAGAGCCAAACCCACTTCTTTCCCCATCCACCTCTAAACTCCACCAGCCCCTCTGAAAATACTAAAATATTGTTATTGTGAGGTTAAACTTTGACAGAGATATTTCAGATTTTCGGACTCCCTTTGGAACAGGGAAAAAAAATGTTTATTAATTCTTTAATTTCTTCTACAATCAAAGTTTACTTCCAAATGCAAGTTAAAGAGCTTTAGAGAAATATTATCCTATATCTCACCAGAAGGTCCTTTGCTTATTGCAGAAGCTGGAACAATCTTTCCTCCTGATACTTTCATTTCACTGTAGCAGACATCACCATAATTTAGTCATTAAGATGCCCTCTGTACTTTGAGAAGAATCCCTGGAGGTCCCTCAACCCTTTCGAAAGAAAGAAAGAACAAACTTAAAGTAGCCTTTTAGTCTTTAAAAAGATTAAATTTAAAAAATTAAATTAAAGTTTCAGTCAGCCACAAGTCTTGAGTCTGTTTCATGAGTTACACTCATTACATAAGACACCTAGAAGCACAATTAAGAGCTGATGAAGTTTGCAGTTTCTGAATGATATCCCACTTACACAAATCTGTTTTATGTATTTCTTCTATGCTTCCTTGTATGAAAAGTGCTTTCTTTTGCTAGGACAGTGTAGCTGACAATGGGTCAGAATTGGCTAGAAAACTTGCAGCAGTCATTGAGGCATCTGTGAGATGGTCTCAGCAACCTACAAGGGCCAACTCAGTGGAAAGGCTTCAAAAACCGATATATAAACTGATATAAATGATTTTTCTGGATAAGAAATACCCCAGGGGGCGATAGTATAATCTGCTCTTCCTCAAGGATATTTCATCTATTGAAGCTGCTCTATGAGCAGGGGTACGACTGCAGCTTTGTGACATAAAAAGGTGACTGTGCTAAAAATTAAAGTGCAGAAGGAAGTAAAATATACTAGGTTATTAGAGCTAGAGCTGGGATGGTTCTGGTTCACATCAGAGAAAACCCCCTGGGAAGGAGCTATGCCCAGCAAACCTTCAGGCTGGTCCAAGAAAACTTCATTTCTACGAAGAGTTCAATGCATTCAAATTCTTTCCCATGCAAGCAGTGGATCAAAGCCTTTGCTGCTCTGCCGCACAACACAGAGTCTCCAGGCTCATGTCACAGGCCAAATGAAAGCAATTTTGGGTGGGATCTCATAGAAGGTCACTGGTTTGAAAAGCATTGGCTTCTTTGGCGGGATTGTGGAAAGAAATCCTGTGAGAAGTTTGCAACCCTCTTAAATGCACACATGCCCAGCTCACATTTTAGGTGTTAGATCCTGGTGGCTGCTTTGTCATGGTATTTCCTAGGACTGAAGTCGGCTATAGTATCATCTTCTTGTCCTTCAGGCTATATTCCCTCACATCAGTCGCATGATGTAGAGATGGAGCGGGATCAGCAGCAGTAATGATGGTCCCACCCGACTTCCCTGTGAGGACTCACCTTGGCTTTCCCTGTATTCCCACCTCAGTGCCTGGGCTCCTCACATGATGGGGTGAGGAATGTTCAGTTGTTCAGAAGCATGCTTGTCCTTCAGTATTGGAGACCTTATTGAAGACCCTCACAGGGTGACACCATAATCTTTCCTTAGCTGGTTTGTCTTAAAGCCTCTAAGCTTCTTTTGGTAAATAGCTTTGACTCTCAAGTCAAAGGAAATTGCATCCTTTTACTCTGGGTATGTATTTACAGTAGTGAGAAGAGATGAAAGCACTCTGAGCAGAGCAAAGAGATGGGCAGTTGAGAGGATCAGAGATGGAGTGAGGAGATGAGAACTTTAAAGAATGGAACAAAGTTTTAATCAGAACTTCCACTGTCTGAAAATAAACAGAAAATGTTTCCTCACAGCATCCTCATTTGATAGGGAAATATTGAGAGTTACTAACTAATAATCCTATAAGACAGTGATCAATAAAATAATATGATTTTAAAAAAATGTAAAATTTTATTATTCTTCAGTTGGATACAGCTTTTCCAGTCAGGGCTATGGGGATATAAGCTGTCAACTAAAATGATTCATCTTCAACACCTGTTTCATTTGAGGGATTCCTTTGCTTAAAGTGAGTCTCCAGAATGTTTCTAGCATCTCTAATGTCAAGGGGGAAAGGAAGGTTATTGCAACCTTCAAATTTAGCCAGATGCACAAGCAAGGTCACCTTCAGAAACCTCCAATAAAAGTGGACCCCAGAGTCAGAGCTGTACTTTCGTTAGCGAAGAGATGGGGTAAATGTAAATCTGCCTTTCTTTATAAGATTGCATTTCCCTCTCTTTCTGTTTATTGCATTCATAATGTTTTCTGTCACCACTTTAGCTGAAAATAATATTGAAAAGGCTTTTCTCAGTTTCATCTGCAGTAGATTTATGTATAATACCACAGCTGACCACCAGTGATACCCTAGATTTGGAAGATAAATATTTCAAGTGAACCCTTCAGTGCGTGCTTGGCTTTTTCCTCTCTCCAAGAAATTTTCCATACCACAAAACATCCAATGCAGAACCTTGACTAGGGATATTGCAGCAGTGCTCCAGAGTAAGGAAATTATTTCTGCTTTTCTTAGAGTTTTAACATCCATCTCTGATCACTGTGAAATCTAGTGTGAACCCAAGTAGGAGGGGTCTGCAGACATTTAAAGGAAGGAATTAGTAACAGAAAGCTCTTACATAAAATTACCTCTCGATTTCTTCTCAGGCAGAGGTGTGTAAGAGACAACAGTCACACTGACTACTCTGAAAAAGATGAGGTGACCCACTGTGTATGTCACTTAGTGCCTTGGTCCTGAAGGTCCCACACGGAAAGAAATAGAAAATGTTACCCCAGAAAAACTGGGTCTCACTCCGGAGTGAGTTGGAAGGCTTCCCTTGTGCTGGTATAAACTGAGTAAGCTGTTTATGTCTGTCTGCATCCACGGGTCCTGTGTGTCTCAGAGGGATAGTCAATTCCTTCACAGAGCTTACTGTGCTGGTCTGCTTGAATGTTTGAGTATTGGGAGAAACCTGAACAAAAGAAGTCATTGTAGTTATAACAAAAAAATAATCTAAACCCAGCAAAAACTCAGAAGATGGAAGGAAAATAAATTACACACATGACTCCTCTTCAGCAAGTTAAAAGTTTAAGGACAGAGAACTTGCAGCACAGAGTGAGCAAGATAAAGGGGCCACGAATCCATGTCAATTCCCATGAATCCATTCCTGTGAATCCATGAAAAGGACTTGTGGCAACCCAGGGCACAGCAGGGAGGATTAAGACTGAAGAGGATGCCAGGGTTCAAGAGGTAGCAAAGATGGGATTAATGAGGGCTGATAACTGTCAGACCAACATTCTTCTCTTCCTGAGGGCACTGCTTTGCTCAGGGGAGGTTTTAATCTCTTCCACTCTCTGCTCCATCTGCTTATGCAAAGTGTGAAAGATTCATTCTCCACTTCTTACTGACACATATCCATATTCCTCTCCTGTTTATGTGGGGAAGGGAAGGGAAGGGAAGGGCAGGGAAGGGAAGGGAAGGGAAGGGAAGGGAAGGGAAGGGAAGGGAAGGGAAGGGAAGGGAAGGGAAGGGAAGGGAAGGGAAAAGGAAAGGGTCTCCTTTCCTAGTTCCTAGTATTAATCAAACACTTTTACAGTTGCTTCTGAGCCCTCTGAATTTTTCCTGACACATCTCAACCCTTCCTTCTACCCTTCTGCACTCCTTATTTTCCTGTATTTTTTTCTTTGTTATCCTACAGAGCTACTTGTGTATATAGACTAAGTTCCATGCTTTTGCAAGATTTTCTTCAAACTCCCTTTTCCCTGTGGTCTAAGTCCTACCACACTGGCAATTTGCTTTATTTGGATATGATGCTTGCCTGGCAATAAATTACAAGATCCTCCTTCTTATTATGAATGATTTTTTTTTTCTCTTCCCTCACCTCCTCCCCAATGTTCTATGAGCTATTACACTGGAAAAATAGAAGCTCAGTGTTTGTAAACTATTGTAAACTATTGTAAACTAAAAACACTATTTATTAAATTACCTGTTGACAGACACTTTGAATGCAGAAAGCCTTTCAGTCAAATTAGCTTTCTGGTACCTATTCAGAATTTTGCTCCTAATGTCTCTGTTCTCTCTGATTTCTCTGGAATTTAATTCAACAGATTGTATAAGATAATGTAGCAATGCAGAATAAATTAAAATATTACTTGTTAATATATTTTTAGAAAAAAACCCAGGAAAAGTAATTGTGAATCTTTGAATATACTGTGCTCATCCATCCTTATTCCTTTGATTTTTCATGGGACTTCAGAGCATAAAAGGAAGAAACAGGACCATAATTTCAACTATATTACATTTCAACTAAAACAGAACAATCTAAATTCTTTCAAGGATGCATGAGTATGACATGTACCTGAGCTCTGGGAACACTGCCTCCCTAACAGAAGTACCTGTTTAAAGTCCTTTGTTACCCCAGGAATTGCAAATGGTGAAATTGTATTAGTACAATAATATACTGGCTGTTGAAAAGCCATTAATATGTTTACTTCGTATGTAAGTAATAATAGACTGTCAAGATCAGGATAGGATCTTTTGCATAGCTGAAATTTATTTCTCTCTGTCCTAAAAAGCAAACCACATCAAATAAAACCCCTTTTCAATTACATATATTGCAAAAAGCAGGCTTATGCCAAGAAAATGAAAACTGGTTTTAATACTGGGGCTTTCTTTCCCTCTTACTTTACATTTGACACTTAGTTTTAAACGGGTAATATTTGCTGTATTCTGCAAAAATATTCTTTGAGAATTGCTTTCTTAAAGATAAAAATTCGACCTGGTGTGCATTATTGTCCTTCTGACTTCACTGTAGTAAAAAGAAAAACAGTAAAAGTCAAGACAGTATTCCAGTGTTACCTTTGCTGTCTTCAGCAGTCAAATGTGGGAATTCTACTTGATGTAGAGTTAAATAAAATGTGAATGTTGCATAAAGCTGGCTTCAAAGGATCCATTATGAAACAAGAGTGCTGTTTCATAATGGCCTGAAGCCATTATATAATTTATTGGCATTTTCATTAATCCTTTGCTCACATAAATTGGTTTGAGACAGCTTCCCCTTCTCCTTGAAAAAAGCAGCAGAACAAATATGTGGTTTAGACATCTTATCCATGTATCCTCAGACCATTTTTTAAATATTGTTTTCCTTTGGTTTTGTATTAACTAAAGGAAGAGAACAACATTAAAAATATCAGAATCTTTTGTCTGGGTCTGTCACACAAAGAAATAAATTGTGTTGTCATTCATTTGCTGTGACTATAATCCGTAAAGTGACATTTCTTAATTTGTTAAGTTTTTGATCAAGTTTGTATATTCAAACTTGAAGTGCTGAAATAATTGATTATAGGAAAGAAATATATGGATGAAATGTGGAAAGATGTTTCTTATTGAAGTTTTCAACCTTGAATGTACATTTTATTTACATTCACAGAAATTACAAATTTCTTACACTATATCAAATGGAAAAACTACTGAAATCTAAAGGAAAATCTTGCACAGACATATATAATTTCTGTATTCAATTTGCAAACTATTTCCAGATTAAATCTCTTCTAAAGCTATTTTAAATTTTACATTTTCAAATCATTGTATGGCAATGATGTTTCTCCTTGCATTCAGAAATTTCACCTTCAAATCTACCCCACAGTAAAGCAAGAGGAAGCATTTTCCTAGTATTCCACATAGCTTCTCCTGTAAGATATGGAACTATTTACACATCTGTTTTCTTTTCCTCACCTCAGTGGGATAAGTCTTTCTCCTTTCTTCAAGGGCAGGATGAAAATGAAATGGTACATTCATTTGCTGCACAGACCTTTTTCCTCTAGTGAGTTTACAAATCTTGATTCAGAGATCAGCTGGATATGAAAGGTTGATTGAAGGACTTCTCCAGCTGCCAGCTGATAATGCTTTTACAAACCATATTTTACTTTTAAAGATGAGCTATCATTCCTTTTTTGTTGTTCAAGTACAATTTCTACAGGTTATCTCCTAGCTGTGCATTTTGTCATGTTGCCCTAGACCTACTCCTCCATGGTTTGCATTCTGACCTTGATTTACATTTTCACATTTTCTAAACATAGAAATTAGACTTAGTGTCTTGTGATATACAATACTTCTGCTTGAAGATTTTCATTGGTGGATTAGATGCCTATGTGTCTTTTACACTGAAGTAAAAAACTGCCTGTATAGGAGATAATGTATGGGCACAAACTTTTTATTAAGGTATGTTGCAGTAAGAAAAGGGGTAATGGTTTTAAACTAAAAGAGGGTAGATTTATGCTAGTTATCAGGAAAAAATTTCTGTCTGATAATACTGTAAAGTGCAACTACACCTTCTGTAACATGATGCTACTTCAATAAATGTCATCTGTTACATCCCCACTAACTAAAAATTTTAGTCCCTGTCTATAACCATCTTTTGGGTTAGTTGGTTTTACTGTTTTCTTGCATTAATCAATAAAAAAATATGTTTTACTGGTTAACATGAAATTTAAAATGAACTTTGTGGAAGTATAAAATTTTTTTGATATATTTTTTCAAAGAAGAATTCTGGAAATCCTTCATTGTGGCCTGAAATTCAAGCCCTATTGAATTCTCAAAAACCAAAGACCTCAATTTAAACCTCAGAAGTTATATCTCTTAGGAAAATTTAACTCTGAAAGTGGAATTAGATTTCATAACATTCTCTCAATTCAAAGTTTCATCTTGGGCACTATCTGTAATAATTTGTAATAATTTTCCAGCCTAAGGAATTCAACATCAAAAGTCTATTAAAAATCTGAAAACGGAAATTTAGTTTTTTCTTCCTATTTGCTTGGGGTCAGATTTGGTAACTGAATATTTTTAATACTTTGGAGATACACTTTGCACCTCACACTCGTAAAAAGAAAAAAATAACTCAAATTATAGTGTTGATCTTTTTGGATAGATTTAATAGGATTTATCAGGGCAATAGACTTTCAGTAGTTCTTATTTCTGAATGGCTTTCATATAGTTTTAAACATTTGATTGGCCTTAAATAGTAGGGGAAGTTGTACAAGTTTTACATCGATATTTTTCCACAAGCACACCAACTTCTTCATACCAATGGTAAGAAAGTTTAAGCTGATTTCTTTATAAACAACTGGTATGAAACTCCTTTAAAAACTGAATTAAACTTAATTTTTATTATTTTTATTTTATTTTTATTTTGTGTGGATCATCTGTGGTTTTTTTGATCAAACTCAGTGCATGAAGTATTCTAGGGACTAATACTAAGATAAAGCTTAATATTTTCTGCTAATAACTCAATTCATGAAGCCAAGAAAACATCATAACATAACAACATAACTCTGCTCATGTAAAACAGAGTTTAGATGATAGATTTAGAAGTCAGATTTATATTTATGAAGAATATTTGTGAGGATCTCATCCAATTACTAACCTAACTACTAAACTAAATTTAACTTCATCATGAATGGAACAACACAATTTACTTTCCTTTGGATTTCATTACCCAAACCACTAACTTATCTTTTGCTTAGCTTATTGCATGTTAACACTCATTCTATGAACTACTGCTAGAATAATGGCTTGGTGCATATCTTATTGAAGCCTCTATAATCATGAGTATCTAATACATTTAGTGATCATAGAAGCAGAGAAAAAGACATAGGTTGCAAAAGACCTCTGAAGGTCATCTAGTCCAATGTCCTGTTCAAAGCACAGCTAACTTCAAGGAAACTTGTTGAGCACTGCCATAGATGGAGAAGCTCCAAGCAATCTGTTCTGATACTTACCAGCTCTCAATGTGATTTCTCCCCCCGCCCCTTGACTATTGTTTCTTGGCTTTATGTGGTGCAACTCTGTTTGGCTCTGTCTGCAGAATTTTATGCACTCCTTTTAGGAGGAGTACCAAGGAGCAGTGATAAAGAGTGGCTCCTCAACAAGGTCAAGGAATTGGGAGCCAAGGGAGACCCCAGGACAGTTAAAGAAGGAAATGTCTGTGGAAGTTTTTGAAAAAAAATCTCATTGCGTGCAAGAGTCTCATGTATGCCTGATGCATTTCTAGTCAGATTTCTGACTCATTAATGTTGCTTTTAATTTTTTTTTTTTAAAGTAAAATAAGATCACATTGATTATGCATGGCTCTAGTGAGAATTTTGTCATTGAATTCAGCTGCACTAAAATTTTCCACTCACCAGGAGTCTCACATTAAAAAACAACAGCAACAATATAAACAGGACCCCGAGGGAGTAAAATGTTGCTTATTCCCTTTTATGAGTGCTTTTTCTTCAAATGCAGTATATTCTTCATGGTCTGCTTTGTTTCAAAGGGAAAATGCTTTCACCAGTTTCCATTTGTGTCCACTGAGTTGCTCCTCTGCTCTTTTTGTTTGTGTCCATGGGAAATTAACTTCCGTGTTTCACAATGGAGAATTTAAGAATACATATTAATTTCTTTTTATCCCTCGTACCTTATATATTATAAAAAGAACTTTCATAATCTTACAATGTCTAAATAGGATGAACATGTGATCAATCAAATATAACCCTTGCTCAACCCCTTCAAGTTATCCATTGTCACTTAAAATGCCTGTTCTAAAATTTATATTATAAGCTTTCTCAGGCAGGGATCTTGATTCATGTCTTCTATGAAGCCTCTGTTGCACTTTGTGTGTTTACTGTAATAATAGGGTGATAAATGATTTATGCTGTTTTCTCTGTCTCTACATTCTGATTTATAAATCAATTCTTAGATATACTTTAATCATCCTCATGCTTTTTGTTTATCCTGATTGAAATCTCTTGGATTTCCTTTAGTAGTTTTTACCTGGCATCTTCACAAACATTTGAGCTAAGATTTTCCACAAGCTTTCAACATGTAGTAACAGGAAGCAAATATGTATTGTGAGCTTAATCCAGAACACACTGGAGAACTATTGACATATGATCAGTGATAGCACACTCTGAAAGAAGCTATGGTGTGTGCCTGTAAAATATTTAATCTTTCAAGCAGCAGGATCCAAAGGCAAAACCAGTGTTCTCTTACAACTATGAAAGCTGCACATGACAGCTTGTCCTGTTGTCATTTGCAAGATAAATTAGCTTTCTCCTATAAAATATTAACACATTTATCGATTTTATGATCATTAATCCATACATCGGTAGTACTTAGATGTTTCAAAAAGCATTTCATAAAATGATGAATTGTTGCTCTAGATGCAACATGTGTACAATAACCTTAAATTGTGTACCTCTTTATCCCAGTATTGGTACATTCTTTTATTCCAGCAGCTACAAAGCAGTAAGACTGTCAACAACAAATAGGTTCTTTCCCAGTGAAATAGAAAAAGGCATTTAAAATGAAAGGTTAGTGAACCATCAGAGTTATGCTAATAGAATGAAATGCTGCCTATTTTGAATATTTGAATGGCACATTGCTTTTTCAGTTGTCCTCTGCAAAAGGGATACATTTCATCCATAAATGTAAGGTCGTTCCAACCCTACTACTATTGGTGCTCTCATGTGATACTAATGTTGACATAGGAAAACTGTATCATTTTATCCATTCCCCATGATGGAAAAAACAAAAGCATTTGTGATAAATGCAATTTTCCAATGTAACTGTATCTCTCTGATGGATGTTTTTACAACAGAAATATATTGGCCACTTGTCACCTCCTCTCAGGGTGTCATGATCCCTGTTTCTGTCTTGACTGCTGTTTCTTTTTTAACCATAACAGATGTACTAACAAGAGCTGTAGTATAAACATGGCCTTGAATCCTCTCCCTTTCCAACATTTTTACCAGCTAGCACTGCAAGAGGAAGTACTAATTCAGCAACATTCACTCCATTGATGGCAACATAGTTATAAGAGTTACTCTGAATCAAGATTAACCTCTAATATATTTGGGTGTTTCAAATACATTCACTAATTCATTATTCATCAATTGTGACATTCATTCTGTGCAGAGATTCACAGTAATGTTAGCCAAGCTAAAAATACCTTTAAACCTTGTGTGTACTAGCAAGCCATATGTTTTGACAAAGAGTAAAAAATACTTTTTGAACATGATTTTAGAACAATAAAGGAAAGTAAAAATTATTGTAATTTGTTGTAGGCAACTGTTAATACTTATTGAAAAAAGGAATGTGAAATCTTTGAAAATCAATTCATTTTGTAGCATAAAGATATCTCTTTTGACAAGTAATATTATCTTCCTGCAACTTTAACTTTGATTGCCCTTGTCTGTAAATGCGTGCCAACTCCTTGTGCTGTTTGCAATCTTTTTGTGATCAGTTGCTATTCTACCAGATGACAGCTCTCTCAATATTTTTTTTGATTCCCCAAAACATCTTTTTGTGTGTCCCAGCTGATTTTCTTTTAAGGAGAGTGAATGTGTGGTCTTTCATGCACCTACTGAAAAGATCTTTAAAAAGTACAGCCGTACAGAGATGTTACTGATATAGCGCTTTTGTGTCTGCCAGACATGCAGTCCAACTTCATTTCATCTCAGAGAATGTTTCTCTGTTTATTATTGTTTTTATCTGTCATTAATTTTTCCACTCCTTTTTTCTATTCTACCCTCACTTGATTTGTCAGTTCCCTTTCAACTTTTCCTTCCCATTTTCTTTTAAATTCTTTGGGCCACTGTAAAGAACTGATCCAGATCCTGCCAAGTCAGTTGGGAATTTCTTCATGGACTTTGGTTGTCTTTCAACCTGGCCTTTTCTTTCCTTTTTTTTATTCCAATTCATCATCAATTTATCTTTCCTAATGTATCAAGTCCTGAATGGCCATGTTAAGTATGTTCTAGGGAAGCTGCCTGTCCTTACAAACTTTAAAAGGCAGATATTACTAGAAAGAAAAAAAAAAGAAAAAAATAACACAAAAAAAAGAAAAACAACAACAGGGCCTCTCACATATATTTCCCATGTTTTCATTCCATGGATTTTCAACTTTGAGGGATGGATGTGCAATAGTCAAGAAAGAGGAGCACCTCAAAGTTATCCCTGGAGTTTCTCTGCTGCTTTCTCTTTATTCCCCAGCGGCAGTCATTTATTGCTAGCCTAATATAACGGGTACTTTCAACAGGTGCAGGTTTCACTATACAACTGTGACCTGGCTCAGTTATTTTGTTCAAGGCCTTTTGTTGACTATTTACATGAACAGAATAAATGGACAAGGATTCATATATATGCTTATGTACCTAGCCACTCTTTGTGGGTAGCATTAGTCTAAAATTAATTTAAACCTGAAAATTCTACCCATATAATAAAATTTGAAATACAAAAGATTTAGGAAAATAATTTTGTTTCCATCTCTTTGTTACTTTGTGTACGGATTAGAAAACTGATTTTTCAAAACAATATGACAGAATTTGTATTTTATTAGTTAAACTGCTGCGTAGCTACTTAAACTGTTATTGAGAAGCATTTGTATTACATAAAGGAGACTACAAAAAGAACAATCATCTATTTAAAATCTAAACCAGTTTTTGCTTAAGTGTAGTATAAATGTTTCTAATATTTTACTGACTGGGGCAAATGGTTCAATGTCATGCTCTGTGGAAAATTGCAGGTTCTATGAGTCATCTGATAACAACCCATGAATTTGTTTCAGATGACACCGTCAACATACAGTTCCTTTAATCTCCATTGTAGTAATTTTCTTCCTTCTGGTTTTCTGAAAATTATAACCTGTTTATGAAGGACAATTTTAGGATTATGTTCCTCTTTTATGATTTGGAGAGCATCTGTGTTGAGCAGTCTTCCAGGGTTCTCCCTAGGTTACATCATCCGGCTCAGAGTTACCACTAAAGGCCAAGTCCTTTTTTCTTTTTGTTACATCAAACATACGAGCACAGTTTTCCAGGATTTATTTTTTTTATAATTTATAATAGTCTATTCTTTCTGAAAATTCACCTCAGTGGAGCTGTCTGGCATACAGAGGTATGTGATGCTTTAAAAAATCAAAGTGAAATGCCAGCCTTGAGGTAATTAATTAATCTTGTCAAATTAGGACATGTTTCTTCTTCATGAATTTGTCAGCCTACCATCTTGCCTGATGACCTTGCCATGTCAGAAATTGTTAGCAGACCCCACGTGTATTAGAACACATAGACACACATATTGGCTTAAGAACTGCTAAAGTTGCAAAAGGAAACTGTGATTTCAAAAGAGAAGATAGCAGGGGAAGAATTCAGCTTTTATTGGTGTATGTAAGAAAACATTTTCTGTTAATTACCAAACTTACTGAAGCTCAGATGAAAATTTTCAAAAGAAAATTTATGTAGTCCTGCATTTTTAAGTTTATCAGTGATTTACCCTCCAGGAAGCAATCTTAGTAACAAAACAAATGTATGCCTAAATATCAAATCAACTTCTAATGGGAGAACATGTAAATTACACATCCTTGATATTTCCAAATGATGCATTTACTCACTAAGTCATAGTCTCATATCTTTTGTCCCACACAAACCTGGGTTGAAATCACTAAAACTACATTTCTTAAGGATTTCACTCTTAAATTAAATGGACAGAAACAGAGAGTAAATTTGAAAGTCCTGTTACATTCACAGTGCTAACATTACCGAACTACCTGAGGAATGTTTACAGAAATACATTAGGCCTCTTCAAGTTAAGCAGGTAATCCAAAGTACCTGCATAGGATTCCTCTATAATATTGTATAAATTCCTCTACAATTCCATTATGAATTCTACTACTGTATTAAAAATAAAAACAAACCAAAACATCAAACCCACACAAAGTATTCTTATGCGAGCTGAACTGTCCAAGGTTGATGGCTAACCTGTCAGAAAGAGGAATTTCTGTCCCTGTTCTATTTTGTTGACTTCCACAGCCAGGTTTAAAGGACAACAGGAATTATGGATTCATGGATTCACGGATTAGACAGAGTCGGAAGGGACCTCTAGAGATCATCCAACTCATTCAGTCCAACTCCCCTGCTAAAGGAGGAACACCTAGAGAACATCACTCAGGACTGCATCCAGGCAGGTCTTGAAGATATTCAGAGAAGGGGACCCCACGACGTCCCTGGGCAGCCTGTTCCAGTGCTCTGTAACCTTCACTCTAAAGAAGTTTTTCCTCATATTTGAGAGGAACTTCCTACGTTCCAGCTTATGCCAATTACCCCTTGTCCTATCGCTGGAAACCACTGAAAAGAGTCTGTCTCCATCATCCTTTAACCCACCCTTTAGATACTTATAAACATAAATAAGGTCTCCCCTCAGCCTTCGCTTGTCCAGGCTAAAGAGTCCCAGCCCTTTGAGCCTTTCCTCATAAGGGAGGTGCTCTAATCCCTTAATTGTCTTGGTTGCCCTACACTGGACTCTCTCCAGTAGTTCCCTGTCCCTCTTGAACTGGGGGGCCCAGAACTGTATGCAGTATTCCAGTTGGGGCCTCACCAGTATAGAGTATAGAGGGAGAATGACCTCCCTAGACCTGCTGGCCACACTTCCACCTATGCAGCCCAGGATTCCATTGGCCTGCTTGGCAACAAGTGCACATTGCTGGCTCATGGAGAGCCAAGACTCCCAGATCTTTTTCCTCTATAGTACTTTTCAGAAGACCCACCCGTAACTTATATTGGTGCCTGGGGTTCTTCCTCCCCAGGTGCAAGACCTTACATTTGCCCTTGTTGAACCTCATTAGGTTCTTCTCTGCCCAGCCCTCCAACCTGTCCAGGTCATGTTGGATGGTGGCACAGCTCTCTGGAGTGTTGGCCAGCCCTCCCAGTTTGGTATCATCAGCAAACTTGCTGAGGATACACTCTGTCCCCTCATCTAGGTCATTGATGAATATGTTGAACCGGCCTGGGCCAAATATTGACCCCTGGGACACGCCACTGTTCCATTAATGACAACCCTCTGAGTTCTGTCATACATCCAGGACTCAATCCACCTCATCTAGCCCACACTTCCTTAATTTTCAAATGAGGATGTTATGGGAGACAGTGTCAAAAGC